>OX940974.1:18000019-18441026 GCA_954871275.1 Leptopterna dolabrata
GCAAATATTTCTCCTTTCCTGTTCTTAATTACAAATCCTCTAATCGCACAAATAAAGAATATACCGATTTATTAGGTATGGATAAATAATATGGCATTCAGTTTTAGTATTTAGAAGACGTGAACTTTTGTCATTTTTATGAATCGTTCAAAGGAAAAACGCCGGAAGGAGTTTATCCTTGGACTCCATTCTAGAAAACTCCGTCAAAACCTGAATAAAACGCCTTATAAGCAGAATCCATTAGCAATATCGATTATGTTGGCTATAATTTGGTATCGATATAATCACTAAACATCGATTTTTCGTGGTGTGAAGAAATTTTGTTTTTATGACAAACAGGAGAGAAGTTAGGACGAGGGTAAAACTTTGAAGTGCTCTCCTGAAAAATTTGATTATAAAGAGATGAGGCGTTGTTCCTTTTTACGACAGTATAGTGGCCCCACTGCGCCAGCAATTACGCCGCCACAGCCAAAACCGCTAGTTTTGGGTCACACGAGTTGGGATTTTGATGTTGATGAACCGTCAAAGTTTTTAGTCTGTATAGGTTTTGGTGTCACTGCGGTGCCAGAACGCGGCACTGCAGCACCACTGCACCAGTAGATACAACTCTACTTTCAGGCATCCACGAGTTGGCCCACACAGGACTCTCACGTGTGACTCCTATTCAGTGGAACCAGTGGTTGAAATTTCAGAAGATGATCAAGTGAACGAGTGAGAAATCCCGAAGTAAATCGGTAAAACCTTTTAGGTAAAAACTGTTAGGTGTTGTGGGGTGGATGTTCGAAATTGCTGCATATTGTGCGATAGGTCGCTCAAACCTACTGCAAGGCTATGATACTTTTATTTAATATTCATAGTAATTCAAATCATGTTACCGGGTTATGAGCGCTGGTGCACGGGTCGGCGATGCTCCTGTTGGGATTAGAATTGACGAAAGCCCCCTCGTCAGAAGGAGGCTGATCGCAATTCTGGTACGTCAACGACACACCCTGTAAATATTTGTGAACATTAGCATCAAAGTAAATACAGCATTTGCTAATTGCATTAACGGTTTTCCATGTCCAATTGTGGCTGGAACTGGAAAGGTCGATTAAGTCTCATTTGACGCAGAATTTCACTGCCTTCGGTTCTCGTTTTATACGAAACCAGTTTAAGGTGATACTAATGGGCAAAAATGCGAGTTTCAGCTAATGAACTATGTAAAGGATCCTGGTGTACTCGTACAATAAGAATCAGCACGACTTCCTGTAACTACACACGAGTTGCCTCCGGCCTATTATACACATCCTACGATATTGAGCTTCAATAAAGAATACTAACCAACTTCCATAGTACTGATGTAATAACTGCAGGTTTGTATAAAAGACTCTTTAACGCGCAAGTCAGCTGAAACTCGTTTTGGGGGTTAACGTTTTGGTGCTACATTAGAAGCCACCCTCTGCAGAATTTGTGGATGAAGTGAGGGGATTGGTCGCAACATTCTTCGAGTTTTTCGATGTCCGTGAATCGATATATGAGAGAAAAATATTTTTATAATGTTGGCAAGCTGGTTTTCCACGATTGTGGCTTTGGCAGTGGCCACTATCTCTGATATCACCGCTATTTTACCCCAGTATGTGCGTGTTCTTGGGACTGTGTTCAATGTTTCCAATGTTCTGAAAGAAATTTAGTTTTTCTTCGGAAATCCTCGTGTTTCTCGGCAAGGTAAGTCAATAATCTTCCTACACAGTATACACTTTGATGTTTTGGAAATGAATATTTCTATATTTGAGCCCAAAACAGTGGACATCCCATCAAAGGGCACAACTTTCGCTCAGGTTTTAGTGCATGAAACGTCTTATAGATCCACGTTTGACACAGTACTTCTGTAAGTGAACTTGTGAAGTCTGAGTGTAAAAAGGAAGTTTTGATTGAGGCTACCTGGCGAAGAAGATATTTCCGCTTGAAACCGTCAGAATCGGTGTGGCTTCTATAGAAACCACAGTCTACCCACAGGGTAGCACCTTTTGTTTGTAAAATCAACTAGTGGGCCCACTAGCGAGGTGCACTACATAAGTTTTTACTGTTTTGTTAACATTCTTGCTGAGACAATTTTTTTTTCTAGTGATAACAATCCTCCACTTGTGGGTCCACTGATGAGGAAAATCACAGGCTCATTTGAAAAGATTTCGAAATGACTCCTCCAATGCTAGAGTTAGAAATCAGTTTGTAAAAGACATTGACTGTTGTGGACCTAAGATAATTTTTGAAACTTTGATGGATTTCAGATGCCAAAGCTTCGTATTTCTCTTGACGAATTAGAGGGGAAAACCATAGAAAACATTGAGCAATGGTTTGACCAGCTTGAAGGAACAAATGATGCTCAAGCGTATGATTCCGATGAAGGAGGGGATTCTGATTGTGACGATGGCCAAATCTTAATTTTAGAGCAACGTAACTATTTTCACATATTACTTATTTTCGTTCTTCTTTATTGATAATACTACTCAAGGTACAGATTCTTGTATTGATACTGTGACTGGAAATCCGAGTAGGTTTGTGCTGGGTGGTTTGTTCATTTGTCTGTGTGTCTGCTATCCTTGGCAATGCAATAATGCCTTATGCCGATTCTATACATTTTCATTCTACTTTCAGGCGTGGCAATGGCCAGAACTTGCAATATGAAAGTTGACAGTGATGAGGATGTAGGACTTTTGACTGAAATGTCTCCACCTAGCCCATCTGCTGATGATGTAGTGAACTTCGCCCCACCATCTCCTGAAAGTGTACCCGCAGCTGAAAATATCCTCAATGCTCAAGTAGAAGAACTTCAAGAGCTGCAAGAAAGAATTCTGGTCAACGATCGAAGTGCACTGGATGAGACAGTACCTACTCCCCAATGGTCAAAAAGCAACACTCAATCAAGCCAAGTTGGTTTCAAAAATTCTATATTCAATCGTCCTTACGGACCTAAGAAGGAAGTCAACATTGCTGATCCATTGGCTGTGTTCTTGAGTTTTTTTACTGTCGAACTAGTGGATAAAATTATTCAGGAGTCAGAAACCTATGCCAGGAACCCACCCCCAAAAGGACCTCCCAAAACCACCCTGAATCTGCAGTATGACGAAATTTTGGCATATTTGGGGATTCTGATCATCATGGGATTTCATAAATTACCGTCCATGCGTCTTTATTGGTCTATGAAACGCAATTTTCGTGTGGAACGAATTGCATCGGTCATGACATTGAAACGCTTCCTGAAAATAACTCGATACCTCCACCTAAATGATAATGCTGTCTGTGTCAAAGATCGCAATGTTCCAGGTTTTGATAGGCTATTCAAAGTACGCCCCCTCATCAATTACTTGAAGGACCAATTCCAGAAATCATTCAACCCTTGCAGGTTTCTTGCATTGGATGAGTCGATGATTGCGTTCAAGGGTCGCTCTTCGCTAAAACAGTACATGCCCTTGAAGCCAATCAAAAGAGGTTTCAAAGTATGGGCGTTGTGCTGCTCAAGATCTGGCTTCCTCCTGAATTTCGAAGTTTATGAAGGCAAAGCCCCAAATGCTCCACAAATAAGTCTAGCTGAGAGGGTTGTATTTGGGTTAATGGAACCATTCAAAAACATGAACAATTGTTTATTCTTCGACCGTTTTTATACTTCTATTGCTCTAGTACTGAAACTCGTTCGCGTTGCGATTTTTTCTTGTGGAACCGTGCTAACTGCCAGACGGTTGTTCCCTCATAACAAGTTAAAAGGAGAGAAAGAACTGAGTTATGGAGAGAGTGATTATGTGGCAGCTGAAAACTTAGGGGTCTCAAGATGGAAAGACAGAGGCACTAAATGTGTAAATGTTGTATCTTCGATGGATGATCCAAAAAAGAAGATAAAGATAAAGCGAACTAATAGTGTAGTAGAAAAAGTTGACGTCAAATGCCCAGCTCCTATTGCCCGCTACAATCGATACATGGGAGGTGTTGATAAATTCGATCAATACATGGAAACTTACAACGTTGCATGGAAATCGAGGCGTTGGTGGATGAAATTTTTTTTCTATTTGATTGATGCTACTATTGTGAACAGTTACATTCTCACTAAAGAGACCACCCGCATTAGCTCTGTCACCAGGAAACCAATGTCACATCTCGAATTCAGAGATATGCTGGCAAACCAATTGATAGGGGATTTTTCGTCGAGGAAGCAGGCAACACCAACTGTTATCGTCGGTCGAAACAAAATGAAAACTTCCCCTGAACTTCCATATCCGCTGATGAGATCGACTAATAATCATTTACCCCAAAAAATCGATAAGTACCGGCGCTGTGCTGGATGCAGCACAAGGAAGCAACCTAAGAGAAGCAACGTAATTTGTGTTACCTGTGAAGTGGCATTGTGCAAATTATGTTATATACCTTTCCACGAGAAAAGGGTGAGTTAGAAAATTGGAACATTCCCTATTTGACAAGACGTCAGGTTTCTATGTATTTTAGTGCCACGATGGCGCCGGCAACGACGCCACGAAATCCAAAAACAACTAGTTTAGTGTCTTACAACTTCCGATCTGGAGGACTTACGCGGTGGATAGTCAAGATATTATCATTTTTTTAAATGCTCGATGCTGTTTGTTGGTACCTCGACGTCAGAAACGGCTGCGCAGGGTGCCAAAAAAACAAAATTGAAAATGGCAAGTCTAGCGACTCGATGGACCACCAGAATTTGTAACATGAGTTTTGGTGCTAAATGTGGAGGTGAATTTTTAGTGTTAGAACTTGAAATTTGGAGGGTCTACTCGACAGTTCACCAGAATTTCAGGTATCGTTTGCTGTTGATGCTACAATGGCGCTATACTGCCGTCAAAAGGAAGAACGCCTGTCAAAAATTTCCAAAAATGGAGTTTTCACGTATCCCCAATAATTTTGACATGCACTTTCCATTGGTGAAGTCAAAAATTGAAATTTCAAATTGGAAAAAGTCGAAATTTTCACCCGAAAAACTGGAAAATTGTGCTGTTAAAAGGAAAAAAATCACAGTCATGCGGCATGGCTATAAGAGCGAATTTTCGAAGTTTTCGGCATCTTCCTCCTCCGCCTAAAATTTTCTGAAAAATAATTTTCGTCAATGTTTTCCCAACTTGATACCAAACAAAATTAGAACAGGAGTAGTTTTACGCAAAGTAAAATTTGGGGTGGAAGGAGGGGGAGGGGGAAATCAAAAATGTTTTGAATACCAGAAGAGTAGGTATTGGGTACGTAACAAATTTTTTGTTCCATTTTTTGCCGAGTAACACCTCGGTTTGTAGATTTTCCAACGCTGAACACGATGGTGAAGTCAGAATTGCGATATCCCATTCCGTTATCAGATTAGAGCAGACGAACCAGGAAGAACATCTCAAGAAATAACCACGTTCCTTCATC
Source organism: Leptopterna dolabrata (assembly GCA_954871275.1). Classification (NCBI taxonomy): domain Eukaryota; kingdom Metazoa; phylum Arthropoda; class Insecta; order Hemiptera; family Miridae; genus Leptopterna; species Leptopterna dolabrata. The sequence continues at coordinate 18,005,417 of OX940974.1, forward strand.
TTCAAAGTGCTCCAGTTTGAGAATGGAGTGAGATATCGCAATTCTGATTTCACCATCGTGTTCAGCGTACAAAAACCTTTAAAATGAGGTGTCACTTGTCAGACTTTTTCATTTTGGGAATTTATGGGTAATTTCCCCCCCCCCCCTAAAACTCCCCAAAACTCCCCCTTAGGGTGACCCGATTCTGCCCATCTTCGAACTTAGCCTGTCGATTGCCAAGACAGATTTTTCGTGCAAATTTGAACTTTTTATCTCAATTCTTTCGAGAGTTATCGTCTGGAATGACACATACATATATAAATATATATATAAATATATAAATATATAAATATATAAATATATAAATATATAAATATATAAATATATAGTATATAAATATATATATACATATAATTTTTGGTGTCTTTTGGCAGGGAATTCAGGATGGTCTGAAACGGATTTTGGTATAAAAATCTTTCGGAAATTCGAGTTTTAAAAATTTTGGACCGAGAACAATAGCTTCCTTTTCTTCGAAAATTCGCTAAAACGCCTCATCTCATTCACGTCAAAGGTAAAACGACTCAAGTAAGGCACCATAAACGCCTCAAATCATTTATTCTAATCATAGATCCTGAGGAAAAACGCCTCAAGTCGGTGAAAGTCGAGATGAGGCGTTATATCTTGGAATCATTGGCTTAATTACTGGGTCGAGTCATTTATCGTCAGATGAGCGAGGCGTTCTTCATTTGATTAATACAGCAGCTGAGCCCACATGAGGTGTTCTTTGCGTGGTATTCAACTTAATAATAAGAAGACGGAAATAATGGAACAACTTTGCCGTCTCATGCCAGAAAGCAGGAAAAGTTTTAGGGAGTCGCTACCAGTTGACGAATAAGCAAAAGATTTAATACCTAGTTGAAGAAAATGATTTTAAAATGTTAACAAAATAAAACCACTTACATTTCTATTATTAAAATTATAGTGTACACAAGCATCATCAATTAAGCAGTATTTAATAAATTTTGTTAGTTTTTTTTCTTCATGTTTTGCTTGTACAGTTATTTTGTTTAGTGATTTTTTTCCTGAAAGAATATCTATTTGAAGAAAATATAAGTATATATTTGAAAGGAATAGAGAGAAAAAAGAATATTTGAAAAATCCAGTGATATTTATACATTTCACAGAAAGCTGGTTCCAAAACCGCATGTTCTATTTTGCATAAATCTAAACGAATATTTTGGGGTTAGTTGCACATTTCAATGTAAGCGCCTTATTTCCGATTTTCGGCAGAAAATTTAAAATATAAAAGTGAAGAATATGAAAATAAGGAAAATAGATATAGTTTCAAAAAGTCAATAAAAGCAAATATTATTCCTTTCCTGTTCTTAATTACAAATCCTCTAATCGCACAAATAAAAAATATACCGATTTATTAGGTATGGATAAATAATATGGCATTCAGTTTTAGTATTTAGAAGGGTTTCACGTCTTTTGTCATTTTTATGAATCGTTCAAAGGAAAAACGCCGGAAGGAGTTTATCCTTGGACTCCATTCTAGAAAACTCCGTCAAAACCTGAATAAAACGCCTTATAAGCAGAATCCATTAGCAATATCGATTATTTTGGCTATAATTTGGTATCGATATAATCACTAAACATCGATTTTTCGTGGTGTGAAGAAATTTTGTTTTTATGACAAACAGGAGAGAAGTTAGGACGAGGGTAAAACTTTGAAGTGCTCTCCTGAAAAATTTGATTATAAAGAGATGAGGCGTTGTTCCTTTTTACGGCAGTATAGTGGCCCCACTGCGCCAGCAATTACGCCGCCACAGCCAAAACCGCTAGTTTTGGGTCACACGACTTGGGATTTTGATGTTGATGAACCGTCAAAGTTTTTAGTCTGTATAGGTTTTGGTGTCACTGCGGTGCCAGAACGCGGCACTGCAGCACCACTGCACCAGTAGATACAACTCTACTTTCAGGCATCCACGAGTTGGCCCACACAGGACTCTCACGTGTGACTCCTATTCAGTGGAACCAGTGGTTGAAATTTCAGAAGATGATCAAGTGAACGAGTGAGAAATCCCGAAGTAAATCGGTAAAACCTTTTAGGTAAAAACTGTTAGGTGTTGTGGGGTGGATGTTCGAAATTGCTGCATATTGTGCGATAGGTCGCTCAAACCTACTGCAAGGCTATGATACTTTTATTTAATATTCATAGTAATTCAAATCATGTTACCGGGTTATGAGCGCTGGTGCACGGGTCGGCGATGCTCCTGTTGGGATTAGAATTGACGAAAGCCCCCTCGTCAGAAGGAGGCTGATCGCAATTCTGGTACGTCAACGACACACCCTGTAAATATTTGTGAACATTAGCATCAAAGTAAATACAGCAATTGCTAATTGCATTAACGGTTTTCCATGTCCAATTGTGGCTGGAACTGGAAAGGTCGATTAAGTCTCATTTGACGCAGAATTTCACTGCCTTCGGTTCTCGTTTTATACGAAACCAGTTTAAGGTGATACTAATGGGCAAAAATGCGAGTTTCAGCTAATGAACTATGTAAAGGATCCTGGTGTACTCGTACAATAAGAATCAGCACGACTTCCTGTAACTACACACGAGTTGCCTCCGGCCTATTATACACATCCTACGATATTGAGCTTCAATAAAGAATACTAACCAACTTCCATAGTACTGATGTAATAACTGCAGGTTTGTATAAAAGAGATAAAATATATGATGTACTTGCGCAAGACCTACAGAAAATACGAGGTCAAAGGATCCCGATTTGTTTTTATTACCTGAGAGAGACTTCCCACGCAAGTCCAGCAGAGCTTGCGCCCGCATCGGAGCGGAACGACCTCCCCCTTGGGGTTGCAGGGCTTCATGCAGCGTTCGCAGTTGACCAACTCATCGTAGAAGGAAGCCATGACTGTAAGAACGAGCAGACGAGATGCTGTTTATACTCTGTGTGTTCTGATACTATGTTTCTATCATTCGTTAAAGAATTTTCTATAATGGAAAGATATGCGTCTTTTACGAGACGCAATGCCTCTCGTCTTCACGACAGATCTTTACTAGCTGAACCACCCTTGCGATGTCCGTGATGGCGAAACGTCTGTTATGAGGGTCGTCTCCGGAGTGACGTTACAAGGCCTCTGTAGGCCACAGAGAATTTTTAGTGACGTTACAAGGCCTCTGTAGGCCACAGAGAATTTTTTCCTCCAAATACGGTGCACGTGGTGGGTATCCTCACTAACAGAATGAGAGGAGCAGCTAGATATTTGGACGAAAAATTGCGTCTCAGTCGTCATTTTCGTCGAGCAACTACTCAGCTGTTTGCTCGAACTCTAGCCTCCCTGTTATCTTTTGTTTCACCTTGCAAAACGAATCTGGTGACGTAAGCCATCTGAAACGCGCCGAAGTTTGTGGACCTAAGGTAACAACACGTCCACGTTTGGAAGTTTGAAGACAGCTAGCCATTTCAAACAGCCTCGTGCAGCAAGTTGAAGAACGCATTTTCTCTTATTCCCGTGTGACCCTAGAAAGGCTTGATAAACATTCTCCTAACATTTCACGAAGAGTGTCATCATAACAGTGAGGCTCTTTGTGAAATGTTAGGAGAATGTTTATCAAGCCTGTCACACGGGGATTAGAGAAAATTTGTTCTTAAACTTGCTGCACGAGGCTGTTTGAAATAACTATGTCTTCAAACATCCAAAGACTGACGTTCCAAAGACTTTGAAGACAAACTGTCTTCAAACATCCGAAAAGAATGACGATTGTGTCTCTTTTCCATGTCGTGTCCACGCGGCCTTCCATGATCAGTGTTACCCACATCCCACATTAATTTAATAACCATTAATAACATTAATAACCATTAATAACATTAATTTAATAACCTCGACTCAATGAGTTTCTGGATGGATGATAGCTCTAGATTCGTTTTGCATAGTGAAATAACGGATGACCGCGTGGTCCTCACATTGGCTGAAGTGAAGAGAACAGCTGATGAGCTGCTCCACAGAACTTGTGACTGCGACACCATGTCTATGTCCAAATGACCTCCTGCACCTCTCATTCTATTTCTGACGCAGTGTGCACAGAATTTGCGGCACAATCTTCCATGGCCTACACACAGGCCTTGTCACTTTACTTTGTGGACGACCCTCGTATTCAGAAAACGCTGCAAATTATTACACAACGGATTATTATTTACCTGTATAGGTGCCCCCTATGAGAAGAGCACTGTTTTCTGTGGTCAATACCCTCGAGCTCCCTCCAGGAAAGCCCTAAATGGAGTACTGGAGCCGGCCCGGGAATTAAAGTTTCATACAAATGCGCGGGATTCAATAATTAAATCATTAATTTTATTTGTAGTTATTCATGAAGCATAAGGTAAATAATAAACCATTGCGTAATAATTTACATGTATAGATGCCTCTTCTGCGTAGATAGTATAATAAACCGTTGTGTAATAATTTACTGTTGTGTAATAATTTACCCAATAATACTTCAACGTTTGTTCAAGTGGCAAAAGTACCTATCAACAAAATCCAAAACAGCCATCATTTTTCAAACGGAAATCACAAAACAACCAACTCTACTTCATACAGCCATCCTTGATTATAATCAGGTGCTTCCTAGCGATGATATCTGGGCTGAATGTATACAATTTGATTCACCCTCCCGTTGACGAAGCCTGTCGGTGCAAACTTCGGGGCCTTACTGTGAACGAATGACTGGATGTACAATGCTCCGGGCGGTCTCAAAAAACTCCCAAGTTCAAGAACGATTTGAAAACGCAAAAAAATTACAGGTGAAGGCGTCCTGGATATTTGAACCCCTATTTTTCACACTTTAGAGATGACTGACATTAACGCCGAGCTTCCCGGACCAACTAGACCCCAAATGGGACCTACAAACCAAATTTCATCAATTTTCGTTCATGGTAACCAAACCTCAAATCTTGGTTCATGGTTATCATGAACCAAATCGTGGTTCATGGTAACCAAACCAATCAAATTTTGGTTCATGGTAACCAAACCGGACGGTGTACGGCGGAAGGACAGAATTTTTTTTAATTGCATTTTCGGATTCTACATACCTTGAAACGGAACCATCAAATTTTGAGGGGGGGGGGGGTTAATTTTTTTTTTTAATGCTCGATTCCAAAGGTTCATTATTGAAAATAATCAACCCAAAAGATTAATACAAAATAAAGCAGAAATATAATAAATTAATACTATCCTCATAGGTTAGCATGCATGATATTGTCCCTACAATTTAAAACTAACTACTACAGTCAGCATCACGATATTGAAAGCATGTAAGGTCAAGTTGAAGGGGCCCCGCAACGTACCGGAACCGCTAGTCGTGCATCAGCGTGAGGAGTGTAACAAACTATGGATTTGTACTCCTGTAGTGGAACGGTACACTCTCGACATTCCATGTTCATTTTTACCAGCAGCCCAAAAATGCACGTATTTACATGATATTAAATTTTTCCAGATGTCAAAGACAATTCATGGTCGCAATAAACTACACACATACAAAATTTTACGGAATTGTTCGAGGCGTCGGTTGCCGCTGGTTTAAAAACTTCTCTGAATAAAGGATGTAGCGATATGGTGAAATTAATTTCTAAATACCCCACGCGCTAATCGCACCATTCAACTCCCTTTCGCACTAACCCCCTTATTCCAGTACATTTTTGGGATTAATAAAAGGTGATCTTTTCCTGCTATAAAATACGAAATCTCCGTAAACGACAACTGTAATAATAACGGGTACCTACTAAAGCTAATTATTGTGTAATGATATTCTTCGCAGTAGAAGTGACAAATTGAACAAACCACTAAAAAATCTGCAAATTATTGCACAACTGTTCTTTATTTCTTCAGAGATGAGCCTTCTGCTCAGATCACTATTCCTTCCAAATGGAACTGAAAATTATTGCTATCATGTTGATGTTTTTCTTCAACTTTCAACTGTACCTGGTCGTCACGGTCATGTTGGCAGTTTTGTTTTGCAAAATTGGAACACCTTCCACTGAATCAATCCCTACGTTCCTAATACCTATAATAAGGAACCGTGCAGTTTACATCATCATGGTAATAATGATTATTATAGTAATAAAACCAGCAAATGGAACCCATTAAGTTACGATTTCTGAATATTCACAGTAAGCTCATAGGATCCAATTAATTATACGGAATGGTAACAGATACTACGGAGTAACTACAAAGGGTTTACTACGTAGGGCTTCGGTTTGCTTTACCGGGGAGCCTGTAATCACGATGGCCCGCCTAACGAAGTGTATTGCTGATTGCTTCTCTTTCAATTTCGTGAAGCTGACTGTATTGAAACAATGAGGTATGCGCAAGGGTCACAAAAGCGGTTTATATTATTTGTTAATGAATCTAGATCCCATTCTGAGTACGTTGATACCCATTCTGACGTCACAGTTGGCAGGGGGGTCCCGCCCAGGCAAGAGGGGAGCAATGACGTCAGAATTGGTGGAACATTTGAAAAATCATAGAAAAAGAACTACTTCTCGTAGAACAGTGCAGTTCGTGTCAAAATTCTCAGGATGGTATCTACTTACATTTAAAAAAAAAATAAATAAATACGTGCGGGTACCCATTATAAATTCGAGTAAATTTATGTTTTTTTTGCGTTTTACACTAGAACCTGATGTGATCACCATGTAAAATGATTCTTGAAACCCCCCTTTAAAAAGAGGGGGGAGGAAGATCATGTACAGCAGTACCCGTGCATAGGTATGTTATACCTACTTGAAAGATACTACGAAATCTACAAACACAGTGTTCACTCCACTGAAGCATGTCAAATTCACCCTATAGTTAAGCCAGAAAAACCATGTTCACTAACCAACATTCAACTAGAATAGTAACTTATACTATACAATACTAGAATATTAACTTATTCAGTGTTAATTTGGATCAGTTAGAAAACAGCTCACCGGAGGGATCGGAAAAATACTTTTTTTGCGAAGTACATAGCATCACATACAGCTGCTATCAAAAGAAATTATGACTAAGGTAATTTTATTGCAACTCAAAGTGGCAGCTGACGCATGGCCCCCGGCAATACCTCCTCTCGCAGTGAATGATTATGACATAATTCATCTCGTACATTCACTTCTTATTCAACTGTGCTACCAGTTTTGTGGGTTGTGGATGTGGGAGACGTAATAAGGCTTTCCGAGATTTCAATAATTCAGTAACCAAGTATTTTCACCTTATTTAAGCCCCATCAGGAATACAGTATGGTGGTTCTTGTTGATAGTACTACTTCCGTTTGTTAGCATGAGCGTGCAGAAGTAGCTCTTTTTCTGAAAAATGGGTAAGGAAATCTACAAACAAAGGACTCGGCAATTGAGAGTTAAGCAAGTAACAAAACGGGAAAACTCAAAAATCTGTACGATTTGCTCACCAAGGCTCGTCACACTCATTGAAGTTTTCGCACCCATAGAAATTACATAAGGCCAACACTAACCACCATACTGTATCCCTGATGGGGCTTAAATAAGGTGAAAAACTTGGTTACTGAATTATTGAAATCTCGGAAAGCCTTATTACGTCTCCCACATCCACAACCCACGTAACTGATCCACCTGATGGAACGTTATTATAAATAAAAAATACATATGAAAATAAATAAAAAAATAAATAAATATGAGTATATATGAGTAAATAAAAAAAATATAAATACATAAATATATATGAGTATATTGCGGAAATCGGACAAAATAATTATTTCATTGTTATACTGAAAGTTAATACTGCATTGCAAGCTATCTGTAGACAAAATTTTGTGCTAAAACGAAATAAGGAAGTATTTGATGTTGAAACGGTTGGTGGAAAAAAGCAGTAGCAGGATATCTACGGGGTTTGTCAAGTACAGTTTTCATAAGACCATTTTTACAGTCTGCAAGAGGCTTGAATGAGCTTTTTCAAGTGCCTTCCCCACACAGTGAATCCATACTTGACAAGGGAAACAGCCAAACCAAAGTAAACCGTACGTAACGGATTTATAGTTGGGAAATTCCTAATAATTGTTTTAAATACATCAAACAGCTGCATTTGATAGTAGGTACCCTACAACTTCATTTTTTCGTCAAAAATGATCAAGTTTTTACAGTTTTCATCAAAAGACAAATAGACACACTTAAAATCAAAAGTGTTATTAATATGTGCAATTAGAACCCTAAGTGCAGTTATTATTATGAGTTTTATTCGAGAGGCACATTATTCTTAGTCAAATTTGAATTTTTACTGGTCCCTGGTCCCTTCCCGCTGATCGCATCGTTTGTTACTAAAATTCAACAACAAAAAAATGCTGCGTAGATATTTGCCTCAAATCAAACTAATCTTGGAGAAATAAATACGAGTAAAGGACAGGAGGTAACACTGTAGAACCAGTAGAACCAAGTGGGGAAACCAGTAGGTACCTAAGCAGTTAGGATCCATAATTGAATTTGGCAGGGGAGAAGAAGGAGAAAAAACGAAGAAGGGAGTCCGAATTAGGTAAAAAAGTTGGATAATGAATCAATCAAATCAAGAAATGCATCACGTCGTCTGAAGGCACCCCTCCAGTACCAAAAATCAATGTAACTGAAGGGCCCCAACATACTGTATGATTCTGTTTCGTCAGTGTCTAACGAGTAATTAATTAAAGGAGAAATGAGTAAAAGGATTAGTGAATGATAGCATAAATACCTTGACAGAGTCGAGAAATGAGACTTGAAAGAGTTGTCGGTGGTGAAGATGTCTCCAACGCTAGTGAAGCTGAGAGCTAGATTTCGCACTGAAGTTCGAACACCAACTATCTTGAGATTCCGATTGAGAATGAAGAAATCCGGCGGTTTTTCGATTGACCAAAGGTGGGGAGAAGAAGAAAGAGATAAAAAGTCAATAACCGAATCTTTGAAGAAAAAAATTCATCCGACACGATAGATCAGCATAACATGCCTATCACCTAAATGCCGCTTCTCAAAGGAGAAGGCTTTAAGTTGCTTATTAAGGCGGATTATTTTGAAACGACTGAATATACAAGAAATAGTTCGAAAAATGATAAGAAAAGTTTCTCCTTATATCAACAATCATTTGTACATAGTCTACAGCTAAGCAAAAAATTGAAGGTGTTTGATGTGCGTTCTTGAGTATAACGTACTTTTTCACATCCGCCGCATACCTTCGAAAAACTTTTTCGGTATATCCGTTTATTAAACAGATATTTTACAATATTTTCCTCTTCCCTGTATCCTTAGCCTCGGACTTCTGGGGGATGCGAAAAAAAAATGTCTGTTGGTTATATAAACAGTGAGGTGGGGCATTTTCGCTAGCATGTGTGCATGCATTTTTGCTAGCATGCGTGCACTGTGGATGAAAAACCCCAGTCTCATGCTGTATTTTAATTTTCAATCCTGCAAAAAGTTTAGTGGTCTTCTCCATGAGTCTTCTAGGTGCGCAGCAAGCGTATGCATAGCGGAAAACTGTTGCTGGTTACGCGAAAATGTCTGTTTCAACCCATGCCATGTATGGTTTCTTCTGAGGTGCCTCAAGGCTCCCATATGGGGCCCCCTCCTATTTTTGTACCGTTTATGAACGCCTTACATTATAGTCCCGATGGCGTCCAATTTCTGCTGTACGCGAGCGACCTCGAAATATTCAGTCATCCGTAGACACCATTGCTCTGCAGTCAAACATGGAAAGGTTCAGCTCGTATTCCAGGAGCAATAGCATTTCAATCAACGTCCGAAATTGCAACATCATATACTTCACCCGCAGCAAATCCAGCAAACGCTGCAAAGTCCTTGTCACATGGGTTTATTATTCTATTGGACATACCTACAGAAATGTTGGCTGTTAATTTATTGTTCCTTTCATGCGTAATAATCGAAATAGCTATTTCTGGATGGTTTCCATTAATTTTGGCCCCTAAAACACGAATTAGGTAGGCTCTTTTATTCAATTTATCTTTGATCATTAGTACTGCCATTTAATTGTCTTGATCCACGTGTTGATACTACTTCCAGTGTTATTATACAAATTGATGGTGATTTCAGACGATTTCCCAAGATTATGACTCATAAAAAATCAATTTTTTGGAGCTGAACATTTGGTAGAACTCAATTTTCCACTCTTTGGTCAAAATCGTCTTCATATTCGGTCTTCTCGTCCCCAAAAACATTGAAAAAGATATCTCAGAAGCTCATGTTACTAACATGTTGCTAAAACGCAAAAAGTACCTATTTTTACACACATTTTCACTCATAACACCCCTGGGTATACTCGTATTCCGATCGGGCTGAAAAGTTTCGGGACACAACTAGGGCCCAAATAGAACATGTGTGCGGAAGAACGACTTTTTTAGACCGAAAATGAAGCCTGTACACGTGATACGGCGGACGGCGTACGGCGGACGGACATTGCATTTTTGGAATCTAAGCACCTTGAAACGGAAAAGAAAAAAGTTTCAGGGGGTGTTATGAAAATTTTTTGCTGAGCGAATACATAGGTGTATTATTCACAGAATAATAAACCAAAATCAATTTAAAATCTACATAGGTACCTAATACATTGACGGCATTCTTCTGGTGAGAGCTGATAAGGTGAGAGATTTTGGGGTTTTGATCGACGAGGATTTCTCGTCCTCGTCTCATATCCTCGACAGAGTCTCCAGGGGCATTAGACAACTAGCTTTGGACTGATAGATAAGTGGACGGATGATGGCAAGTAGGTATCACGATCATGTCGAAACTGGTAATGATGTTGTTGTGATGAAGGTCCCTAATCGCACTGCACTCACATCACTTCTGAACTGCTGCTATATAGAAACTAAACAATCATTTGGCTGATACAGCCCACAAACATAGCTTAGAATAAAAGAAAACAACGACTCTGGCTTCCTACCTACAATTTTCATGTTCCATTTCAAACAAGCTCACTTTTCAAAGAAAAACGGAGTTATTGAAAAATAGTATATTTCCACTAATACACGAAAAAACGCGAAAAATATACTGTCATACCGGTTTTGGTGATCAACCATCGTCAGTAACAAACAATAACTTCTTTTTTTCGTGCATTGGTGGAAATAGACCATTTTTCAATAACTCCGTTTTTCTTTGAAATGGGTTTCCACGATTTCTTCGCGAGTGAATTAGTTCGTAGCTTACCTTTATCGTGCTTCGTGGTCATTCAAAAGTCTGGCTGCGATGAAGGTGTTGCTCTGTTCTCTCGTCGCCTCAGTGGTCTGGAATCCGGCATAATTATTCTACGTGTATCGAATCTCTGGAGCGGGTTCAACATAGATTTTTGAAAATGGCTTTCCATAAAAATCGTAGTCCATGGCACGAGGAGGTTGTTGAAGCTGAATACAACTGAACAGCGTTTACTCCAAATTGATCTAATTACGTACTTTAAATAAGATCATCCGTGCATGCGCGAACGTAACCCACGTTCGAAAACCCTTAGTAAATGGTAGGTAATAAAATATAATTATATTATATTATTATTTTTACAACTATGTTATTGATACGAGGAAGCTATATGTGCCTTTCCTTGACCGACAATTTAAACCCGCTCACGACTTAAGTTATGGGTGGGAGGGGGGGGGGGATAATTACATGAAAACCTTGTAATGATACAGCAAGCCCACTGACACGGGTGTGGGCGAGAGTTCACTATAGTACCAAGGATCATGAATCTAGTAGGCTCAGAAAGTTAGAGACCAGACAGTGTCTTCAGATTAGTATGGTACTACGTTTAATTTTTACTGCAGTGCTAAGCATAATTGCAGTAAATCCACTTTTTGGCGGTTTTGAGTTATAACGCTATGGAGATTCGTGGGTGGGTACGCTATCATATGTGAGTACAAAAAACGCTGCAAAGTCCTTGTCACATGGGTTTATTATTCTATTGGACATAAGGTACCTACAGAAACGTTGGCTGTTTATTTATTGTTTCTTTCATATAAAATAATTTAAATAGCTATTTCTGGTGGTTTCCACCAATTTTGGCCCCCAAAACAGGAATTAGGTAGGTAGGCTCTTATCTTTGATTATCTTTATTTATCTTTGATCATTGATAGTACCATTTAATCGTCTTGATCCACCTCTTGATACTTTTTCTAGTGTTGTTCTACAAATTGATGGTGATTTCAGGCGATTTTCCAGGTTTTTGACTTATAAAAAATCAATGTTGGGAGCTGAACATCTGGTACAACCTCAATTTTCCACTCTTTGGTCAAAATCGACTTCATATTCGGTCTTCTCGTCCCCAAAAACATGAAAAACGATACCTCAAAAGCTCATTTTACTAACATGTTGCTAAAACGCAAAAAGTACCTATTTTTACACACATTTTCACTCATAACACCCCTGGGTATATTCCGATCGGGCTGAAAAGTTTCGGGACACAACTAGGGCCCAAATGGAGCATGTGTGCGAAAGAACGAATTTTTTAGACCAAAAATGAAGCCTGTACACGTGATACGGCGGACGGCGTACGGCGGACGGCGTACGGCGGACGGCGTACGGCGGACGGACATTGCATTTTTTGAATCTACGCACCTTGAAACGGAAAAGAAAAAATTTTGAGGGGGTGTTATAAAAATTTTTTGCTGAGCGAATACATAGGTGATTCACAGAATAATAAACCAAAATGCGGGAAGCTCGTTTTCCCGCCTGAATCGATTACGAATTTTGCATAAACGCCACGAATATTGGGCGTTGCTAAGATCACTTGCAGTTCCGTTTGCTACGCTTAATTGCAGCACCTCCAGTTTAATTTATTGGAGTCACTGCAATTTAGCTTAGCAGATGTAGTTAATTGCAAATAAGCTTAGCAACACCCAATATTTGTGGCGTTTACTGCAGAAGTCAGTCCGATGTAATGGTTTTTTAGGACCGTCCCTCAGTAGTAAGAGACGTCCTTACGTATTTGATCTGGACAGAAGAGGGCAACACTCAGCCGAGAATTACAAGAACCTCATTGAAATCAGTTCTAATCGAAATCTGAAAAAAAACACCTTAGGCGTGAAAAAAACCTTAGGTGTGAGAATGTTGTGTGCGCTGCCCAGGCCGCAATTCTCGAACGATTTGAGTCTTCTTTTGTTCGATGCAGAAATCTGTCTAGTGTTGTGCACTAAGTCGCCGGAATTTCGAAATTTATTTCTATAGGGGCAGGGGGAGAACGTGGGATTTTCTGCAAATCTTGTGTCCGCTGCCCGCATTCTCAACTTTTGAAGCTGCCATACGACATAGGTATATAAGAAACAATAGGAAGGTAATAACATTATCTTAGATCAATCAATCAATTTATCCACAATATTAATGGGGCACATAACATCACCTGCTCTAATATGGGTTGTCAAACTTGTACGTAAACTGCTCATATCGCGTCACCAGTCACGAAATTAGGGAATTAAATTGTGCAATGAATTCATCATCATCACACATCGATTATTCATAAATATACTTCTAGACGGTCTGCACTGAGTGAGAGTGATTTATACACCACAATAAGGGATGTCCACTGTAATGCATGCATCACTCTACGGGATAATTTCTTCTTTCATTCGGAATTCCGAAAATTATTTTATTTCGCATTTCCATTCCAACTTTATAACGGCCTGACATGCCATATGATCAAACTCAAATTAACCATACTCAAACTTAAATTAATAAAGATGCTGATTTTAAAACTATGCTGTAAAATTCTTATTATTTTTCAGAAGTTTGCATCTTGGTTATAATAGAAGCATATTATTGTACTAGGTAATAGTAGGTATGGAAAAAGATATAATATCTGTCTGATATTATGGGTGTATCAGTTCCATCTGGAGAAACTCAGGGAATCGATTATATTCTTCATTTGGAACAAAAAATGCTCAGTAGAAATTTTTCGAGAAGTTCTTCGTTTTAAAGATATCCGACAATTTGTGTTTTTCCCACATTTCATTACCTTACCACATAAAAACGCTAATAAATTCGAAAATATTGAGACTACAACAAATCCAATTACACCGTTTGAAAGATCGTTAAATTTCCTGTAAGGTTCTTCTGTTTTCAATGGTCAGAGTTACTTAAAATTTTGGCCAGTATCAGTTGGAACATTTGAAAATTTCAAAATATAAAATTGTGAAAAAGATTGTACGTTCTACTGAGGTTACAAAGAAATATCTATAACTTGTCAAATTCTCAAAAACTTCTTTATCTAGTAGGCTTTACATTGATACATTCAGATTTGAAAATAATGTTGTAGTAGGGTTAAAAATGATAATTGAACGATTGAAAACATGAGCAGAGGTGAATTTGGGGGGGGGGGGGGGGAGGTGGGGGAGGGGATTAATTAGACTTCGTAAATAAAACTTCCATCCTTAAAATTCGAGCAATATATTTATTTAACCAGTCAAGGAAGCATTAGTTTTATTTTACGAGGTTTAATTAATCCCCCTCCCCACCCACCCAAATTCACATCTGCTCATGTTTTCTAACGTTCAATTATCATTTTTTAACTCTACTACACGTTATTTTCAAATCTAAGTATATCAATGTATAGCCTACTAGATGAAGAAATTTTTGTGAAATTTGACAAGTTTTAGGTATTTTTTGTAACCTCAGTAGTACGTACAATCTTTAATCTTGAAATTTTCAAATGTTCCAACTGATACTGGCCAACATTTTAAGTAGCTGTGACCATTGAAAACAGAAGAATCGTACAGTAAATTTAACGTTCTTTCAAGCGGTGTAATTTGATTTGTTGTAGTATCAATATTTTCGAAATTATTAGCGTTTTTATGTGGTAAGGTAATGAAATGTGGGAAAAACTCAAATTGTCGGATATGTTTAAAACGAAGAACTTTTCGAAACATTTCTACTGAGCCTTTTTTGTTCCAAATGAAGAGTAGAATCGATTCCCTGAGTTTCTCCAGAAGGAAATAAGACACCCTGTATATTTCATTCCAATACAGTACAAAGTGTGAGTTCGCATTTCATTGATGACACTCATGACTCAAATCAATCCATATTGCAAAATTACGCACGTAGGTCGTGCACCTCTAACTAGGATGAAATTGGGCGATTATTTCTTCAAGTACCTCAATATTTTAAATAATCAGTTACATATTATTAATGCAGCAATTATTTCGAGGTGAACATGAAGATTAGGTCATCATCTGACGAAGATGGTGATGCGTGGTTACCGATCCTGGTTTTAATGGATTTTATTGCATTGTTTTCAATCGTTTATGAAATTCAGTTTGTTAATGCGAAGCTGAATTGCAGTATCAGCGAGATCATGGCTGTTACTGCAATTATGCGTACCTAGTAGACGTGAAAACTGTTAAGCTTAAATGCAGTATCAACAACTGTGTTGCTCTTACTGCAGTTTAGCGTAGAGATGAACGATGATTTATTAAGCCGAAATTTAGTATCCCTCCCTCTCTAAATAAGGCTAAAAACAAAATTTTAAATTATACGAAGCTATGCAACAGTCCCCTCAGTAGCAGGTGATGTTACTTTTTGTGAAAAAAATTCATTTCTTGACGGTGGCCTGACGAAAAAACTGAAAAAACGCTTTTTCTCTCATTTCACAATTTTGGAGATACTGCAATCAAGCTTAGCACGGCATCGGTACTATGATGGTGTTTAATTATGGTATATTACGATTAATCATGGTACTACGTCTGCAGATTAATTACGGTTACCATAATTAATTATGGTACTTCGTTTCTGTAGTAACGAAGACTTCTGTTTGAAATTAGGAACTGAAAACCCCTTTGCCCCTGCCAAACGTAAATGGTGGCACCCTGTGGCGCATTCTCGACTTCTTCAGCATACCCTTTTGCAGCGTAAAAATCACATCGGCAGAAGAAAGAGGAGTGGAACCCCAAGTACCGCACCTAATGGCAAACATATCGTAAACTTTTTTTAAATATTTATACATATTCGCTTTTGGGTCGGACAAGGGAATCCATGTAGAAATTTGGAAAGCAAGAATCAGAAAAATGCAGCGAAAATGACCCTCAGATGGGAATTACAACCAACCCTCTGATTTAGCACTCATCTTCAAATTTCAGCTCATTACGACTATTTTTCCGGGTACTTATACCAGGATTCGCGGGCACACAGACTGTAAGGTAGACAGATAGAGAGAAAAACACGGAACCAAATTTGAAAGGAAGATTGGAGATTAGAAATATTATTGAAGAATTGGTTTATTCTCAAGAGTGATTACAAGGAATCACCTCCTGGTGAGAATCGAAACCAAACATCTGGATACCTAAACCAGCGACTTCCCTTGTCAGCAAATCACCTTGATGCCTTTTCAGCCAATCCTGACGGACCTTGAAGGGTGTAATGTGATTGATATTTCCACCATCTCATATTTTGGTTTATTATTCTGTTAATAATACACCTATGTATTCTCTCAGCAAAAAATTTTTATAACACCCCCTCAAAATTTTTTCTTTTCCGTTTCAAGGTGCGTAGATTCCAAAAATGCAATGTCCGTCCGCTGTACGCCGTATCACGTGTACAGGCTTCATTTTCGGTCTAAAAAAATCTTTCTTTCGCACACATGCTCCATTTGGGCCCTAGTTGTGTCCCGTAACGTTTCAGCACCATCGGAATATATCCAGGGGAGTTATGAGTGAAAATGTGTGTAAAAATAGGTACTTTTTGTGTTTTGGTAACGTAGTAGTAAAATGAGCTTTTGTGGTATCGTTTTCCATGTTTTTGGGGACGAGAAGACCGAATATGAAGTCGATTTTGACCAAGGAATGGATAATAATTGAGGTTGTACCAGATGTTCAGTTCCCAAAATTGATTTTTTATGAGTCAAAAACCTGCGAAATCGTCTAAAATCACCATAAATTTGTATAAGAACACTAGAAAAAGTGTCAACACGTGGATCAAGACGATTAAATGGTACAATCAATGATCAAAGGTAATTTGAAAAAAAAAAGGAGCGTACCTAATTCAAGTTTTGGGGGCCAAAATTTGTGGAAACCACCAGAAATAGCTATTTCAATATTATTTTACATGAAAGAAACAATAAATAAACTGCCAGCATTTCTGTAAACCAATAAAATAATAGAATAATAAACCCATGTGACCAAGGACTTTGCAGCGTTTTTGAATCTGTATAAGCAGGGGTAACAGGAACCCAGTGATTGGGACTCGATACACCTCTGCGTTCGGCAGGCACAGCATCTTCCGGCCCTTGAAGGGGAAATATCACACCTCTCACAAGGAGAACGCGTGAAACCTGAGCCAACACCACCGAAGCACATTGTTCTGTATTTTAATAACTTGAATGAATGCATGGAAAAAACTCTATTCACAAGGCAACAACGCCTATTCAATGCATCCAGTTCACTATAAAAAGGATAATAACACACTTCTAGCCTATACAGCGAGTATGAGCGAGAGCTCACAAGGTAATATTGTCTGTAGCAAGTATTCAAAGTTGAGTTCTACAAACTTTTACATAAAATTCAAGCCTACACATCAAAACCCGCTTCTTCCATTAACCTGCTTTTCAACCTACATGTATGGAAATACACCAGAAAAAGGAGCTAACCATCAATCGACTGAGAAATAAAGCTGCAAATTATTACACAAAGGTTTATTATTTTCTGTATAGATGCCTCTTCTGCGTAGATCACTGTTTTCTGTGGTCAATATCGTCGAGCTCCCTCCAGGAAAGCCCCTAAATGGGGTACTGGAGCCGGTCCGGGAATTAAAGTTTCATACAAATGCGCGGGATTCAACAATTAATCATTAATTCTTCCAGGTAGTTTTACTACGATTAGCGGACAGAAGGGCAGTCAGTCAGACACGGAAACAAAACTGTCAACAAGGTCTAAAACACAAAACGCGAGTGCAAATGCTGACTTTGGAGGACTTCCATTTTTTCCTTACAAAATTGATCGTCCATCTAAAACTCGGCTTCCACTACCATCGTCAACTCAGAAGACCACCAGTTACCTAAACCTACCTCAACCTTCTCAGCCACACACTACCTTGAAAAGGAAATAAATAACTCCCATTACCTACAGTGCAAGGAGAACCCGTGGAACTGAGGCAACACCCCTGATTCAACGCGAGGCACACCATAACAAATTTTATTAACTTTAATCATCATAAAATACCTAGGAGTGCACGTGGATCAGCATCTCAAGTGGAAGGATCATGTAGCTGAATTAGTGAATAAAATCAGGAAATCCATGCACTACTTTCTGATACTACGAAGATGGCTAACGAATGAAAACCTTAAAATGGTGTATTATGCTCATGTATACAGCATTTTAACTTATGGTATCATTGTCTGGGGAGGTACTTATGCGTCAACCTTTAATAGTATAAACATAGCAATGAATACAGTTTTAAGAATTGCAACTAATTCCCATAAACGTACTTCAACTAGTTACCTATACAAATACTTCGGTGTTCTCACTCCCAGAATGGCTTGTATTCACAGAACTGTTTTATATGTGCATAAACACCTGCATTTATTTACTAAACAAGCGATGATTAGACCGACGCGAACAAATGTCAACTATGTCCTCCAGATACCACAGGCGCATAATGATTTCTACACTCGACAATTTCCATGGCTAGCTCCAGCCCTATTTGAACAGTTACCGCTCCTAACCAAGACTTCAACATCAACAGGAAAATTTAAAAAACTAGTTCTAGAATATTTTGAGCTTGAAAATAACGAAAGTGTTGTTATAAATAAGTTTAAATTAGGATAAAAATACAAATCAGCCTTCGTAGCATTAAGTGTATTTTACTAACTACTCTGTAAATACTGTTGGTTCTTGATCAATGTAACTCAATCTCCAAATACTTACGGTGTGTTTTTTCAAGGAAACTGCTGGTACATACATACCCAGTAATAAATAGTGGTGGAAGAGACGAGCCTGGACGGGTCATTGACCTTAGGCTCAGAAACCAACATAAGTTTAGATCTTGTATTATGTATATAGACTCTCTAAAAATCATTATATTTGTTGTATAAAGTATTTTCTGAATAAAAAAATTGAATTGAAATTGAATCTAGTAGTATTATCACTTAGTTGTGAATATCGTGAGTACCTAGGTGTGAATCGTGTGAATCTGTACCATTTACACTCATTGTGGAATCATTTAGTTACCGGTAACGAGACGCCCCGAGGAATCATAAATACTTCCGAGAGTACCTAATTTTTTCTGATTCCTATTTTCCATATTTCTTACAAATATGTAGCAGGTAGAGGCAAATGAGAGATTGTCAAAATATATTTAAAGACGGTCAGTTGAGTTTTTTTTTCCCTTGCTACGTTATTTTCTTACTTTTTGTGTGTTTCGCTCAGTCAGTTAGGGAAGTTATGAATACGGGCGTTGTCACATTATTTACGAACGCCCCTTCCCAGTCTAAACAGGAGAGGGGTATTACCCCAACTGACCCTGCACGATCATACCAAGATATTAAACAACTGTCGACAACCACACCCGGATACTTGTAATGGGTAAAACTATCAAGATTCCGACAAGATCGCGGGTCTTTGGCCACTCCCTCTCCCAGCACCCATACCCCTAATATATTATGGAACCTACAGATTTCAGAGGTATTACAAGTACTTCATATTGCCGCATGCGCCCACGAATATTGCTCTGATGATAAGGAAATTCAAAGGGGCCACAGCTGCATGAATGGATTTTTTCCCCAAGATCTTTCTGGGATTTTCTAAACTTTCCATGTGGGTTTAGATGGATTAAACATTCAAAAACAATATCCTTACAATCTAGTACTTGGAAGTGGTCCATCCCAGGCACATATCATAACGTGGCAAACGCCAGAGAAAGCGGGGAGGCCTGCTGTATGATCATTTAAGAAACATACAGTTGAGCCAGCACTAGAAAATATTATGCAGCAATGAACAATAAGAAGAAGATTGTCACTGGCCTGAATGTCCTCTCATACAATCGAACGGCAGTACTGAACATCCAAGGTTCGTAGATCGGAGAATGAACTTCATCTTTAGGTAGCCCTTAGATAAGATGTCGAGTGGTACAGTTCCATGTCAATAGGGTATAACTCACGTACAGTTCAGGTATGCAAGAACCCGCAGTACCAATCGGTTTTGAGGGAATGGTCGTCTCCTGCGCCGGCCGTGGGAAGTTCCTAGCCACAGCTACCACGCATAGTGATGGAAGGAAACAAAAGGGAATAGTGGGCTGCTTATGGTGGCGCGAAATGGCGGCCTTACATGGATCTGAGTTATTGGAGATTGATCAGCGCAGGCAAACTGTAGTCAGTCAATGACTGAGAATTGGGACCAGACAGAAAGATCTTCCTCCCTCATAATAACAATCATTGACAACAATATTGTATTATTTAAATTAATCTCGCTCGATTTCTGCAGTTATCCTATTAATTCCCCAGTAATTTGATTAACTGTATACCTGATGATGTAGGTAGTAAGTTACCCAAATACCTCAAACAAATTTTTTAAATTACTTTTATTAAGTAGGTACTTATTATTTTTTTCCTAATTACCTATATAATTATTAAAAGTAAAGTAAACAGCTACTCCAGGCTGGGGCTTTTCGTCCGAGTGCCCTGCCAGCGTCGCGTACGTGATCAGCTGTCCTCCAATGACAGGATCAGAATTCGATCTGATCATTTCGCTCTTTACCTGTCTACTCAATGCCTCACCCAAAGATATATATACCGTAGGTATAGGTACCGTAGGGTATATATATATACATCCTGGTATCATTGTGGCTACCACACACAGAAAAGTTGCATTTAAAGTGGCACCCGTGTGCATGCGACATCCGTATAAGGGTGCCACTTTGAAATCCCTCAGGATATAGTGTAGAATCAAGAAACAGAGGAAACAAACGCGGTAAAATAAGTCAGAAGTTGGTTGCCAAATAGACTTGACATTTTAAAATTTGTCTGCTGAACCTACTAGTTCAGTTGGCAGACAAGTGCCTTTCAATTCAGGATATGATGCAGAATCAGATAATACTAGTGGGTCCACTGACCAGACGCATTTCGCAATTTTGAAAATAAGCTCACTGCCTGAAAATAAGCACCATGCTCAATAATATATATTTTTCGGAGCGGTTTATGGCTTAATATTTAGCAGTTGCTGTAAGGATGATTGGCAGAGCGTTGAAAGTAATTGTATTCGATTCAGCACGCCGAAAAACATGAAAAACTATACAAAACACACATTTTCCGACAGATGACAGGCGTCGTTCCCTGGTACCATGGAGGCACCAAAACTACACAGAAAATTCTGGAGGCCTAAACACATTTTTATGATAGATGGTACCACTGGTAACATGGTGGCACCAATAGCAAATTTGGAGGGCCGAATGATGCTAGCCTCAAAGTTTCAAGCCAAAATACCCAAGATTGCGGCTTGCAGCGCAGTACAGACATACCTACCCCGAAATGTTCGCAAGTCTGAGGCATCTCTGACGTTCGGCAATAAGAAGCAACACACAAACGTGATCGTAAGATTTATATTCCTAAATTTAAAATTTCGGAATTTGCAGAGCGTTCCCACCCGAATTCAGCCAGCACATTTCTTCCCACTTGAAATTTATATTGTTAAAGAAATTGTGGTCAGATTTCCCCCTTTTTTATTCCCATTTTGAACATACGCCATTTCCGAATAAGACCAGATCAGGTCATTAGACTCAAGAAATTCATCTCATACAAGTTGAAAAAATTAATTCGAAAAATACACCTTACACTTTTGGTAGAGGTCTTGAATCCGTCGCCCATTTTATCAACTGAAATGGCCCATTTGGATCCATTAGGCGATCAGGGGAGGGGGGATCCTGGGAGACGCACGAGGGTAGGTTTTGACCACAGAATTCAGTGGTCTTTAACGTAGCTGTACCGGTAAGTCATAAACCGTTGTGTAGTAATTTGCAGCTTTTAGCGAATTTTCAAAGAAAATGAAGCTATTGCAATGGCTTCGAAATTTAAATAATATAAATTTTTGGAAATTTTCTTCATAGAAATCCGTTTCAGACCATTCTAAAACGATTCCTGAAATTTAACACTTTTTATATGTATATATATATATATATGTGTCACTCCAGACGATAACTCTCGATAGAATTGAGATAAACAGCTCAAATTTGCACAAAAAATCTATCTTGGCAATCGAAAGACTAAGTTCGATGATGGGCGAAATTGGCCTACTCTAAGGAGGGTTTTGGCGCATTTAAAGTGCGCAAAAATTACCCAAAAATCCCCAAAATGTTATTTTCCAACAAGTGACCCCTCATTTTAAAGGTTTTTGCACGCTGAACACGAGGTGGAATCGGATTTTAGATATCTTGATCCGTTCTCAAATTAGAGCATTTAAAGTGCGCAAAAATTACCCAAAAATCCCCAAAATGTTATTTTCTAACAAGTGACCCCTCATTTTAAAGGTTTTTGCACGCTGAACACGATGGTGAAATCGGATTTTAGATATCTAAATCCGTTCTTAAATTAGAGCATTTAAAGTGCGCAAAAATTACCCAAAACTAGGATAATCTTTAAACTCTTACCCCACCCCCTTAGAGTGGTCAGATTGAAAAATGTGAGAAGTATTAATTGAAGACGAGAGTTCGAAGCAAAAAAGGGGGAGGCAAACGATTAGTACAACTCCTTGAATTTCCCATTTGACATATAATTGTTATGATACCTTCATAGATAGACAAGTACCGGCCCACGTATTACTAGAAGGAAGACGAAAGAAAAAATCTATTTCAAATTATTCAATTTAGGTACTAACAGTAGGAGGAAGAAGGTTAGGTAGGTATCTTATCAATTTATTATCAGTATCATACGAATATTTGATATTCAAAGGTAGGTAGGTACTTAACATGATAAAAATAATATCAATGAAGAAGGAAGGATCTACCTACCTAGTAGAGCAAATCTTGAACTGGTTTTAGATACCAGGCCTGAAATCGTAGTCAAGAGGAAAGGCCATTCAGAAGGAACAAGGAATCTACTCATAACAAACGGTAGAATCAGGATGGACAAAACGTACAAATTAAAATAAATACGAAGAGAATATACATAGAAAACCAAATTTTAGACCGAAGTTTTCCTTTATTCAAAACCATAGCCATTAATTCGAATATTTCTTTGAAAATTCGCTCATTAAGTCATGCTGCATGACTGGTTTTTTTTCTTACCATTTTCGGATTCTATGTAGGTACCTTGAAACGCTTTCAAAATAATTGTTTTAATGCTCGATTCCAAAGGTTCTTTATTGAAAATAATAACCCGAAAAAATAGTAGTAACTTATCCCACAGAAGGAAGAACAAAATCGCTGCAACTTATTACAGAACGATGTAGGTATAATTACTGTTTTCTGTTGTCAATGCCTCCCCTCTTGGACCCCCAGGAAAGCACTAAATCGAGTACTGGAGCCGGCCGGGCAGTTACAGTTTCATAAATATGCAGTGGATTCAAGAATGATTAATAAGTTATTTGTTGATATTCATGAAGCATGTGTGTTAAGCTACAAAAGTAGGTAGGTACCTACCAATTAGAAAAATAATAAATAACAATAATTCTTCCGATCAAATAATATCTTGGAACAACCAACTCGACTTCATACAGCCATCCGTGATGGATGCATACCATTTCATTCACGATCATAGTGACGAAGATTTTCGATGCAAAATTCAGGGCCATAATGTGAACAAACCGCTGTACATACTCCAGGTGGTCTCAAAAAATTCCCAAATTCGAGATCAATTTAAAAACGAGCCCTGAAATAACGGAGCCCTGGAAATGCCAACCCCTATTGGTTTATTATTCTGTGAATAATACACCTATGTATTCGCTCAGCAAAACATTTTTATTTTATTTTATTATCCTCAAAATTTTTTCATTTCCGTTTCAAGGTGCGTAGATTCCAAAAATGCAATGTCCGTCCAACGTATCACATGTACTGGCTTCATTTTATGTCTACAAAATTCGATCTTTCGCACACATGCTCCATTTAGGCCCTAGTTGTGTCCCGAAACTTTTCAGCCCGAGTTATGGGTGAAAATGTGCACAAAAATGGGTACTTATTGTGTTTTAGTGACATGTGGCTCAGTAAAATGAGCTTTTGAGGTATCGTTTTCCATGTTTTGGGAACGAGAAGACCGAGTACGAATTCGATTTTGAACAAGGAGTGGAAAATTGAGGTTGTACCAGATGTTCAGCTCCCAAAATTGATTTTTATGAATCAAAAACCTGCGAAATCGTCTGAAATCAACATCAATTTGTAGTATAACACCAGAAAAAGTGTCAACACGTGGATCAAGACGATTACATGGTACTATCAATGGTCAAAGATAGTTTGAAAAAAAAAATTTTAAAAAAAGGAGAGTACCTACCTAATTTGTGTTTTGGGGACCAAAATTGGTGAAAACAATCAGAAATATCTATTTAAATTATTTCACATGAAAGAAACAATAAATGAACAGCCAACATTTATGTAGGTATGTCCAATAGAATAATAAACCCATGCGACAAGGACTTTGCAGCGTTTTTTTCTCCCCTTACAGCAGAGCTCCATGGGACCCACAAACCAAATTTCATTAATTTGGGTTTATTATTATGAATAATGAACCTTTGGAATCGAGCATGAAAAAATAAAATTTTTAACCCCCCCCCCCCCCCCCTCGCCACCAATCAATCAAACTTTGAAAGTTTCCATTTCAAGGTATGTAGTATCCGAAAATGCAATAAAAACCTTTCTGTACGTCCGCTGTACGATGTATTTACCACATATCTTAGCTACCATGTGATTCGATGCCAAATTTAATGTTCTTTGGTTCTAGTGGTGGAATGTAGGATGTACGGTTTGGAAGATATAACTAACTAAAAAATTTAGAAAGTGCCAAAATGTCGAAGTTTTTTTGCTCCCAAAATTTCAGCTCACTACCTCTGACCGTGCAAACGGAGGTTCTCTTACTTAGCATCAACTGAAGGTATTAAACTCTTATTTAGCATCATCTGAAGATACTAAAACGATTTCCGGTTTTTCGTCAATTAATTCCTGGAAAAATCCTAATTTTATTGGCCTAGGATGTTCCTTATAGGTTCGTATACAAATGTTTACTCTAATGAAACAGTGACGTTTTAATACATACACAGTAGGGTGGTCACAAGGCAATAGGCAAACTTTTTTTTTGGGAAAATCACTTCTGGCAACCCCCTAAAAGGTGCCATTTGACTAGAAAATGAGATTCGCAAAGTTTTAGGTCGATCGGATAACGTTAACCCGTGCCGCATTGAGGTTGAAGATCAGAAAAACTCACTTTATATCATAAAAATACTCTTTTTTTCCCCATAACATAGTAACCATTTGTCCTAGAGACTTGAAATTGGTCTCATTTCATTTAAAATGTTATCTTCTTCAAGTTTTACTTGCATAATTTTTTCGCTACATCCTGTAGATTTTATGTTATTCAGCTTTTCCCATCTCAAAACGGGGTCCGTTTCAGCAAAAAATGTGCCTTTATACGCATACCCCTAAAAACCACACTCCAGTCAATGAAATCGACCTCCAGGCAATTTGACACTTCTTTATCACTCTGGTTTATTGAAAATGAGTATGTTTCAGGTATAAATGTAAAGGTTGAGGCTCTAATAAGAGGGGGGGGGGGGGGGATCTAGGTAATGAAGGGCATTTAGACAGGTGAAAGGTAAGGAAGTGTGACCTTCAGCTTTGTATTCGCTGTTATCTGTTATCTCTATTACTGTGAATCATCGATTCTCGACCACTGGTCCTGAACCTAGCGTTTTCAAAAAATTTCAAGTTGGGTGGCCTAAGTTCGACCAAACTAAATACAAAACTAGTCTACATGAGGATAATACGAGTATTAGATGCAAAATTAGTAACATTAATCAAGTTTCACTTTTTTTAATGGAACATTTGGAAACCCTGCAGCCCAGAGAGGATTACAAAGAGTTTCTTCAACTTTGTTTAGTGTTTATAGGGCTTCCTCCCCAAAACTTTTCTTTTAAAGCACCTGGTGCAATTCATCACGCCAGGTGGATGGCCAAAGCAATTTACTGCCTCAAAATTTATCTTTTTAGAGATCAACTATTGTTATTAACTCGAAAAGAAATGAAAGGAATAGAAGAAATTTGTGTTTTTATAATAAATATTTACGTCAAGGCATGGTTCAATGCCCCCAAACCCGCTTTGGCCTCTAAACAAGAACCCTTGTCATGGGCCACAACCTGTACCCACATGAAGAGCCCTGGGCACTCAGAAGCCACCACCACCTTGAGGTTGATACGAGGTGATAATAAATCATGTCTGGTAAATTTCACCCAGTCCTCTTTTGGTAACGCTACCCCACTCAGCCTCAAATCTGGAAATGGCATGATAAAACAGACCACCAAAGTCAAATACTTGGGCCTGTGGATGGATTCCAACTCGAAAGGAGGAACTCACACCAAATTGATTAAAGATAAAATGGGCCAAGACATTCAGGCGCTAAAATATTTGAAAGGATCCTCATGGGGTAACCATCCAGACGACCAATTAGCCTTGTACAAACTTGTCATAAGACCAAAAATTGACTACGCTGCATTTGCCTATCTATGGAGGTCTAATCGCAACACTCAGCAGCTGCAGAAGATGCAGAATGCTGCCTTAAGACAGATTCTGGGAGCGGTCAAAACGTCACCCATTAATTCGTTACATGCCGTCACAGGTGTTCTACCCTTGGAATACCACATTGACTTAACCTCTCAAAAAATATACCTACAGCTTTCTGTCAAGTCTCCTGAATTCTATATGCAGATACATTATTTGTCCAACAATTATTCTGATCCTAAACTCCTTACTTCTACAATTAAACATCAAGAAAAACTCAAATCAGTAATAAATACAATCCACACTCACAACATTTTTAGACTTAAAGATAATGAATTGGACAAAAGAGCTACTGTAAATTTTGCCAAGTACTGCTCCTCTAACATTCCAGGGCTACTAAAGAAAAGGATAGCGCCACCAGCAGAAGCAAGACAAAAGTCTCTGGAATACATAGTCCATAAATACGACGGCTTCGTTTCCATCTATTCCGACGGGGCTAAAAACCAGGAGGGAACAGGAGCAGCATCCTTTTGCACACAACACAATGTAGGCCAGAGCAGGAGGCTGCATGCGGTGTCGTCCAGCTTCAGCAGTGAGCTGACTGGCATAGATATGGCCTTGCAACATGTCATGAATGCCCACAAGCAAGACAAAATAGTAATTCTCTCTGACTCCAAATCATCAGTGGACGCCATAGGGAATTTGTACAAGGGAAAACCCATTCCAATTCATTTGATGGTGGTGGTTGGGCTGATGGAGCAGGCACTTGAGCACTGCACGGAGATACGAATACAGTGGATTCCAGGACACGTAGGCTTACAATTTAACGAACTAGTAGATCGGCTGGCCACGGGATGCACTTCTTCCGGCTCAATCTGCCCCAAAACGACTACAAGCCATCCTGATATCTATTGTAAACTGGCTAACGCCATTCAGGACACTTGGAAAAGCAGGTATAGTTATGATCGAGGGGCGGGCGCTTGGACAAGAGGCATCTTAGATGATCCTTTGCAACCTCCTTGGTTCTTCGGCAAACAGGGACTAAACCGTCGACTTGTTACCACAATTTCAAGACTCCTGGTTGGACACGCCAACACGACTAAGTTCCAGCACATGATGGGAAAGAGGGATAACCCGACCTGCTGCTACTGTGACTCTGAGGAGACACAAGACATGGGTCACCTTTTCCTAAGATGTGCGCGTACGACGACAGCCATTAATCCAATTATCCAATTCGGCAATACCTCTAACAATACCACCAATAACTTAATCGAACAATATTTAAAACAGGGCCTCACCAATAACCAGCTATTCTATGATCTTTATGAAATGCTTAATCTGCTGAGTATAACAATCTAAAATAATATCTCACTTGTCAGCTAAAATAAATTAAATAATTAACTTCTCCAGAAATGAAATAACTAACACTTTTATTAAAAATAACATTTTTCTTAACTCTTAAATCTCACCTATCCTACCACTTCATTTTCCCTCACCACTCCCCTCTACTTCTACGCTGCTAACTGCCTCAGACGCATTCCCGGCTGCGACTACCTCAACCATGGCAACGAACACATAATCTATGGCCACGCGAAGATCCCTTCAGGGCCAGAAAGAGAGAAGAAGAAGAAGAAGAAGAAGAGGTTCACCTGCGAACGCGGTCCCCCCCCCCCCACCCCTTTCATCGTGTGAAAGAGTGCAAGGATTGCGGAAAATAGGAGACCCGAAAAATTATAAGTGGCATGGGAACCTCATTCTTGTTCAACGATCCAGACAATATAGATTCCCTTTTAAACCACTGAACCCCGTGTTGAGTCTTTCACCCGTCAAGTCAGTGACAAGAGTTCTAGGATCGTTGCAGGTGGCGCAGTCGAATGTTCACGAATTTCTACGCTCATAAAATTGTAAGTATCTAGTTTTGTAATTTTTTACGAATACAATAAATAGTCTTACGATATCCTTTACCAACACGTGGGGGATGTGCTTAAGTAGGTCAAGTCCCAACTTCTAGTCAATCGTTTCCAATTCGCTTTCCTACCAAGGTTCCCATCCTGTCATATCCTTTTTCACATCTTTTCGCATTCAATTGTGTTGTGAATTCCGTTTTATTTAATTTCCTGATCCTTGACCTCGTCAGAACTTGGTACGCAAGTCTACACTTACCAGTTAAACTTCGAATATTGTTCCGCCGTTGTACCTAGGTTATTTTCGGTGGGTATGATAATTTGTGATTAATTTTTACCACTTCGGGAATAAATTATTTTCAACCTGAATCTAAACCTAACCTTGGTCAACACCACCTAGGTCGTAAAGCCTTCAATACTATTTAGGGTGTTCGTTATCCATTTGTTGTAAGTTGTCCTGTTGTACTAACGTTTCTTTGCATATAGTACAATTACTCTCTCTTCGTCCTTCTTTTTCATACGAACGTACCTACTAACTAGTACCACACGTGTCCCTTTACATCCTGTTACCTACCTCTCCTCCTTTGTTGTCCACAAGGCAGGAAGTTGGATTCCCCACTTGGAGCCTCCTCGGGCTCTATCCCTTCCCTAGTACGTGATCAATCCTTTTTTCTTTGGGAAAGATTTTACAAGGTAAAACCTAGAGCCTGTTTGACTGCGTTAAATAACATCGCCATGCAGGGTAACAACAAAGAGGGCAATTTTTGGGGAGCAGTGAGGAGTAGGTTTTTCCACAAAGGGGAGAGATCTAATCTAGGATTTGAGGGGTCACACGAGGATATGGTTCTAACACTGAATAGGGAGCCAGCATACCTCGAAGTAGTGGGGGGTGAAGACCGTCCCCAGGTTCAGGGAGCACAATTTTCTACCCCTGTTCACACACCCCCATCCCAGGGTGAGGGAAATAGGATGTCAGATCCCTCTACTGAGGCCAGGCAGCATCCGCCTTTTCAGTGGCCTCCTACTACCAGTACCCCACCCCCCTCCTCCATCTTCCCACACCCTCCCCCTAGGGAATCTGGGCTGGTGTGGGTGGGTGCGGGAGAAGTTGTGGGTGTGATTAGGACTTTAGAGAGGAGGGTGGAGGAGTTGACGACAACCCTGGTGGGAATGAAGGAGGCCTTGGACCAAGCAAATGCCACCAATACCTACCTGCACAACCATCTTGGTCAGGGTCTAACCTCACTGGGTGAGAGATTGGAGTTCCTCTCTAATGCTATGGAGGGCCAGTCTGTCAACCAGCGGTTAATGAGAGAAACTCTGGACCGGTGGGAGGATGCATTTGTGCGTGACAGAGAGGCCCAGGGATTTCCTCAACAGCCGCTTTCCCCCAGCAAGTACCCCTTTTACCCAACCTCAAGAAAGAAGGGTAACTTGGGGTCCCACTCCAGTACCCTACATGCCTTTTAGACCGAGAGGCACAGAACACTCCCACCAGACACCAGTCATTAACTCCCACGAACTACCACCCACCATCCATTCCTCAACAAACCCCCTTTTGAGCAACCATACCATACCATCCCGTCGCAATAGGCCACCCACCTACTTTGGTACCTTCCATAAGTCAGGGGTAGGCCCTACCAGCACTTCCCAGTACCCTGTCCCGGCAAGATACGAAATTAGCGACTTCCCAGAGTTTGGCGATTTGGGCTTAAAGCTCCGGGGCAAGCTACCTACATTCAGTGGAGGGAAAAATGAAAAGCTGGATGACTTTTTGAGAGCCATAGGTGATGCCAGTCGCCTCTACAGGGCTCCTGATTGGTTTTGGGTTGAAATTGCTCTTATGCAACTCAGGGGTTGCGCTCGCTCTTTCCTAGAGCTGCGGAAACAAATGGACAACCTCAGCAACATGGAACAAGTTGAAGAAGAGTTGAGGAAAAGGTTTGAAGGACAACAAACTCGTGGCCGTATGCTCCATCAGTTGCATTCGTTGGAAATTGGCAAAAATGAGTCAGTGGAAAGCTTTGGAGCAAGGGTGAGGGAGGCAATGATTAAGGCGGTTGTGGACCCCAATAATCCTGCTCTGGTTGAGCAAGCGGAAGTCCATGCCATAGAAGTCTTTATGAGAGGTCTCCCAACAGACATCATGCGGTCCGCAATGCTAAAAGAACCAGCCACATTAGCACAGGCCATCGACTTTGCGGCGACCCGGAGAGAAATTGAAAATGTAATACAGGCAAACCTCCGGGCCCGACCACAGCAGACCCTTATCACATCAACTCAAGCATCCACACCAACACCCCCAGAACCAGGAAAGAAATCACCTCCTATACAGAAGAAAAAGACGGAAGAGGGCAAGTCTGAGAATGCAGGGCAGCGACAATGGGCAAACCCAAGGAGTACTCCCTATTGCCATGTCTGTGGTGAGAACACACACTACTCAAGCAGGTGTGATTACCGATATGGGGGACCTAAGGCGGGCCAGCGTATTCCTCCGAAAGAGGCGGAGGATGCAAACAAGGGGGGGAGGCCAAGTACTTCTCAGACCCCAAACGGCCTGTGAGGGGCCCAACCAACAGGGACATAACCCAGGAAATAACCAGTGGAACATGGAAGGCTGACCAGGGAACCCAGGAATTGACTAGCAAGTTGGACACAGGGCAAATACGAGAAGCCAGGGTAAACTTGGGTGGAGTCCCCCTCTTCACAGTAAAGGGTAGGGTAGGCTCATCCAGGGGTAAAATTATTGTGGACACAGGATCCCAAATCACACTGGTAGACCCAATAGTATGTGAGGGAACTCCTGACCCACTCAACATTTCAATAGTAGGGATGGGGACACAACCAATTCAAGCACTGGGTGCGACAACAGTGGAGCTAGCTTTAGAGGGGTGCCACCCCTTCACAGTTGAAGTTGCTATCTGTGAACTCAGTGGTGGGGCTTTGATGTTGCTGGGATGTGACGTTCTGAGTGAGAGGGGAGCAGTGCTAGACGTGCACAAGAAAATTGTGAGATTGAACGGTTCACCAATCAAAATCCAAGGACCAAGGGTGGGTGAAATAGCCCTCGACAGCGTATACAACTCTGAGTTAGTCAAAGACTACAACTCAGTATATGCGGTGCTTAAGGATGAGGTGGTAATTCCACCAGGGTCATCTGTTCTACTCCCACTAGAAGCACGAGTAAGCTCCGGAGTTACGCCTCTCGCCAGCACAGTCTTGTTCACTCCCACCAATGGAAACATCCAGGAAGTGCTTGCATGCCCATTGAGCAAAGCTCAGAAAATAATGACAATGGGATGCAACCTTTCAGACCACCCCATAACCCTACACAAAGATAAAGTAATGGGAATCGTTGAATCCCACCTCCATATAGATAGGCGGGAAACCTCAACATGCCTAACTGTAAATTCTACCAGTGAAGCTGAGCGTACTACAGCCCTCAGCCGAGAACTTAAGAAGAAGCTGGAGCATCTTCCACCCGCAGAGCAGAGCCAGCTAGAGAAATCCCTAATGAAGTACCAAGATATCTTCAGTTTCGAGGGTTTCGATAAATTAGGCTGCACAGATCTAGTGCAGCACCAGATTAATACAGGGGACCAACCCCCCATCAGAGCACGACTTTATCGTATTGCGCATGCACAGAAGCCAATAGTTCGCCAGCTTGTGCAAGAGCAACTCAGTCAAGGCGTAATCAGAGAGTCAACCAGTGCCTGGAGCTCACCAGTGGTTCTGGTTCCAAAGAAAACGGGCTCAGGGCTGAGGTGGAGGATGTGCGTTGACTACAGAAAACTTAATGCCATCACAGCCCCAGAATTTTACCCACTCCCTAGAGTGGAAGAACACATGGATAGAATGGAAAAGTCAAAATTGTTTACAACTTTGGACTTGAAGTCAGGGTACTACCAGTGCCCAATTGACCCGAAAGACATACCCAAATCTGCCTTTGTTACTGATGAAGGTTGCTATGAATACTTAAGGCTACCCTTTGGGTTACAGGGAGCCCCAGCCTCCTTCCAGCGGCTAGCCATGACCCTCATTCGACGCCTGGGATCTCCTAGAGCACTTTGCTTTTTAGATGACCTAATCCTGTTCCACGAGGATCTACGTACACATATCCACGACTTATGCCAGCTGCTTGACATACTGCGGGATGCCAGCCTTACTTTACATCTAGCTAAATGCCTGTTTGCTCAATCAGAGGTCTCATACCTAGGTCATATAGTAAATGCCGAAGGAGTGCACCCAGACCAGAAAAAAATACAGGCAGTTTCGGAATTCCCTCCTCTCAAAAACCTCAAGGATGTCAGGTCATTTCTAGGATTATGCTCCTACTACCGACGCTTTGTGCCAAACTTCTCCAAGTTGGCCAAACCGTTATCCGACCTCACAAAAAAAGACATGCCCTTCCACTGGACAGAGGACTGTGAAACTGCTTTTGATAGCTTGAAGGCCCAACTTACCAAGGCGCCCATTCTAGCATACCCAGATTTCTCCTAGCCTTTCATCCAAGCCACAGATGGTAGCAAGGACGGCCTGGGGTGTGTCCTCCGCCAGAAGATTGATGAAGTGGAACACCCAGTTGCTTATGCCTCCTGCCGCACAACATCAGCAGAAGCCTCTTCCTACTGTGCAACAGAGTTGGA
The DNA here is from genome assembly GCA_954871275.1 of Leptopterna dolabrata. Lineage (NCBI taxonomy): Eukaryota > Metazoa > Arthropoda > Insecta > Hemiptera > Miridae > Leptopterna > Leptopterna dolabrata. The sequence goes on from OX940974.1 coordinate 18,038,600, forward strand.
GTTAGCTGCCCTTGTATATGGTGTCACCCAATTTCACCACTACCTGTGGGGTGTCGATTTTGTGGTATATACTGATCATCAGGCCTTGAAATATCTCAACACACACCGAGATCTAAACTCCCGCCTTACTCGCTGGGCTCTGAAGCTGAGTGAGTACAGATTTTCCATAGTTCACAAAGCGGGTAAAGCCCATGGTAACGCAGATGCCTTGTCCAGAGTCCTAGCAACTGAAGTTCGATATCTCCCAGTTGTCACAATTAACGAACTGCGAGAGGAGCAAGAGGTAGATAGAGACACTAGAAGACTGGTTACAAAAAAGTACTATAAGCTATCCAAGGATAAACTCCTCTGCAAGGTTACTATGGAAGGTCTTAAAGTAGTGGTACCGATAAAGCTTAGAGGGAAAATCCTGCAGCTATATTACGATCTCCCCCAGGCAGGCCATGGTGGCAACAAGAAAATGCTACAGAGAGTCCAAGAACAGTTTTGGTGGCCCGGAATGAAAGGAGATGTGAGAAACTATGTACAGTCGTGTACCTCATGCAGCCAGAGAAAACACTAGGGGAAAAAGACCGCTCCCCTAGGAGAATTTTCCGAACCCACTGAATGATTTTCCCAAATTAGTGCTGACATAGTGGGACCACTGCCCCTAACACCCAGGGGGCACAAGTACTTTCTGTCCATAATAGACCAGTTTTCCCGCTATGTTGATTTCTACCCTCTACAAGACCACACAGCTGAGTCTATTGCAAAGGCTTTCCTGCAGTACTTTGGTAGGGTTGGAGCACCCACTCAGATCCTTACAGACCAAAGGGCAGAATTTAGCTCGGAGCTCGTCAATCACTTCTGCTCTTTCTTCAAGGTGAAAAAAGTAAGAACAACAGCTTATCATGCAATGGCTAATGGCCGGGTTGAGAGAATCCACAAAACAATGGCCAACATTTTGTCACACTATGTGTCAGTAAATCAAACCAACTGGGATGAGTACCTCCCCGTTGCCCAGATGGTCATTAACTCTCAGAGCCACGAAGCCACCAAATTTTCACCTTTTGAAGTAGTGTTTGGTAGGAAAATGCGATTACCAGCTGCAGAGGACATGAACCTAGGCGAGGATGTTGAACCCTACATGTTCCATGTAGAGAAACTGCGAGACACCTTGCAAGACATATGGAAACAAGTTCAGGCTAATCAGTCAGATGCTGCACACAACATGGCATGGCATTACAATAATAAGGGAACGTCAAGAAGTAGCTTCCACGTAGGGCAGTGGGTCTATTTACACGACCCACAACTCAAGAAAGGCAGAACCAAGAAATTCACACGACCATGGAAGGGGCCATATCTAGTCACTGGAGTTCCTTCGAAGTTGAACCTTATAGTCCTCATACGGGGTAAATCAAAGAGGGTCCATGTGAACCGCGTCAAGCCTTCGGTTAGAAGGAAAAGTAACCTCCTACCCCAACCGGAGGAAAGCCAACCTCTAGGAAAGTTCCAGCCAACAACCCCTATGTCCCCAGCTCTTAGCACGCCCAGTTTTTCGTGTTTACCAACTCCACAGAGCCACACGCATCACCGTACTGACCCAAGTAGAGATCTCATGCCCCTCACTTACCTAGACAATGAGGAGCTATGGTGGGAGGAGCCTCAGCTGCAGGCTACCCCAGACCCACCAATTGCCCATCCACAAATGGGAGAGAGCCCAGCTTGGCTAGGGTGGGACTCAGCTGGCCAGGATCCAAATTTAGGGAGCACTTACCAGAACGTTGATAAAATGCACCCCCCCTCCACGAGTCGATCTCCTCCACAGACCCCAAAGGTAAAAGCACTAGGCCGACCCTATAACACTAGGGGACGAAAAATAGACTTTAGGCAACTAGCAGCAGTCACAGACACTGAGACTGACAGTGACTAATTCCTAGGGGGATTGTGTAGAATTCGATTGAGTGCTAATTATGATCATGCTGAAAAACTATTCTAACAAAAAAAAACTGTTTGACAATTTTCTATTAGCATAGCACCTATACATTCTGCAATATGTCAATATTAATCACTTTATTTTATTACTACACCAGAGGAACGACTGATTCTCCACACTAACAACGATTCTCTAGACAATTTGGTAGCCACTCTACCAGACCCATCAGTTGGTATTGGGGTGCAAACGGCAATTAAACTATTTGGAGACTGCGGCTGAGCACAAGAGGCAGCATAGGCAGCACCACTGGTAGGCACTGGCCAACACAGGGGCCTCAGGTTTTTCCCTGCTACTTGGGCTAGGTATAATACTGGCATGATGTATCCTCGCAAGAAGGTGAGCCCCACCTACATGTTCTAATTACGTTCTGATTTTATACTTGTTATTTAATTTTAATTAAAATATTAAACTAATATGTTTTACTTCCATACAGAAATTTTAATATATTAAACTAATATGTTTTACTTCCCTACAGAAATTTTAATATATTAAACTAATATGCTTTACTTCCCTACAGAAATTTTAATTATTAAACTAATATGTTTTCTTTCCTACATTTAATGTTTCAACGGAATTTTATATAATAGGTATACAGGTACCCAACATAATTATGTTCTGCCGCTTACCAGGAGGTGACGCCCAACAAGGGGGGGAAGAAGCTGTGATATATATGTGTTGTGTGTGTGGAAAACAGAATTAAGTCCCTAGCTTTGCATGCAACCCTGCTAATCCCCTCACCAAAAACGTGTATATAGTACCCCGGGGTAAGTGTTTATTGGGTGTTTATGTGTAGTTACCGGTAACCGCAGCTGCGTTAGAAAAAAAAATGATTTAATTTATGCATAGCATACGGTGATCCACGTATTTTAATGTTGAAAAAAATAAAAAAATAAATCAGAACTGATCAAAGTTGTAAGTTGTTACAAAGATATGAGATTGTTATAATCGCATTATAGGCGTTATAATGCGATTGTGCCAGACAAATAGGGATCAGAAAAGGGATGGTTTGTAAATTTTGGAGAGGGACAAAATTTCCCCCCTCATAAAAGGATAAGGTTAATACTTAATAAGTAATGTACCTAATCTTACCAAGTGCCATATCCATGTATTAATTAATCATTTGTACCTCTGTATATGTATTTCCAGGTTTCTTAAAATACAAAATTTAAACAAAAAACCAATAGAAAATCAAATAGGTCCCATGCCACTAGGGAAATTTCGGCCAAATGTTTTCAAAATTAATTCTTTTTTTCCAGGCTTAGCAAATCCTTGCACTAGTCCCAACCTCCCCATCAGCAACAACGAGGAATTTCCCCAGACCGACCTGCTAGTAGCTGGAGGCCTCAGAAAGGGTGACTGGCTGGTAACCCTAAATGTGGAACCCCAGGACAACACTATGGTACGCCCAGGCCACGGAGGTGCACGCTGTGGCCTCACTGCTGCAAAAGTTGACAGACATGGTGGAGGACACCTCGCAGCTTAGATATTTGACCCAGCTTACCTAGAGTTGCACGAGGACGTGCTCCAGGATTGACGTGGGGGTGATGCCCTGGGCACTCAGAAGCCACCACCACCTTGAGGTTGATACGAGGTGATAACCAGCCATTCACCTGAGAAAGAGGTTCACCGGCGAACGCGGTCCCCCCCCCCCCCACCCCTTTCATCGTGAGAAAGAGTGCAAGGATTGCGGAAAATAGGAGACCCGAAAAATTATAAGTGGCATGGGAACCTCATTCTTGTTCAACGATCCAGACAATATAGATTCCCTTTTAAACCACTGAACCCCGTGTTGAGTCTTTCACCCGTCAAGTCAGTGACAAGAGTTCTAGGATCGTTGCAATCTGTTATCTCTATTACTGTGAATCATCGATTCTCGACCACTAGGTCCTGAACCTAGCGTTTTCAAAAAATTTCAAGTTGGGTGGCCTAAGTTCGACCAAACTTAATACAAAACTAGTCTACATGATGAAGTAGGGGTATTATGGGTGTTCTGGGTATCACTGTTATCTGATAACACTGATAAGAAGGTCGCTGACGTCATGACCTCTGACGTCACGGCCTCAGCTGATGTGATGCCACAGCCTCCATTTCCATGGATGTTATAAAGTGATTTATGCCCCATGGATGAAGTAAAGCTACAGTATCCATGTAAATTCCTCCTTAACTGGTTCCCGCCAATTTTTCAAATACTCTTTCCCTCTAATTTTCAAATACCTCCTCTCCTCCCCTCGTCAAATAATAGGTTATATCAGCTGGTAATCAATCTCCCGCCAATTTTTGAATTTCTCCCACTCCCCCTCAGCGATCAGCTGATGTTCACTTTACCTCCATTTTTTCAACTGCCAAGGCTTTTTCCCTCTCATTTTCAAAATACTCCCCCCTCGCCCCCCTCCCATGAATGACATAAGACCAGCTGTTTACCAAATTCCCTCCTTTTCAAACTGTCATCTCCATCCCCTCCCCTCGTCTAATAAGAGTTTAGATCAGCTGGTTATCAATCTCCCGCCTTACCGCCAATTTTGAATTTCTCCCACTCCCCCCCTCGACCATCAGCTGATGCTCCAGTTTTCAACGGCCAAGGCTTTTCAAAATACTCCCCCCTCCCATGAATGACATAAGACCAGCTGTTTACCAAATTCCCGCCTTTTCAAACTGTCATATCCCTCCCCTCCCCTCGTCTAATAAAAGGTTAGATCAGCTTGTTATCAATCTCCCGCCTTACCGCCAATTTTTGAATCCAGTTTTCAACTGTCAAGGCTTTTCCCTCTAATTTTCAAAATGCTCACCCCCTCCCATGAATGACATAAGACCAGCTGTTTACCAAATTCCCGCCTTTTCAAACTGTCATCGCCCTCCCCTCCCCTCGTCTATTAATAGGTTAGATCAGCTGGTTATCAATCTCCCGCCTTACCGCCAATTTTTGGATTTCTCCCACTCCCCCTCGGCAATCAGCTGATGTTCTCTTTCCCTCCAGTTTTCAACTGTCAAGGCTTTTCCCTCTAATTTTCAAAATGCTCACCCCCTCCCATGAATGACATAAGACCAGCTGTTTACCAAATTCCCGCCTTTTCAAACAGTCATCCCCCTCCCCACCCCACCACCTCATCATATGGTTTCCCTATCATTATCAAATATTCCACCCCCCACCCATCAATGACATAAGATCAGCTGGCCACTCTCCCCCTTCCTATCGACACCCTCCACCACGCCCAAAGTCACAGCTGATGTGATGTCACAGCGGTTTGTTCTGTTATGGATGACAACTTGTTTCAACCCTATGTCTTCATCCGTTCGTATATCGACTCCTTTGAGCCCACGCTTGTCAAAACGAATTTTTTCAACGTGTAACACCATCACTGATCACAAGACGAACACTAACTATAGTTCTTTAGTTGCGAGTGAGATGAATCATGGTATTAAAAAAACTCGAGAGGGAGGGGGGGTTTATCCAATAGGATGTCGTTATTGGTTAGTTTAATAAATGTTGCATTTGAGACTACTCTCTACTGACTTCTGTTGTTGTCGTTGTTCACGTTTCCAAGTTTTACATCTGCAATGGCAAAAACCATGTTGAGTACTAGTAATTCATAATATCAGAAATTTCGTGTTTTATACACGTGAGGGTGACTAATAACTTCTTGGTTTTTTAAAATAAACATTGCCCCATCCTCGCAATGTTCAGTGTGTGACAACCATTATGAACTCACACTCCTTTTTTTCCATCGTTCTTTTATTGATTTATTTTATTTTATTACAATAAGTTACATTATATATTTAATTAGTAAAAATCTATAAGGAAGGCCCTCCCCAATTTTCCTCTGTATACGAGGGTGTAGATAGTATTGGTGGAATTATAATTGTCTACGTCTTCTTGAGTGAAAGCTTCCGAGATCCTTTTAGGCAGGTATACCCTGAATGTATTCTCTCCCTCATTAACCTCATTCAGTATCTGCCCTTCTTGAAGTTCCTGCAGATGAACTTGAACTGCAGGTCCGTGTTGAGTCTGCACCCTCACCATTTTCATTACAGCATACGGTGTGTCTATCACTAGACTGTCCACCGATCTAAGTTCGAGAATGGCTGCAGATTGTTGGATCTTGTTAAGTAAAGAGTTCATCTGCAAATAATATTATTCATGAAACATAAACATAAATATAATCATGAGGAATAATTTATTGAAGAGAGTATGTAAATGTTAATTACCTTGTATTGATGGAAGGGGTGATCACGGAGAAGAAGTCTCTTGATTGATTTCTCCAGACAGAATGAGTTTTCAGACGGGTGGGTACCTATTTGAACAAAACCCCCACTACAGCCATCTAATTATGTAGGAGGGGATATAACGTAGACATCGGTTGTGGTAAGGGAGTGTCAGTAACCTTAGGATTCATGAGAATACATGCATAGCTGACCAAGTTCTCTGTGAGATAATCAAACAGGTTTCATGTATCAGGAGGAATCATCAGACAAAAACTCAATATAGCGCGATATACCTAATCGACGCTTTCTGGTATTACCTTCTCGAAATTTGGTATAATTCAGGGTGTGTGACGAGCCTTTCTGATTCCACAGATCGGTAAAAAATAAATTATTCCAAATTTTAATATGATCGATGTGACGTTTTTATACTTTCATTTAGTTATAATTGATTTTTATTGTAAGTACCTAGTAGTTGTACAGACCCCCAGAGCAAACAAATCTGTATGAACCCATTTCTAATTATATACCTACGTGAATAATTATTGAGAAAATATAAATATATTTTTTAACTCATGTGTGAATTTTTGTGTTGAAATCCTTTCTTCCACACCTGACTCAAGAACAACGATGATGATTATAAAATATTTTTGGCTGCGGTGATAGGAAAATCTGTAATTACGAAACTGATGATAAGTGTTCTGAAATATTATTGTTGGTGTAGGTATATGTTTCAAACACTGGAACCTACATTTATTTCAAAGTATCTTTCTCAGTATAGTATGCATCTACCTTGGTACCTGATGGAAGTTCAAAGAATGGATGGTGAAGATAATTGATTATATCGACTCCTACGACTTGTGTCGAAACGGACGAGTCCCGAGGTTCCCACAGCTTGCCGATGTAGCGCCTCATATTACACCCTTTTTTTCTCCTTCAACGTCAACCGAGGTATTCCTCGCGTGTTTCCATATTTCAATCTACCGATAGCTCCTTCTTGTTTCTGTTTTCCTTATAAATCTCAATGCTTTCTTGTACTACCATCTCGAAATTTGGTGTATTTTGGGGGGTTTTAAGGGGTTCGAGGTTTCTATATTCCTCACGTCCACTGAAAGAGTTTTCGTTTGAGGGGTTACACAGCTATGCCCCTACCTACCTACTTCACATCCAGGACCTGTTATCCCACCACCGAAATAGGACAACATCTTACTATTTGGTTCACCCATAGATGTCGATTCTCCCAGAACAAGTGCTTTCTTTAGAGTCCCAGCAAGCCTACATAGGTTTAGCTCGAGTAAATTGCCTAAATTTGGGGAAAGGACCCACCTACCAACAGTTTGATGGACCCAGGTTCTTGAAATCTGCAGACAGAATATGAAAAGCCACGTGTTTTTAAAACTTCGCGGGAAAACCCTCTTCTCTTTCCAGCACCATCCTTTTCACAGTAATTTGGAGGGGAACCAGTTTTTGAAAATCAGCGCCAACCAGGATAACGCCCAAAAAACAATAGGAGGGGCATGACGTCACCCCAATTGATATCTTGTATGATAAAAGAAGGTGGAGGGTCCTCAGCTGATTGTGGTAAGTGGTTGGGAAGGGGTAATTGAAAATTCGAGGGAAAAAACATTAGGTAAGAAGAGGTTAAGGGAAGGGGAAAAATAATTTTAAATATCTGAGGGAAAACCAAAAGCCACGGGAAAGATATGTGGAAATGGATGGATCTTATAATTTATATTATGATCCATGAACTGATCCAAGTTGTGTTAAAGGTATGGGGGAGGGGAAAACGTATAGGTTATCATTTTTATGAAGTCATGTTTGAAAATTGGCGGTTAAAAACTGAGAATACCAGCTGATTCCTGAGGGGGAGTGGTTGTGGTGGGAGAAATTCAAAAAATTGGCGGTCATGATGTAGGAGGCTGTGGCATCACACCAGCTGTGACTTCGGGCGGGATGGAGGGTGCTGATAGGGAGAGGGAGGGGGCCAGCTGATCTTATGTCACTGACGGGCCGGTGGTGGGGTATTTGATAATGATAGGGAAAGCCATAAGATGAGGTAGATGGAGGGGCGGGAGGGGGATGACAGTTTGAAAAGGCGGGAATTTGGTAAACAGCTGGTCTTATGTCATTCATGGGAGGAGACGAGGGGGAGTATTTTGAAAATCAGAGGGAAAAGCCTTTGGATTACTGGCGGTTGAAAACTGGAGGGAAAGAGAATATCAGCAGATTCCTGAGGGGGGAGTTGTCGTGGTGGGAGAAATTCAAAAATTGGCGGTCATGATGTAGGAGGCTGTGACATCACATCAGCTGTGACTTTGGGCGTGGTGGAGGGTGTCGATAGGAAGGGGGAGGGTGGCCAGCTGATCTTATGTCATTGATGGGTGGGGGGTGGAATATTTGATAATGATAGGGAAACCATATGATGAGGTGGTGGGGTGGGGAGGGGGATGACTGTTTGAAAAGGCGGGAATTTGGTAAACAGCTGGTCTTATGTCATTCATGGGAGGGGGTGAGCATTTTGAAAATTGGAGGGAAAAGCCTTGAAAGTTGAAAACTGGAGGGAAAGAGAACATCAGCTGATTGCCGAGGGGGAGTGGGAGAAATCCAAAAATTGGTGGTAAGGCGGGAGATTGATAACCAGCTGATCTAACCTCCTATTAGACGGGGGGAGGGGAGGGTGATGACAGTTTGAAAAGGCGGGAATTTGGTAAACAGCTGGTCTTATGTCATTCATGGGAGGGGGTGAACATTTTGAAAATTAGAGGGAAAACGGAAAAGCCTTGACAGTTGAAAACTGGATTCAAAAATTGGCGGTAAGGCGGGAGATTGATAACAAGCTGATCTAACCTTTTATTAGACGAGGGGAGGGGAGGGAGATGACAGTTTGAAAAGGCGGGAATTTGGTAAACAGCTGGTCTTATGTCATTCATGGGAGGGGGGAGTATTTTGAAAAGCCTTGGCCGTTGAAAACTGGAGCATCAGCTGATGGTTGAGGGGGGGAGTGGGAGAAATTCAAAATTGGCGGTAAGGCGGGAGATTTATAACCAGCTGATCTAAACTCTTATTAGACGAGGGGAGGGGATGGAGATGACAGTTTGAAAAGGAGGGAATTTGGTAAACAGCTGGTCTTATGTCATTCATGGGAGGGGGGCGAGGGGGGAGTATTTTGAAAATGAGAGGGAAAAAGCCTTGGCAGTTGAAAAAATGGAGGTAAAGTGAACATCAGCTGATCGCTGAGGGGGAGTGGGAGAAATTCAAAAATTGGCGGGAGATTGATTACCAGCTGATATAACCTATTATTAGACGAGGGGAGGAGAGGAGGTATTTGAAAATTAGAGGGAAAGAGTATTTGAAAAATTGGCGGGAACCAGTTAAGGAGGAATTAACATGGATACTGTAGCTTGATCCATGGGACATAAATCACTTTATAACATCCATGGAAATGGAGGCTGTGGCATCACATCAGCTGAGGCCGTGACGTCAGAGGTCATGACGTCAGCGACCTTCTTATCAGTGTTATCAGATAACAGTGATACCCAGAACACCCATAATACCCCTACTTGATGATAATAGGAGTATTAGATGCAAAATTAGTAACATTAATCAAGTTTCACTTTTTTTAATGGAACATTTGGAAACCCTGCAGCCCAGAGAGGATTACAAAGAGTTTCTTCAACTTTGTTTAATGTTTATAGGGCTTCCTCCCCAAAACTTTTCTTTTAAAGCACCTGGTGCAATTCATCACGCCAGGTGGATGGCCAAAGCAATTTACTGCCTCAAAATTTATCTTTTTAGAGATCAATTGTTATTAACTCAAAAAGAAATGAAAGGAATACAAGAAATTTGTTTTTATAATAAATATTTACGCCAAGGCAAGGTTCAATGCCCCCAAACCTGCTTTGGCCCCTAAACCAGATCTGGAAATGTTGAAAGCATTAGTAGAGTATAGGAAAATTGACACAGAAATAGCAGATAAGGCTTTGTCAAAATTTGAAACCATCTGTGGTACCTCAGCTCAGAGAAAAGAGCGTTCTCGTTTTTCGACCACACTTTAGACGACAACATTAAAAAAAGTATGGCCATGAAATTATTTTCCTTAGGTGAACCCGATGGTAGGGATAGAAAAGCGATTTTAGATTTTGCAATTGTAGAGCAAATTTTGGATAAGCAACTTGATTTTTTTGTCACCTCTCAAACCTTGAATTTTTTCAAGCGGTTTTCCATAGAGACAGATTTTTTAAACACCGATACACGCTTATGGTACAAAAATCCTCATTATTTGCATGCTAAATACATAGTGAACGGTTTAAGGGTAGTCAACGACACTGCTGAAAGAGGAGTGAAATTGATACAAGACTTCAATTCTTGCTTGACAAAAGACGAAGAACGGCGCCAATTTTTATTACAAGTTGTGTCAGAATGTAGGAAAATTTACCCTGACGTCGATAAAGCCTCACTATCTAAGCCATTAATGTAGTTCTAAATTCAGTGGGGTTGGAATAGATATATTGTGTTGTAAAATAAGTTCCAGGCTATTATTTTCTATACAAAAAACTTTCAATTTGTATTATTAAAACACTATACATAATTTTTATTGTTTTTTGTGCATTTCATAGCACCCACCACCCACCGATCTCGCCCCTACCCCCTCCATAATATATTATATATTAGAATCAAATGTATCAATTTTCAATATACCAGAGTGATAAAGAAGTGTCAAATTGCCTAGTGGTCGATTTCATTGACTGGAGTGTGGTTTTTAGGGGTATGCGTAAAAAGGCACATTTGCTGAAACGGACCACGTTTTGAGATGGGAAAAGCTGAAACACATAAAATCTATGGGATCTAGCGAAAAAATTATTGAAGTAAAAGTTGAAGTAGATAACATTTCAAATAAAATAAGACCAATTTCAAGTCTGTAGGACAAATGGTTACTATGTTATGAGGAAAGAAATAATATTTCTATGGAAAAAAAAGTGAGTTTTTCTAAACTTCAACCTCGATGCGGCACGGGTTAATGTTATCCGATCGACCTAAAACTTTGGGAATCTCATTTTCTAGTCAAATGGCACCTTTTAGGGGGTTGCCACGATTGAATTTCGAAAGTTGACTTTTTGTGACCACCTCAGTAGGGCCGTCACGAGGCAATAGGCAACATTTTTTTTGAGAAAATCACTTCTGGCAACCCCCTAAAAGGTGCCATTTGACTAGAAAATGAGATTCGCAAAGTTTTAGGTCGATCGGATAACGTTAACCCGTGCCGCATTGAGGTTGAAGATCAGAAAAACTCACTTCGTTTCATAAAAATACTCTTTTTTCCCTCATAACATAGTAACCATTTGTCCTAGAGACTTGAAATTGGTCTCATTATATTTAAAATTTTACCTTCTTCAACTTTTACTCACATAATTTTTTCGCTAGATCCTGTAGATTTTATGTTATTCAGCTTTTCCCATCTCAAAACGTGGTCCGTTTCAGCAAATGTGCCTTTTTACGCATACCCCTAAAAACCACACTCCAGTCAATGAAATCGACCTCCAGGCAATTTGACACTTCTTTATCACTCTGGTTTATTGAAAATGAGTATGTTTCAGGTATAAATGTAAAGGTTGAGGCTGCAATAAGGGGGGGGGGGGGGGGGGGGGGGGGGATCTAGGTAATGAAGGGCATTTAGACCGGTGAAAGGTAAGGAAGTGTGACCTTTAGCTATGTATTCGCTGTTATCTGTTATCTCTATTACAGTGAATCATCGATTCTCGACCACTGGTCCTGAACCTAGCGTTTTCAAAAAATTTCAAGTTGGGTGGCCTAAGTTCGACCAAACATAATACAAAACTAGTCTACATGATGATAATACGAGTATTAGATGCAAAATTAGTAACATTAATCAAGTTTCACTTTTTTTAATGGAACATTTGGAAACCCTGCAGCCCAGAGAGGATTACAAAGAGTTTCTTCAACTTTGTTTAGTGTTTATAGGGCTTCCTCCCCAAAACTTTCCTTTTAAAGCACCTGGTGCAATTCATCACGCCAGGTGGATGGCCAAAGCAATTTACTGCCTCAAAATTTATCTTTTTAGAGATCAATTGTTATTAACTCAAAAAGAAATGAAAGGAATAGAAGAAATTTGTGTTTTTATAATAAATATTTACGCCAAGGCATGGTTCAATGCCCCCAAACCTGCTTTGGCCCCTGAACAAGATCTGGAAATGTTGAAAGCATTATTAGAGTATAGGAAAATTGACACAGAAATAGCAGATAAGGCTTTGCCAAAATTTGTAAACCATCAGTGGTACCTCAGCTCAGAGAAAATAGCGTTCTCGTTTTTCGACCACACTTTAGACGACAACATTGAAAAAAGTATGGCCATGCAATTATTTTCCCTAGGTGAACCCGATAGTGAAATTGATGGTAGGGATAGAAAAGCGATTTTAGATTTTGCACATGTAGAGCAAATTTTGGATAAGCAACTTGATTTTTTGTTACCTCTCAAACCTTGAATTTTTTCAAGCGGCTTTCCATAGAGACAGATTTTTTAAACACCGATACACGGTTATGGTACAAAAATCCTCATTATTTGCATGCTAAAAACATAGTGAACGGTTTAAGGGTAGTCAACGACACTGCTGAAAGAGGAGTGAAATTGATACAAGACTTCAACTCTTGCTTAACAAAAGACGAAGAACAGCGCCAATTTTTATTACAAGTTGTGTCAGAATGTAGGAAAATTTACCCTGACGTCGATAAAGCCTCACTATCTAAGCCATTAATGTAGTTCTAAATTCAGTGGTGTTGGAATAGATATATTGTGTTGTAAAATAAGTTCCAGGCTATTATTTTCTATACAAAAAACTTTCAATTTGTATTATTAAAACACTTTTTACATAATTTTTATCGTTTTTTGTGCATTTAATAGCACCCACCACACACCCATCTCCACCCTATCCACTCCATATATTATATATTAGAATCAAATGTATCAATTTTCAATATGCCAGAGTGATAAAGAAGTATCAAATTGCCTAGAGGTCGATTTCATTGACTGGAGTGTGGTTTTTAGGGGTATGCGTAAAAAGGCACATTTGCTGAAACGGACCACGTTTTGAGATGGGAAAAGCTGAATAACATAAAATCTATAGGATCTAGCGAAAAAATTATTGGAGTAAAAGTTAAAGAAGATAACATTTCAAATAAAATAAGACCAATTTCAAGTCTCTAGGACAAATGGTTACTACGTTGTGAGGATAGAAATAATATTTTTATGAAAAAATGTGAGTTTTTCTAAACTGCAACCTCGATGCGGCACGGGTTAATGTTATCCGATCGACCTAAAACTTTGGGAATCTCATTTTCTAGTCAAATGGCACCTTTTAGGGGGTTGCCACGATTGAATTCCGAAAGTTGACTTTTTGCGACCACCCTAATACACAGCTCAATTAATTTCCTTGCTGCAAGTTTACCCATCCAGAAATAGGTAGGGGTTTTGTGGGCGTTGAAAAATCGACCGTATTGGGTACTGTAGAGATGGATTCCAACAATTAAATTAAGTTTCTTTTATAACCCTGAATTTGACCTCAATGGGTATACGAATTAAATCACTCCCGGGGGGAACTTTTTACTCGGACCTTACTCAATCTTCAGTCCCTGTAGACTTCGCATGATTACTATGAGAGGTGAAGAGCTAATCGCTGGTTGAGTAAGCACAAGCTTTGAAAAGCTTGCATTGGTGCCCGCCTGAGATGTGGACCAGTTGCCGCCAACTTTGGGGTTACTAAGATCGAACGCTGTGGCCCGCATGGTCACCCCGGGCCACGATTCTACACTACCAGGTTAAATGCTTTCCCCACTAGAGATTTGGCAACAGCGCATGGTGCCATAAGCTTCGTTCGCTGTGTGTTTTTTTGACGGTCAGGGAACCGTCTGAAGCCACTTTTCTGATCGTGCCAACACGCATGCGCCACCAATACCAACTTTCAAACTCACAATGGACCGGGTACACCGCGAACGCTTCGGAAGGAAATCTGACTGCAACCGCTGTGCAACCTGAAAATTTCTAACCTTCCTTATTGTGTCGTGTCGTCGTCGATCTTGATTTTTCTGCTTTCTGACGATTGTTATACAAATCATATCTATTAAGGGTTTATTGAAAGGCTGTGACTCGTGCATGTGTGAGAAGTTCATATATATGTCATCATTGATCTCTGCTAATTTATTTCTTCTTTTTATAACAATAATACTAACGTTCGTCCTATAGGTCATCGTTGATTTCGGCTAATTTATTACTTTTTTCATTCTTCAACTTACTCAAGTCTTATATGACGATTATTCCTATGCTTCTGATGAATGGGTAGACTATCTTCTATATATTATGTTCCTAGTTGTAATATAGTTCCATGTTTTGCTTCGAGTATTCATCTCTTACCAATGTTATGCATTCCTTTATCTCAACTTCTACTGAGTCGAAGTACTTTTAATAAAAATAAATCGAAATCTCTATAGTTTTCTTCCTAACTAATGACCTAATGGGATGTTCATCAAATTTGGTGATACAAGTGTACTTCTGTGGAATAATTGGTGACTGATGAAATACCTAATCGAAAGTTTGAAGTTCGTTGTTAGGTAGGTACCTAACTAATTTTGCTGATAACTGACTACACATTCTTCATGTGCTCATTTTTTGTTAATATAGCTATGCATTCGGTTTCCTCAAGGGTCAATAATCTGATAAAACGGCTGAAATCACCGGAAACGTCTACAAAAAAAGGTAGCATAAACTGTGAATTCAGCCAGAAAAATACAATTTCAACAATCGAAGATAATTTTTCAAAATTAGGAGTCTTCGAGTGGGCCAAAATTGGCAAAAACCAACAATTGCTAGGCCAGTTCTTGGAACACCCACCGTAATCGTAAAATTAGGTAGGTAAGTGGCACTAAGTTTTTCAATTGGGATATTCAACCGACCACCTCATTATTACGCACGAAATAAATCTATAGGCAGCAATTTTGTATGTCCATTGCAATTTTTTTTTTTAACCCCTCTAGTTATTTGTGCCAGTAGAATTTGCGGCGTTTATCGTTATGGTAGGAAACTTGATTCAGGGACATACAAGTGCTCACTATAAGATCAGTCGTTGAAGGATATGGTGATTGAAATACAAAAGCTTGGGTAGTTATGTAAACAATACTATAATAAATGAATTCAAGACGCTAGTAGAGATGCCCATCTGTCCCTAACACAACGGCCAGTACGTCTTCTGGATGAGATTCCATGGATTGACCTTCATCAGGTTTGAGTTCAGTGCCTTCCTCGGGGAAATCATCGTCCAACGCTGTAAAATGTGGAAATGGTCAGAGTCAGTTGGGGGTTGTATTTCTTTACCTACACATCAGCAAGGCATTATAATATAATAGTACTCTATAACTATAATATTATAGTACTTATAATAGTACGCTTTCGGAATTAAAACAGGATCTTCGTTTTGTACACAGGTTGTTTCAGGTAAGTAGGTAAGTGATGCAGGCACGACGCGAAAAGTAGAGGTTGACAAAAGTAAACAACAAACTTACTTGATAATGGTAAGAGGAAGAGGCACCATACCGTCGAGCCAACTCTTCGGCTATTCGCCTGCTCACACGAAAATGAACAAAAAAAGTTTCCTCGTCGTATACAGGAAAAACTTCTTCCAGATAGTTTTCATTTTTTTTTCACTGGATGGAGTAAGTCCAAATCATCTTCCGATGACACCTCGATAGGAGTGATCGACCCCTCATCACTGGATGAACTCATGGCGGGAAGTACCAAAACGCAAGTGAGAGAAGTGGGTAGGGTTATTAGAACGAACAGAACGAATAACAACGACGAACGACGGTGCGATGAGAAATGATTTGATTGGCTTAAGCGGGCGAGCGGTAGTGGGGGGCGAGCAGTCAGAAAGGAGTACATCGGAAAATCCGCGGACTGATCTGACGGTCTTGGAACTGTCTTCGAACCACCAGAAAAACACCGCGAACAGCATCCTATGGATGCTATACAGTCCAAGACGAGTCCGCAAGACCACCGCGAACGCCAAATGATGGATCTGACGGTTTGAAGACAGTCAGATGGCCACCGCGAACGAACCTATAGTGATAGCACTATGTTCAATGTATACACAAGTGGGTTCTGCAATGATGTGAATTCGGATAATGTATACTTCGGGTGCCGTATTGATCTAAGAATGAAAAGATGCCATAATGATAGCATTATGGGATTTCATTCCTGTTTGCAATTTCAAGATAAAAATTACACCCATCACTTTCTATCAATGTAATGGACCAGTATACACCTTAAAAATTCGATATATATTATTAGATTGCAAGGGTGCCACAATAACTGCCACTATGATAGCAGGATGTATATATATATATATATATATATATATATATATATATATATATATATATATATATATATGGTGTATATGTCTAACCCCCCCCCCCCCCATATTAACTATATAGGTAGATATATATCTATGGCCTCACCCCCTGGAGTGGAGAGGGGTTCGCCCAACAGCAACATGGGTCAAACGTGGACGTGTCACCACCTGTCACGGCGGTGACCCATCCAAGTACCAACCACGCTCGAGGTACCTTAACTTCGGTGATCTCACGGGAACCGGTTTACTCCACCTGATAAGGCCGCTGGGCTCACATATAATTATTACATGTATATCCCGGAGGGAACTTTTACTGGAACGCAAAATAACTATTTACTGAACCTATTGGGGCCGGTTCCACCAACGCAGCTTAAACCTGGTATCAATAAATCCTGGATTCAAATTTGATCTGCGGTTCAGAGCTTCGACAGTTTCACCAACGTTTTTGATCCACGGTTTAGCCGAACTTGGGTTTAAGCCGAGATTGTTTAGTTAGCATCAGCATTGCTGTCCCCAGAAACACCAATCCCGTATTGCAGATGACATGGAGGAGAGATGCTCATCCATGAGTGGTGGATCTGTGCAATTTCTTCTATGGATAATTACGTTTTGTCCGCCTTCCGTTGTTGTGGAGACATTAAACTGTATAATAGTAACCCGGTGTGGAAATTTCGCGATTTTTTCTCACTTATGCCTCTGTCATTCTGAGAACTTCCTCTCCACTCCACTCTGTCATTACTACAAAAGATCATCTTTCGAGACAGCTGATTGCCATTCTACCTACTGCTCTTGTAATAAATTATAGATACCCTATCTAGGCTCTTGTATAAAAGGTATCTACTTTTTTACAATAATTCGCTATATTTATGCAGAAGAAGTTATACATTTACTTATTAACGCAGACCACATACTATGAAGGTTTTGTGTACCTACTCGTGGAAATAAATAATGATGGGTCCGACGTTGTTGCCTACCTGGTTTGGTGTAAAATTATATTTATTACACATTTTTGGTTGGACTCACCTTTCTGTTTTGAAAACATGAAGGCTTTTCTATTGCATAGAGCAGGAAGCTCATCTTCATCCGAGGATGACTCACTTCAATGAAACGATTCATCGCACTAATTGTTGATGCAAGTTGATAAGTATGAAAAAGACTAATAAAATAGATTTAAAAATAGCGATGGCCTGGCGGAGAATCGGAAATCAACCGTAGATCAGAGGTTTAAACTACCTGAAACGAGGTATTAACTTTAATGCGCCATCAGCGGGAGTTATTCCGAGATTAGGCGTTCGTGAAACTGTCTTTTCTCAGAATCGATGGCTTAAACTTAAACCTCAGCCGAGATTGACCCTTAGGACAGTAGGTAATTATTCTATCAAAGGAGAAGAGCAAACCGCTGGTCGGGTAGGCACATTCATTCATACTCGCGCTCACCCGATACGAGAATCAAAGACGCCGCGAAGTTCAATCCCAAAACTGGGATATAAAGATCTCTAGCCCGCTCGGACACGCCGGCGGCTGCACTCAATCGAGTTACTCATGAGAAAAACAACGATTACTTTCACTAATCAAGAAGCTTAGCATACAAAAAATTGGTTTAAATTTGAATTTTCGTGGTTCAAAAATAGCGAACAACAATAGTAGATACCTACCTAGTACCAAGTGAGTGAATGCGATGTGTGACCGTGCATCGGAGCATGATGAACAACAGGGTGCGGTGGTAAGAGATGAATATTTAAAGGGCGTATCATTAAGAAAATTTAGTAAACAAGAATTATTTTTGATTAATTTTTGTTAGGCTTTGAAGATAGGTACCTAATATGAAAATCCACCCCGACATGAAAGGACCACAGATATTCCGTGTCTTGAAATTCGTGAAATTCGGGAAAGACGAAGAATGATTTACGAGCCTAGGTACGTTAGAGAACACTATGATCAACTTTATCGCCCTAAATTAAATTTTCTGTTAGATCAATCATTGCCAAGATAAATATGGGAAAACTGAGCGGAGTGTAAGAATATCTGCCATCGTATAACTCTTTGCGTTGATACTTGAGCTAGGATACAAGCGTTGAACGGACGTATTAGTATTTCAGAATTTGATTATCTAGATTTCCCACCAGATCGACCAGTCTTAATATAAATACGAAAATCAAGCCCATCTTGAGTAAGGGCACTATTGACCATCTTATAACTCGGTAGGGGAGCTACGAAAAATGTTCCTACAACCTACTGTTCAGACTAAGAGTAAAAGGTTGTCGAGCAGAAAATTTGATGAAATACATTTTGACTGATCATGAAATATAAAATCAAGGTCCAAGCACAAAGTTTTTTATTCACCTTACCGTTTTTGTAAGGTATTAAAATGCAAATTAGGTAACAACATTCAATGCTTGGACCTTGATTTTATCATTTTTCTCGAAAATGGTCGTACATTTCATGATCAGTCAAAATGTAGTTCATCAAATTTTCTAATCTACAAGCTTTTACTCTTACTCTAAATAGGAGGTTGTAGCAATATTGTTCGTAGCTCGCTTACCGAGTTATAATTTGGTCAATGCCCTTACTCAAGCCCTTACTCAAGATGTGCTTGATTTTCTTATTTATATTAGGAATGGTTGATCTGGTGGAAAAGTTACCTTATTTGCATCTTAATACCTTACAAAGTACGGTAAGGTGAATAAAAAACTTCGTGAGGACCTTTACCATAGACTTTTCAAAAATAGCTTTTCATAATGTATGATGTGTGGTGTCACTGTTAAACAAGTCAACATCGGATTGCTATGTATTTTCTGCATTAAGGTGTCTAATTTTTTTCGGCTAATAAGCAGTTGATAAGAGGAAAAAATGATGAATGTAGTGAAATTTCTAAACAAACCCCTGGAAAACTTCTCGCATCTCCCCTACATTCCAAGTTAAGGGGGGGGGGGGGGGTTAAGAGGGCGCGAATCGACGACCTTACGAGAATTTAAAAATGTTTGAACATATCGACAATTTCACGGAGAATTAACTAATGCAGTTCATCACATTGACAAAATAAATTTATTTAAATGGATCATTCCAAAGAAAACATGTGCCTTTCATAGGTAGTTCTCAAGTCAAACATTATTCTGAGCAGTTCTCATAGTCCTTTTCTGTTACTCGTTCGGCCCTTGATGAATATCTAACTTGGATTATACGAGACAAGTAGGTACTCGTAGAAGCACTCGATGAAAATACCATCAGAAATTCTGATCCATCAGGTATGTGCCACTGATATATCTCTGGTCCTGGGGGGCCGGATAAGTCATATCCCGGGACCGTAGCACCTAGGCGAGACTCACTCTCACATTCACCTCCTGGGGGCATTATTTGAAGTTTCACGAAAAAAAATGGCTCACGAAATGACAATAAAGTGTATAAATAAATAGATGTCAAACAAAACAGAAATGTTTTCCTACGTAACCAGTAGTTTAGGGCGATATATTACGTAGTTCCAGGGAACTAATACACATACCACGCCATTACATAGAAGCCTCTTCTGAACAATTTTTTGTATAAGTGGTATCTGCCATCATGACAGCCAAGAAGGATCAATATGTTTTTCACCACGGTGATTTCGTTTTATTATTTTCAATAACGAACCTTTGAAATCGAGCACGAAACAAATTATTTTTAACCCCCCTCCCCTCCATCAAAATTTGATGGTTTCCGTTTCAAGGTACGCAGAATCCAAAACTAGAATAAAAAAATGTCTAGTGGTCCGCGAAACTTGGCGTTACTTTTATCTCCAAGGGGTGAAAAATAGGGGGTGAAATTTCCAGAATGCGGTAGCTCAAAAACTTCCGGTAGAAGGAAGCATTGTACGTCCAGCCGTTCGTTGCACTGAAAAGCTTCGTCAACATGATCGTGAATGAAACAGTATATATGCAGCCCAGGTATCATTGCTACGGAACACTAGAATCACGCATGACTCAGTGTAATGGAGTTGGTTGTTCCGTGATATTATTTCATTTGAAAAATTATGGTTATTTTGAATTTTGTTGAACAAACGTTATGCTCCATGAATAACAACAAATGATCATTAATGATAGATTCTTGAATCCACCGCATATTTATGAAACTGTAATGAGGAGTACCCATGACTTTTGTTTATAATACTTTCCCATTTTCAAATGACAGTAGATTCCATTCTTAGAATTTCGAAACCAACCGCACTCTCCTACAATGAATAGTTATTCTTCTATGAGCTTTCAAAATTTCGGTCTTACCTATTGTGACGTAGGTAGTGCTGGAATATTTGAAAAACCGTAGAAAAAGAACTATTCACCGTAGGAGAGTGCGGTTGGTCTCAAAATTTTATAATGGAACCTAATTTCATTTAAAAATATAAACAGAAGTCACGGATACTCCTCATTCACCGGTCGGCTCCAGTACTCGATTTAGGGCTTTCCTGGGGGAGCATAAGCGTAGGTATTGGCCACAGAAAACGCTGCAAAGTCCTTGTCACATGGGTTTATTATTCTAGTGGACTTATCTACAGAAATGTTGGCTGTTCATTTATTATTTCTTTAATATGAAATAATATTTTTGGCCCCTAAAACACGAATTAGGTACGCTCTTTTTTTTTTCAATTTATCTCTGATCACTGGTTGTGCCATTTAATCGTCTTGATCCACGTGTTGAGACTTTTTCCAGTGTTATTATACAAATTGATGGTAATTTCAGACGATTTCCCAGGTTTTTGACTCATAAAAAATCAATTTTGGGAGCTGAACATTTGGTAGAACCTCGATTTTCCACTCTTTGGTCAAAATCGACTTCATATTCGGTCTTCTCGTCCCCAAAAACATGGGAAAACAATACCTCAAAAGCTCATGTTACTAAAACACAAAATGTACCTATTTTTGTACACATTTTCACAAAACACCCTTGGGTATATTCCGATCGGGCTGAAAAGTTTCGGGACACAACTAGGGCCCAAAAGAGCATGTGCGCGAAAGAACGACTTTTTTAGACCAAAAATGAAGCGGGTAAACGTGATACGGCGGACGGACATTGCATTTTTGGAATCTACGCACCTTGAAACGTAAAAGAAAAAATTTCGAGGGGGTTTTATAAAAATGTATAGTTCAGCGATTACATAGGTGTATTATTCACAGAATAATAAACCAAAAGGTGATCTAGGCAGAAGGGGCATCTATACAGGTTAATAACAAACCGCTGTTAAATGATTAGCAGCGTTTTCCTTACCTCCTTGCCCTCTGACTGCAGGGTAATAGTTGTAATAGTTGTAGTACCTGTAATAGCTGTAATATTTGTGTCACGACTCCAAAAGATGAACTTCCCTTTTCGTCGCATATATTTCATAGTCTCACATGTTTTTTGTAAACTTGATATATAACAATAACTATAATAACAATAGCTGTAATAGTTGTGTGCCCCTGATGTCACGACTCCAAAAGATAAACTTCCCTTTTCGTCGCATATGTTTCATAGTCTCACATGTTTTTTGTAAACTTGATATATAACAATAACTATAATAACAATAGCTGTAATAGTTGTGTGCCCCTGATGTCACGACTGCAAAAGATAAACTTCCCTTTTCGTCGCATATGTTTCATAGTCTCACATGTTTTTCTGTGAGCTTGACATTACAACAACAACTGACCACTACGTACCTCTAATCACGAACTCGTTGGTTGATCAACAGATTAGGCTGGGGCTAGACTGGGTTTTTAGGGGGCTTCATGCCAAGTCTATACGCCTCTATCACGAAGGTGCACAGCGCTTCCTCTTCGTGAGGTTTTGCGTCAGACATTTCCTTCTCGAGAGCCTCCAAGATTCCATTCGCCTCTGACATATTCTGAAACTAATATTCCAGTCGTTGTAATAATGCTTTGAGCAAACTACTGGGAGAAAGATTCGGTGTAATTACTGAAGAGCAATCAACGTCATCAATCTATCTTGGATGCACACATTTACCATTGACGGAGAGAATTAACTACAAAGTCGGTTTTTTGAGAACAGATCACGTGAAACCGCGATGGTAATATTAGGACAGATGATTGAAATAACTGAAAAATACTTTGAGTGGGTATTTAACGAGGAGTATCCGTGACTTCTGCATATATTGTTAAATGAAAGAAGTTCGACTCTAAGAATTTTGAGACCATTCGCAATCCCCTACGAAGAATAGTTGTTTTTCTACGATTTTTCAAAGATTCCAGTACTACCTACCTCACAACGTGCAAGGGGGTCCCGCCCAGGCGTCACTCGTTGCCGGAATTTTGAAAGCTCGTAGAAAAATACCTATTCATCGTAGGAGAGTGCGGTTGGTCTCAAAATTGTTAGAATGGAATCTACTTTTATTCGAAAATGGGAAAGTAATATAAACAGAAGTCACGGGTATTCCTCACTGAGGATTTTCTAACAGCTACCGTTTAGTGAGAAAACGCGACGAAAATGTACCGGAGTATGTAAACGTATAGACTACACATTTCTGCACCTAACTCACCCGTCCCCCCCCCTCCCGTCTAACACCCGGATTTTGGTTTATTATTTTCTGCTATGAACCTCTGCAATCGAGCATGGAAATTTAACCCCCTCAAATTTAATGTTTGCGTTTCAAGGTACGCAAAAATCCGAAAATGGAATTAAAAAATGTCTGACCGTCCGCAGTCTATAGTAGGTTAGCGAAGCTCGGGGGTTGAAATTTTCGGAACGCCGTAGCTCAAAACTTGCAAAAGAAGGTTATTTTTTTGCGTTTTTAATTGATTCTGACGTTTGCCCCCAAGAAAAAAGCCCCATCCAAAAGTTCTGAAGAAATTTTACGGTTTGGTGGGAAGGAACAGGTTTCTATATGCACATCAAAGAGCGCTGTCTATTTTGGCGGGAAAAATGTATAACAATACAGCACGGTTGTTTTTAGGTGTTATAATGATGCACGGCTTTACAAAATCGAGTGGGTTGTTCCGCAGTATTACTGAATGTGAAGAATGATGGTTATTTTGGATATTTTTGGTAGGTACTTTTGTAACATGAACAAAACTTGGTTCGGTGTTTGCCTGTCCGTCTGTGTCCGCAGTTCCTTGGCACAGGCATAACGAACTCAATTCGAATCTGAGTCTGATGGCATTTTCAGGGATCGTACCGGTTGGGCCCCAGATGGTCGCCCACGAATTACAGAACAATCGGATCTTGAGTACGGCAACTGAGCATGCGCAAATGCAAATCCTAGGTCCTCAATTTCACATGAACCTATGGCTCGATTTTGATGAAACTTTCAGGATATTTTCTTCAAACTACTCGGAGGAATTTTCTTCCAACTTTTTTAAACTACATATTATTTTTCATGCATAACACCAAATGATATTAGGTATAGATATAATTCTTGAATCCAGCGCGTTTATGAAGCTGTAATTCCCTAGCCAGCTCCTTTACTCGATTTAGGGGTTTCCTGGGGGAAGCATGAGCGTAGGTAGATCACAGAAAACAGTGATCTACACAGAAGAGGCATCTACACAGGTAAATAATAAACCGCTGTGGTATAATTTGCTGTTTTTCGTCTACAAGCATGGAATGTCGTTGTAATCGCTCCTGCTTTGCCAGCGTCATCATACGAATACACAACTACAAAAACATACAATGTAGTAATCTACGTAGGTGGTGAAAAATGAATGAATACATGGGTGAATTGTGAATGAATGAATACATATATGTGGATTAATGAATGGTGAAAAATGAACGAACACAGGTAGGTACATGAACAAAACTTAAATGGATTATCCGACTTTCATGCAATATTTTTCATTTCTGAATTATCCCAGGGTTTACAATAGGATCTAGGAAAGAAAACAGTAATTGATGACCTGAATAAAACGCTGCAAACTCCTTGTCACATGAGTTTATTATTCTATTGGACATACCTACAGAAATGATGGCTGTTCATTTTTGGTTCTTTCAAGTGAAATAATTTAAATAGCTATTTCTGATGGTTTCCACCAATTTTGGGCCCCAAAACACGAATTGGGTAAGATTTTTTTCTTCCGAATTATCTTTGAACATTAGTAGGGCCATTTAATCGTCTTAATCCACGTTTTGACAGTTTTTCTAGTGTAATTGTACAAATCGATGGTGATTTCAGACGATTTCCCAGGTTTTTGACTCATAAAAAATCAATTTTTTGGAGCTGAACATTTGGTAGAACTCAATTTTCCACTCTTTGGTCAAAATCGTCTTCATATTCGGTCTTCTCGTCCCCAAAAACATGGAAAACGATATCTCGGAAGCTCATGTTACTAACATGTTATTAAAACGCAAAAAGTACCTATTTTTACACACATTTTCACTCATAACACCCCTGGGCTCCGATCGGGCTGAAAGGTTTCGGGACACAACTAGGGCCCAAATGGAGCATGTGTGCGAAAGAACGAATTTTTTAGAACGAAAATGAAGCCGGTACACGTGATACGGCGTACGGCGGACGGACATTGCATTTTTGGAATCTACGCACCTTGAAACGGAAAAGAAAAAAGTTTGAGGGGGAGTTATAAAAAATTTTTGCTGAGCGAATACATAGGTGTATTATTCACAGAATAATAAACCAAAATTGGCAAGGCAACCAGTAAAACGTACTAGCTGCGAAACAAACCTCAACCCATGTTTGAAATTCTAATGAAAAGTAAGGAACTCGAAATCACTGTTAGAGAAAATATAATAATATCCGATATAATATGATTTGACTAGGGCATAATTTAACTCAGAAATCTACTAGAAGGATATTTAAAAAAAGTCTGCCACGCTGGGTGGGCACTATAGCTTACTCACTTACTGTAACATGGATGTATAGAATCAGTTAATAAAACGATTGGTAAAATATCGATTTTTTTATTATCTCTATTGTACAGCTACCATTGGTCCGGCGGCAATGAAAATCATAGGGGTGGGGGGGGGGGTCTAAGGGCCTACACGCACAATCCCTGAAAATTTCACTAAAATTGGTCTAGTAGTTATGGAGTTTTGCCTGTGACAACAACATGCGACACCTAATTCCTCATCTACCCTCCAAATCTCAGCGTATTACAATTTCTAGGGTAGTTATGGGCTCTACTAGGATTTCTCATTTGCGCACAGTAGAGTACAAGTACAGTACAGTTACTGTTACAGTAAAGTAGTAAAGTTACAGTAAAGTTACTGTACTTAATAAATGACCTTAATATGGGAGTGGCCCAACCACACCCACCCTCCAAACCTCATCTCTTCATGTTGATTTCTAGGGCAGTTTGTGCTCTAGAAGGATTTCACGTTGGCGCATGCACAGACGATAGTTGCAGTACTTTTTGAATGAATTGAATGTGGGACCATCTGTGCCCCAATCCGCGCCTACCCTCCAAATTTCAACTCATTACCACTGCGTTGATGCAAACAAAGGAAAGAATCCAAATTTGTCTCTTGACATCTGAAAAGCTCATTTCAGTTTTGACTAAATACGCACTGAATAAATATCGTGCGGTTGTAGATAAGATAATTTAATTAACTTCATTCTCAAGTGTAGTTAGAGGAAGGGCGGCACCATTCGATCGGGTGGGTGCATTCAACCAGTGAGACAGTTCACCTATATTTCGACGTAGACCCCAAATAAATTAAATATCTGCCTTTGGACTCGTTTGGGTAGTCTATGCGCGTACCTAAGAGACCAAAAAACTTTTTGGGTTACAAAAAAAAACTATATTATTTGGATGGTTTTTCGTTTCGAAAGCTCTCATGTTGCTCTTGAGTATGATGACTAGAGTTCGGATTTTGCATATTTTCCACATATTATCATGTTTTTTCAATAGAAAGTGTCATACCTACTTATCCGAATTGAGGTATTTGGAGATGTTTTGGACATTTAAAATTGAATTTAAACTTGCATATTCGTGCATATTTTGCTGTTTTTTGCGTATTATATGCATCTGCATATGTTACAGAGTTTTGCATATAAATGGCATATTTCTAATAAATATCTGCGTACTTACACTGAAATTTCCGATCTCCGGTCATGTGAAAGGTCTTATACGTGCCTTTATATGACTGTCCTTTCGATCTCTCCGGGTAGTTGACTGGGTTTTCCCCGACCGATTTCGGTGAGCTTCCTGCAACCATAACATCTCTAGAGAAGTCGGAGATGCCACTTTGGCAGGCTGTGGAAATCATCGAAGGGCTTCTCAAATTGAGTAAGAGTTGGCCTGGACATATCGGCGAAAAAGTGAGAGAGAAGCTGAATGCTGTACTAGCCCGCAATCCTGGATGGACTACAATTAAAACTGTCACAGCTATATTAAAGAAGGAAGATACACCTACTGGAATTGACCTCAACCGACTCACTCCTGGAGAAATTGCCAAGTTAAAATTCCTTCCTGTTGTCAGCTGCGACGTTGAAAGATCCTTTTCCGCGCTGAAAATGTCTCTATCATACCGACGGAGGAATTTCACAGTCGAAAACCTCGAAAAAGTGCTGATAGTCCAGGGAAATTAATCTCTACCTATACCTACACATTGAAATTTTAATTATTGTAAATGTTATTTAATATTGTACAGTTTTATTTGCTGTCATTTTATAAAATATAGATGAATGATTAAGAGTTTGGGGTTATATTGCTCATTCCCGTATTAGACTTCTCAATAAAAACTTGAAAACCGAAAAAATTGGACAACAATTTCAACTTGCATATTATTTTGAATTTTTTTGCATGTTTTTGCATATTTTGCTAACTTTTGTTGCATATTTCAGCTATTTTTTTTTTGCATATCGATCCGAATTCTAATGACGACTGTGTAGCTCTCTAACCCCATACTTTCCATACTTCCAGAACTCTTCATTCAAGAGCCACAACATGCTTTTTCGAAATATATTTTCCCGGGCTGTTATCAGCGGTTGGATAAAAAACAGTTCATGCCAGCAGAATGCACCCACGAATTATTGTAAAGAAGAAAAAAAATCCTATTATTTATGGGGTTTTACGCGCTACCCGTGAAGAGAATTAATTATGATATAAATATGATACAAAAGAAGTTACTTAGGTATTGTGAGTAGCGACAGTTGTAGAGGACGTTTCAGAGAGTTGAACAGTCTGACTACACCGGCGGGTCTCTTTGTGTATATCAGCCTATGTTTTTTTTAGGCGGAATCTGAGTCTTCTACGACGTCCCTAAGTACCCAACTCGCCTATGCAACGAGTTGAGACCTCCAGCTGTTCGCCTGACCGCATCTCTTCAAAACAACCCAATTCAACATGGTTCTAAATTGTTTAACACGATGCCTGGCTCATCCAAATTCTGTCGATCCAGGAATTTTAGAAGAAGATATACAATATATTGGTTAAACCAGAGT
Organism: Leptopterna dolabrata; assembly: GCA_954871275.1. Classification (NCBI taxonomy): domain Eukaryota; kingdom Metazoa; phylum Arthropoda; class Insecta; order Hemiptera; family Miridae; genus Leptopterna; species Leptopterna dolabrata. The sequence goes on from OX940974.1 coordinate 18,066,543, forward strand.
TATAAAATTTATGTGATTTTCTGAACTTGTTTTTTAAAATTGGACAAGTACTCCAACAGACTGTGATATTCATATTATTTATGTATAAATATACATATATATTTATACATTTAAATATAATTTCAACTTGTCCCCTCTAATTATTGTTAGTGTACTGTTTTGACGATTGTAATACCGCTTGTTGGTCGATAATAAAAAACTATTTGTTCTGATTTGATTTTAGATGATGTGCTCCAATGGAGACGGTTCAGCACAAGTTTGAGGTTGCGGGTTCAAATTGGGGATACCGGTGGAGGATGAGGATTACGTAGTTCTCGAAGTCGTTGTGGCCTGACTGCATTAGAACATGGACGCACAGTGGCTGATCAGACATTTCTTCACTAACTTACGAATGGCAGCAATGATGGCCCACTAGGTACTGCTGTCCAGTGTTAGTATCCGATCCCTCAATTCCCATCCTATCATATGCCTTTATTTCACACCCGTTTTTCGCCCAAATTACTTGGAAAACCGTCCATTGACCGGAGAAAACCAAAATGCTAACCTCATCATCTCCATGAACCCTGACCTGAATATTTTTTCCTAGTCGCTTTGCCCTTACATAAGGGTAATAACTACGCATTCTGTACCAAGTAAAGGTTGTTCTCATTTTTCATCCATTGTAAGTATTATAATATCTATTCGCCACCACTCTACTGCATTAGAACTTAGTTATTTTTTCTATTTTTCAGCAGCAGTACACCATTTATAACTATTTTTGTGTTAATTGTGAGTTGAAAAGGATTTAAAAGATGTCAGTGTAGAGAAAAAAGTGAAAAAGGGTACGTAGCGCAGGGTGTACAATATCCAGTTACTATTTTATATCATTTTTTGCTAAACTAGTTGAAAATGGAATTTATTAGGTTCTCATGACTCATGACATTAACTACTGTCTAACGTCGGTGTAGGAGAATTTAGACAAATTGTTATAAAACATTTGCCGAAGAAATTATTTTTCTGTAAATCAAAGTTATTTGGTAATAACTCCCTTCCCTCCTTAACTAAATCAAACCTTGTGATAATTGTAAAAAGAACAATAAAATAATCTTTTCGAGGAATTCGAATACTCATGAAGAAACAAAAATAATTGTCTACGTGATACCGAAATATCGCTGTATTGTAAAGGAACTGGAATTTTTTTTATTGCTTAGGTAAGGGCTTAAACATTATCTACGAAAGAATGCTCAGTTGATAGCAACAGAAAGACCAAGCTGATGCGCCTATAATACAAAAGTCGCTGAATAAGAACTAGATAGAGCCGCCACTTCGCCGCGGACTGTGCTTATCAGCATATCCCCACTCCTGAATCTACCCCCCCTATCGCCACCCTGCTCAGTCCGCCATTGCTAATAGGTAAAAAATCGCTATTTCCTGTTGTTCTTCCCAGTGTAAAGACAGTGTTCAAGATGACTTCCCGCTATTCTACATCACATGCTCCTTTTCACCCACCTCTCAAGCCGCCTGATCACAGTAAATATAATAACTTTTATTCAATTGGTATTTATATTATATCATAGTTATTGTGCATAGTTTCCTATTTTCACCGTTAATCTAGCGATAAATTCAAAATCGTAGTTCTTTAATTCGTTGCCTTTCTACCATTATTGCATAACCACCCATCATCATAGTCCATATTTCTCGCCGTAGTTGAGCAACTTCTATTTGAATAATGAATTTTTATTTTCGCTTACTACGAAATTCATCATCCTTTTATTGAACTGTCATGAACCTTATATTAGATCATAGTTGTTGTGCATAGTTTCCTATTTTCATCGTTAATCTAGTGATAAATTCAAAACCGTATTTGTTTAATTATTTACCCCTACCCTTTTTACATGACCACCCATCATCACAGTTCACATTTCTCGCCGCAGTTGAGCACCTTCTATTTGAATAATGAATTTTTGTTTTAGCTTACTACGAAATTCATCATCCTTTTATTGAACTGTCATGAACCTTTTATTAGATCATAGTTATTGTGCATAGTTTCCTATTTTCATCGCTAATCTAGTGATCAATTTAAAACCTTATTTGTTTAATTATTTACCTCGACCATTTTTGCATGACCACCCATCATCATATTTCATACTTCTGACTTCTATTTGCATAATGAATTTTTATTTTCGCTTACTATGAAATTCATCAACCAATATACAGGGCGTATATTTTCATTTTTCTGTTTCTTACAAAAGTCGCCATTAGTGTAGGGCCGGCTGATAACTGTCAATTTGCTCGTCCATAATGTACGATTTGTTTTAAGTAATCAATGTCCATGTGCTCGGACAGTAAATAAATTAGCAAGGGCTTTCATGAGCCTGACCAGAAGCAGTCTCTTCGTGATGTGACATTTTCACGCCCATTTTCCATTTCATATTTTTCTGAATACATCAGCTCCACAATGTTTCAAACGTTCTTGCTGGAACTTTTCAAAAACTGATGAGTGAAATTCTTCGACGGTTACACGGCCTGATACACTTCCGTGGGCACAACATCTCTAATGTAGACTTCCCTCCAACTTTCAATATTCTTTTATATTTACCTTTGCTGTGATAAAATGATATGTCGTAAATATTCGGTGGAAAATTGCGGTGGAAGTTAGAAACGAGGCTGATTTCTTCCTTTCATTTCAAATACTGATTAAATTTATGGTTTTGAAGATGGTTTATTTCATATTTTCTCGCAACTGGGAGGCGATAAATTCTGTGCACGAAAACTTTACTGTTTCAACAACAATGAAAATCGTGGTAGGTAGAGGAGCATCTTTAAAATAACGTGCCTTGCATAGAACCAACTCACTGAAGTCAGTTGACAGACATATTGGATTCATTGTAAAAATAATTTTTCTGAAAATTAGATTTTATACGGAGTCTGTTGAGAAAGAAACGCGGATCAGAGAGCCTATTGATAAGGCAAGGAATGCGATCGATTGGCAGTCTTCTCAGCGGCTGCCTTTGAAAAGTACTATTTATCCAATGAAGCTGCTATCAGCCCAAGTGACTAGGAATTCTGAGCCGCAACCATGAAAACACGTTTCCGCTGTCCCATTGTTGAGATCACATTGTACATTTTAATAATTCGTGCGGTTACGGCTGTCGATATTATTATCTACTGGTAAAGTAAGAAGTAAACAGCCATTTCAGTCTGGGCTTCGCGTCTGACTTCCCTGCGCGGTATCAGCGGTCAACTCAGGATGATCAGATTTTGATAAATTTCGCTCAAGGACACCGGGGCCAAGGTTGGGACGAGGAGGCGTTGAGATTCGAACCGTCGCCCACTGGGACGAAAAGGGTCAAAAGCACGACATCAGCCCAAATTAAAATGTTTTTTTATTATTCAAAAACCTAGACGAACTGTTTTATTTGGACCTTCCTGAATGCGTGAGAAGTCAGTGAGTGAGCCGAAAATACATTTTCCAAATTTTCGTTCAACAGTTCAATAGAAAACCTGTCAATTTTGTGGAATTTTGCATGGTTTTCTGGTTTTGTCAAATTGTCTGGCTGAGCTGGTAGTTCATAATTTTGGTTTCTTATTTTCAATAATGAACCTTTGAAAGCGATACGAAAAAAAATTAACCCCCCCTCCCATCAAAATTTCATGGTTTCCGTTTCAAGGTATGTAGAATCCGAAAATGGAATTAAAAAAAAGTCTGTCCGTCCGCCGTGTACGCCGTACGAAGTATGGTGTACGCCGTACTTCGCACTTTTCTTAACTACCATGAACCAAATTAATGAAATTTTGTTTGCAGGTCCCATTTGGGGTTTAATTGGTCCGCGAAGCTCGGCATTACTGTCAGTCATCTCTAAGGGATGAAAAATAGGGGGTGAAATTTTCAGAACGCCGTAGCTCGATAACTTTCAATAGAAGGGTATGGTTTTTTACGTTTTGGTTTATTATTCTGTGAATAATACACCTACGCATTCGCTCAGAAAAAATGTATGTCAACCCCACAAAATTTTTCGTTTTACGTTTCAAGGTGCTGATATTCCAAAAAAGCTGCAAAGTCCATGTCACATGGGTTTATTATTCTACTGGACATACCTACAGAAATGTTGGCTGTTCATTTACTGTTTCATTCATGCGCAACAAGAAATGGCTGTTTTTGATGGTTTCCACCAATTTTGGCCCCCCAAAAACACGAATTAGGCTCGGCTTTTTTTTAAAGATTATCTTTGATCATCGATAGTACCGTTTAATTGTATTGATTCACCTGTTGATACTATTTCTAGTGTTATTATACACATTTATGGTGATTTCAGCCAATTTCCCAAGTTTTTGACTCATAAAAAATGGATTTCGGGAGCCTAACCTTCGTTACAACCTCAATTATTCACTCTTCGGTCAAAATCAACTTACTATTTGGTCTTCTCGCCCTAAAAAACCTGGAAAACGATAACTCACAAGCTCATGTTCACTAAAACCTCAAAAATCCCTCGAAAACCCCTATTTTTACATCCATTTTTCTCCCATAACACCCCTGGGTGTATTCCGATTGAGCTGCCGAGCTTCGGAGCACGACTAGGACCCAAATGTGTTCCCTACTGGGGACCCAAACTGTGTGCGGAAGAATGGCGATTCTAGACAAAAATGTAACGTAAAGTTGAGGCTGAAACTTCGTTAGAACCTCAATTTTTCACTCATTGGTCAAAATCGACTTCACATTTGGTGTTCTCATCCTAAAAAACCGGAAAAACGGTATTTCAAAAGCTCATGTTACTACAACACAGAAAGTACCTATTTGTATATACAAATTTTCACTCATAACAACCCTGGGTATATTCAAATCGGGCTGCAAAGTTTCGGGACACAACTAGGGCCCAGATGGAGCATGTGTGCGAAAACTTCGTAGTAGTATCTATTATCTATACATATAATAAAACAGTGTCTGTTTGTCTGTCTGTTTGTTTGTCTCGGCATCAATTGAGAACGGCTGAACATAGAAAGTTGCGGCTGGTACCATTTGACGCAGAATTTATCTGGGAAGGTTTATGAAAAAACCGCATTTGAATCTGTCCATCCGTTGAAACGCTATGAATGAAATACTACTAAAAAACGTGTTATAATCACTTCTATGAGGACGTTTATGCTTATAATAACTTTGAACGGTTGGACGTAAATCCGATTGTAGAAAGTTGCGGCTGGTACCATTTGACGCAGAATTTATCTGGGAAGGTTTATGAAAAATCCGCATTTGAATCTGTCCATCCGTTGAAACGCTATGAATGAAATACTACTAAAAAACGTGTTATAATCACTTGTATGAGGACGTTTATGCTTTATAATAACAAACTTTGAACGGTTGGTCGTAAATCCGATTGTAATTAGATTCTGGATTCAGCTCGACGAATACATTCAAGTGGTACTTCAGTCAGGATGTTAGTGGGAGGGGGGTACAGGTTATGAGAGGGGGGGGGGTCTACAGAAATTTCAAAACTACTTGACCAATTGGAGTGCAACTTTGGGAATTTGTTGTGTGAACATTGAGGAATGTTTCTAACCAGGTAGGGAGGGTTCATAGGATACGGGGGGGGGGGGGGGGTTAAAGGCAGTTAGGGTTGGCATTGGGGAAGGTTTCTGATCAGTTGAGGAGGGGGGGATACAGGCATATTAAAATACATGACCGTTGGCTCCATTTATTTAAATCGCAGCAACACGCGTCGGTTCAAATAGTATAATATATCATAAAACTGTTATGAGTGGGGCCTGTCCTAAAGGGGGTGTCTGTTCTACCGTTGCGAAGCGCGGGTACACAGCTAGTTATAAATAAATATGTATCTATGTTGTTGGAGTAAGGACAAAAAAATATGGCTGAAGGTTCTCGACTGCTCTAAAGTTGGTATATATTAGTATTCTGAGGGGTGTGGTGATGTGAAGATTGAGATAGGTGAGGTTTGGTAGATGAGGTCGAGAAGGAGAGAGTAGGTTACGAGGTATCCAGAAAGGTTACACCACTCTGGCGATCCCAGAAAGGTCACCACCACGTTGGGTACTAGAGGTTGTGCCCAGTAAGGTTACACTACATTGGCTAGGCTAGAAATGTTACTACCACATTGGGATCTTTTATGAGAGAGATTGATAAGGAAGGTAAGGTGAGAGAGAGTGGTCATCGAGTTCGAGTGAGATCGGTAGAATGAAGAGGCGGGCAAGGAGGGCGCCTTATAAAGGCGCCTCTACCCTACCATGGCGGTTGAAAGCGACTGGAGAATCGATGGACGGAGGGTACCTGCTTACGTCCCTCTTGTCACGTAGCTCGCCTTCCCCTTGGATTCATCGGAAACAATCTTAAATGTACATTGAGTGGTATAACGTAAAGGGGAATCCCACCACAACAAGGAGAATCTCGAGGGTCAGTCAGTTCTTCACTTATACGTCTAGGCCGTAAAAGTGAAGAACTGACTGACCCTCGAGATCCCCCTCAAAAAAGTAATATGTAGTTGCCTACTTCAGAGCAGTCAAGAACATCAAGCTATATTATTCAACGTACAAGAAAATTGAACAAATCAAGTCCTAGACGTAAAGTGAAGACGTATTCTGAGGGAGAATACTAGCAAGAAATAAAATACTGAAAAAGGAAACCCTTCCAGGACAAAAAATATCCGAACTCATTCAGTCATATTTGTAGAAAGAGTGAGAGGGCCGAACAAAAACACTGGTTTCTCACTCACTTCAAAGGAATCCCCACACGCCTATTATCCCCCACCCCGATTCGTATTTCCATGAACACGCCAGATATAACCATCCGGTTTTTAATTTTGAAGAATTTCTGATATCAGAAAATAAAACTCTAAATTATGACTAGCTGAGTTTTTCAAATTTTACAATTTTAAATGTAAATTTTCATAAAATTCTATGAAATGTCGCAGTTTCAAGCAAATTTCTAGAGTCGCGTAAATTCTATGTTTGTACTGAGTACATTGTAAAAATCGATTGATTCTGGCGGCCAGGGCTTTGGAAACCGTTTTACCCCCATAGGTGCTGCTATCTGTAGAAAAAAATGCTCACCAAATAACGGGACGATTGGCGCTTACTGAGTGGAATTTATTTTACTTCTCATTTGGCAACGGAGCGGAATATTTGCAAAGTAAGAAACGGATGAGTTATCAAAAAAAACAATTCGAGCTTCATAATCTGTAGCAAATCACGCAATGCAGCAAAAAAATAGTGAATTGTTAATAATGTTCAGTTTGACGCGTGATGCAGTAAAACACATTAGGTACCTAATTTTCTTATTTAAATTCGATATATCAATATTGATCCAACCTTCATAATACCTACGAATACCTACCTAAATGGTTTGTGGGTTATGGGCGTTCGCAAGAAATGCGCGCACACACATTCCTCCGATCTCACTCAAATATGTACCTCACTGCGCCCTAACCGTTTGTCGTTGACAAAAACCTTACCAGTGAAATAAGTGCATAGAGAATTTAATCAAGGTACTTTCTTCATTAAAAGTTATTACTTTTAGAGTTAGATACTGATTAGGATTTGCGAACCTGCATCCCACCCATACAGACATCATACTTTTCTAGTTACAAGCCATATACCTGCCGCCCAAAAACGACACGTAGCATCAATTACCTGTTACAACTGGGTCGTAGCTCATCAACAATAATAATCAATAAATTATTAATAGTTCTGATTTTCTACTCCAATTTATGGAGAAGAAGGGTTTTGAGCGGCGACGAAACATCTGAACTGCGTAAGATGCAAATTCGAAAGTTAGGTTTAGTATAAAACTGGTCAAATTTGAAAACATTGGAGAATTCAGCATTTTATGCTAACGCTTTTCAGTGTTGGAGTGCCATTTGTAGGAAATTTAATCTACTTTTTTTCCAGTATGGAAGATTTCCAAAGAAAATTGAGCTATCGCAATGGGTTTTTGTAGTTTTTCTCCATGGAATAGACGGCATCTGACCCTATAGGAACGGTCTACAAAAATCCAGGATGGTGTCAAAATCTCAATTATATCAAAAGAAATTATGATTGCGAAGGCCAGAATTTACGTAGGGGGAAAATTACCATCTCAAGTATAAGATCATTACTTGCGGCTATTCGGAATTAGCGAAAAACTTCCAATGGGAATGACCCATACAATTTAAACATTTTCAAAGGAGGAAAAAAAGTTCGCCCATTAACTCATGCCGCAGGTTTTTTTGTTTTTTCCCACAATGTTGCGTCAAAATTTTGAAGGCAAACCCCAATTTGATTTCAGCATCCCAAAAACTCATCCCAAAGACTTATATAAATCAAAACGTAATTTTGTTAGTCGGTGCATAAGACCACCCCTAACTGAGGTTTATAATTCTCAATAGGTACACCTACTGTATACCTACTGAATAATAAACCCATGTGACAAGGACTTTGCAGCGTTTTTTTTTTCGCCCGCATATTACGTTGTAAACTTCCCTGACCTTTATTTTCGTTAATTGTGGTGTATTATTTTCTACCCCTTGCTCCCAAACCCGGAGACCTAGATGTTGAAAAAAGTTGAAATTGTGGAGGAAAAACTGCTTATATGTACCTGCCATGGAAGATGATTATTTTAAATTCAAAACTGAACGAACTGTCGAGAGTTCGTGAGAGTATATGTAACTTGCTCAATCAATACCGTTATATTAAAAAGGTTTCAATCTTTCTTTTTATCGCCACCCACCCTAATTTTTTACGGCAAGGCACACTTTCTTTATCATTGGCCCAAATGCTATTTACCAACCGAATCAAACTAACACATACTTGTAAACAGCATACGAGTATGCGACAAAAATGTAAAACGACTTAGAGTTTATTTGGTTTCCCCATTTTCGGACCAGGTTTTTTTCGCTTCGATGATAGTCGCAGGGAGGCGGAGAATCTCGGAGAACTTCTTGATCACTCATATCACTACGACTTATTTCATTATTGACTAGGATGCCGATACATATGGGGCAAGGTCGAAGAAAAGAATGGTATATGGTGAAGGCAGTGAGTCCTTATTTTACTGGTATGATCATGTTTAGCCGTGGAGAGGGGGCAATGCGTACCGAATGGAGCATAGTACTGGGTGTAGGATAATCGCACCGCCTGCTGGATTCGTGCACCTACCTCGAATGGGCTAGCTGGAAATTATAACTATGGGGTATTAGGAAATACGCAGTAAGATAATTATTCATCTGCTCTGGTTTATAATCAATATTTTTGGTTGATAAATTTAAAAAAAAAAGGCTTCTAAGTGGGTGTGGCACATAGTTTATTTGTACTCAATGGCTTGAACAGGAATTTCATGATCGTGTTGATATTTTATTTTAAATTGATAAGGGTCAACATGATCGCCGTTTTCTCACGTTTTTGCATGAGCCATGGCTACCGATGGTCCGATTGCGATGGAATTCATTGGGAATCATCAAGAGGTCAGCCCCCATCTACCCTCCTAATTTTAACGGAATCGGGCCTCCAAGTCGTGAGAAATCTGTGTTCACGAAATTTACGCGAAAATCATAGAGAACATTCGTCAACATGAGTGTGACTCATACGGCATTCATCTAATCCATATATCATTACTAGGGAACAGCTGATTATAATCACCGGAGCTTTATAAAATCGAGTTGGTTGTTCCGGGATATTTTATTTGCATTTTTTGTGAAAACAAATTTTGTTCGGATTCTGTCCACTTGTATCCGCAAATACTTGTCATACTCATAACTTCCTCAATTCGATTTCGATTGAGCTGAAATTAGCGGGTTGGGCCCCGTACGGCACCCTGTGAATTACACAATGATCCGAGTTACTCATTTTTTTGCGAATGGCCCAATCCAATGACCCAATTTTTCTCAAATAGAAAACAGTGATCTACGCAGATGGGGTATCTACCTATAAAGAAAAATAATAAACCGTTGTGTCTAGCGTGGTTGGGTCTAGCTCATAGATGGTCCCCTATGAATTTAAAACGCACTGATCATTTGGTCTGACCACTGCGCATGCGCTAACGCGAAATTCGTGGTAATCAATTTCTTGCAAATCATTGGCCCGATTTTGCTCAAATTTGGCGAGTAGTTAGGGTGTAGCTTCTAGATCGTCCCCTATGAATTACAGAACGATAGGATCATGAGTACGACCACTGCGCTTGCCCAAACGCGAATCCGAGGTACTCAATGTCTCACGAATAAATGGCCCAATTATTTTCAAATAGAAAACAGTGATCTATGCAGAAGGGGTATATATCTATACAGGAAAATCAAAAACCGTTGTTTAATGATTTGCAGCGTTTTTCAAGTCCCTTTATATCTAAATTTCAAATACGGAGTTCTTATCGAAGCCTTCATGCTTTAGCTCATTCAAACAACTGAATCCAGCACCAATCTACTCGATCTCCGCAATGCCAAATTTTCTTGCACTCCTCCATCAATCAAAATCAGCGGCCATGCAATTGACTCAATCAGCCAGAAATGTGTGAGTGATGGCTAGGGACTGGAATTTGTATATTTTGCATGTTTATTATCGTGTATATCGTTCTACTTTTCCGATTTGAAGATATCTGAAGCGTTTAGCGTCTGTTAAATTGAAATTGAAATAGCATATTTTGCATATTTTTCGATTTCGGTAAAATCCAAAATATGCGTTTCCGAAAAGGCGTCACGGGTATTGCTAGGCCATTCACCGTTTAATCCGAGTACCTGGCAGGAATTAGGCGTGCCCTTACCATTTATCCCAGAATGGGATCGCCTTTCACTTTCGGGCTATAAATACGTCACAATCGACAATTTGGAAAAATCAATTGCCATCCAGTGCTATAATTGTGATAGCCAGTGACTTTTGGATTATTATTCTGTGAATAATGCACCTACGAGTATGTATTCGCTTAGCAAAAAATTTTTATAACACACCCTCAAATTTTTTTCTTTTCCGTTTCAAGGTGCGTTGATTCCAAAAATGCAATGTCCGTCCGCCGTCCGCCGTATCACGTGTACCGGCTTCATTTTCGGTCTAAAAAAATCTTTCTTTCGCACACATGCTCCATTTGGGCCCTAGTTGTGTCCCGAAACTTTTCAGCCCGATCGGAATATACCCAGGGGTGTTATGAGTGGAAATGCGAATAAAAATAGGTACTTTTTGAGTAACGTTAGTAACATGAGCTTTTGAGGTATCGTTTTCCGTTTTTTGGGGACGATAAGACCGAATATGAAGTCGATTTTGACCAAAGAATGGAAAATTGAGGTTCTACCAAATGTTCAGCTCCCAAAATTGATTTTTTATGAGTCAAAAATCTGGGAAATCGTCTGAAATCGGTTTGTATAATAATACTAGAAAAAGTTTCAACACGTGGATCAAAACGATTAAATGGCACTACCGATGATCAAAGATAATTTGAAAAAAAAGGAGCCTACCTAATTCGTGTTTTTGGGGCCAAAATTGGTGAAAGAAACGTGAAAGAAACAATAAATAAACAGCCAACATTTCTGTAGGTATGTCCAGTAGAATAATAAACCCATGTGACAAGGACTTTGCAGCGTTTTTTTGTATAACATTTGGATAAATAAAATAATTTAAAATAAAATAAAATTTGTATAAATCAACTAATAAATAGTTTGTAAATATTGTATAGTCGAGAAAAAAAATGTGTGAGCATTTTCATTCCATGTTCTTCCATGATCCTTTTCTATAATTCTTTAAGGACGCGATAATAACTGGAACATAATTTATAGACTACCTTCCTGTGTTAAAAATGTTAAACGTAATTTTGCGCGGAGTGCATATTTTGCATATTTTGCCCATTCCGAGCGCATATTTTGGCCAAATTTTGTGCATATAATTCCAGTCCCAGTGATGACGCGTAGATGAAGATTGTATGGGGATACGCGGAGCAGGCGGCTAAAAACGGCGGCGAAGTGAGCGAGGGTCTGCGTGTTTTAGTGTTGCAAAGCCGAAGATAGTGGAGGGTTGGGTGACAACACCCCTCCACTCATCCCTTCCCACGCTTCATACCATACTTTTATCCTGCCGTCATCCGCACAGAGCCCCCTCCATTCCAGCGCCTTCGTGATTTCAATTAATCGGGAAAGGGGACGCGCGGCTCTTCCCAGCGTTTCCATCCGTTCCGCCTTTCCACAGTCGTCACTGCCCAAAACCAACCCATCGCCATCCTCTCCCGGGGGTGGTAAAAATGGCGGCTCCTGGACCAGGTTTGTCCTCCCCACTCCTGGACAGGATCGATCTTATGAATGACTCATCAGTTTGTAGACCTCCCCGCCCGCTCTTCAGGTCTCTGCCACCACCTTCAGATAAACTTTGTATAGAATAAAGCGGCTTAGTTGGTCAGTAGCATTACGAGCAGTGAATAATACATTTTCCCGCCCCCGCGCCGCCTGGCCGCTATACGAGAGCACTCCGAAGGTAGTGCAAGGTGGACGGAGAGGAGTGGAAACAGGGATCGAATCCCTTCCCAAGCAACTTCACATCCACCCGCCACTTTCTCACCCACCTCACACCTTAAAAACCACTTTCTTTTCAAACTACTTCCAACACACCAGTCTTTTCATTAGATATATACATTTTTTGGTTTATTATTCTGTGAATAATACACCTATGTATTGGCTTAGCAAAAAATTTTTATAACACCCCCTCAAAATTTTTTCTTTTCCGTTTCAACGTGCGTAGATTCCAAAAACACTGCAAAGTCCTTGTCACATGGGTTTATTATTTATTGGAAATACCTACAGAAATGTTGGCTATTCATTTATTGTTTCTTTCATGCGTAATAATCGAAATAGCTATTTCTGATGGTTTCCATTAATTTTGGCCCCCAAAACACAAATTAGGTACGGTTTTTTAAACTTATCTTTGATCATTGGTAGTGCCATTTAATCGTCTTGATCCACGTGATGACACATTTTCCAGTGTTATCATACAGACTGATTGTGATTTCAGACGATTTCCCAGGTTTTTGACTCATAAAAAATCAATTTTGGGAGCTGAACATTTGGTAGAACTCAATTTTCCACTCTTTGGTCAAAATCGACTTCATATTCGGTCTTCTCGTCCCAAAAACATGGAAAACGATATCTCAGAAGCTCATGTTACCAACATGTTGCTAAAACGCAAAAAGTACCTATTTTTACACACATTTTCACTCATAACACCCCTGGGTATATTCCAATCGGGCTGAAAAGTTTCGAGACACAACTAGGGCCCAAATGGAGCATGTGTGCGAAAGAACGAAGTTTTTAGAACGAAAATGAAGCCTGTACACGTGATACGGCGTACGGGGGACGGACATTGCATTTTTGGAATCTACGCACCTTGAACGGAAAAGAAAAAAGTTTGAGGGGGTGTTATAAAAATTTTTTGCTAAGCGAATACATAGGTGTATTATTCACAGAATAATAAACCAAAATGCAATGTCCGTCCGCCGTCCGCCGTATCACGTGTACCGGCTTCATTTTCGGTATAAAATAATCGTTCTTTCGCACACATGCTCCATTTGGGCCCTAGTTGTGTCCCGAAACTTTTCAGCCCGATCGGAATATACCCAGGGGTGTTATAATTGACAATGTGTATAAAATTAGGTACTTCTTGCGTTTTAGCAGCATGTTAGTAATATGAGCCTTTAAGGTATCGTTTTTCATGTTTTTGGGGACGAGAAGACCGAATATGAAGTCGATTTTCACCAAAGAATAGAAAATTTAGGTTCTACCAGATGTTCAGCTCCCGAAATTGATTTTTTATCAGTAAAAAAACGCTGCAAAGTCCTTGTCACATGGGTTTATTATTCTATTGGACATACCTACAGAAATCTTGGCTGTTTATTTATTGTTTCTTTCATCTTATTATATTATAAATTCGAATCTCTGTGTGTCTGTCCGTCTGTCTTTCTATGCACGGCCAAACGGCTCGACGGATATCGACCAAATTTGGCACCAATATCCAATAGGCTCCCAAGTTGTGCAACGTCGCTTTTTTAATTCCCTCACCATAGCGGAACTATGGTCGACCATGGTCAACTTCGTTAATTGAAATGGTAACCCCTATTTTTTATCGCGTATTCGTAATCTACGTGAAATTCTATCTACGATCGACCCTTCGGACTACCCCCGCGGTCGACCATAGCGCATCCATGGGCCCCTCCATGGTCGAATCCCGAATTGCTCAACGGATATCGACCAAATTTGGCACCAATATCCGGTAGCCTCCCAAGTTGAACGTAGGCGCATTTTTAATTCCCTGACCATAGCGGAAATATGGTCGACCATGGTCAACTCCTGAATGGCTTGACGGATTTTGATAAAATTGGGCACAAATACCCGGTAGGCTATGGTCGTTTGTTGGTTCCACGATACTGCGTACAGCGAATCTCGGATAGCGAGCGAAGCGAGCGGTCAGGCTAGTATAAATATAACTTAAATCACTCGCGGCGGAATAGTGGAAATCCATAGCAAAAAACTACAGGATAAAAATAAAATAGTCTATTTCCACGTACAATAGCAAAAAATGTAGACCGGTTTCGGTTGTTACACCATCGTCAGTACACTATAGAATTGTACTGACGATGGTGTAACAACCGAAACCGGTCTACATTTTTTGCTATTGTACGTGGAAATAGACTATTTTATTTTTATCCTGTAGTTTTTTTTTGTTTTTTTTTTTTTCATATAAAATAATTGAAATAGCTATCTCTGGTGGCTTCCACCAATTTTGGCCCCCAAAACACTAATAAGGTACGCTCTTTTTTTTCTATAAATTATCTTTGATCATTGATAGTACCATTTAATCGTCTTGATCCACCTGTTGACACTTTTTCCAGTGTTATTCTACAAGTTGATGGTGATTTCAGACGATTTCCCAGGTTTTTGACTCTTAAAAAATCAATTTCGGGAGCTGAACATCTGGTAGAACCTAAATTTTCTATTCTTTGGTCAAAATCGACTTCACATTCGGTCTTCTCGTCCCCAAAAACATGAAAAACGATACCTTAAAGGCTCATATTACTAACATGCTGCTAAAACGCTAGAAGTAAGGTACCTAATTTTATACACATTGTCAATTATAACACCCCTGGGTATATTCCGATCGGGCTGAAAAGTTTCGGGACACAACTAGGGCCCAAATGGAGCATGTGTGCGAAAGAACGACTTTTCTATACCAAAAATGAAGCCGGTACACGTGATACGGCGGACGGCGGACGGACATTGCATTTTTGGAATCTACGCACCTTGAAACGGAAAAGAAAAAAAATTGTGGGGGTGTTATAAAAATTTTTTGCTAAGCGAATACATAGGTGTATTATTCACAGAATAATAAACCAAAAAGGGGCCTACTTAATTCGTGTTTTGGGGACCAAAATTGGTGGAAACCATCAGAAATAGCTATTCGAATTATTTCAGGTGAAAGAAACAGTAAATAAACAGCCAACATTTCTGTAGGTATGTCCAATAGAATAATAAACCCATGTGACAAGGACTTTGCAGCGTTTTTGGATTATTTTTTTCAATAATGAACCATTGTAATTGAGCATGAAAAAAAGAGTTTAACCCCCCTCAAAATTTGATGGTTTACGTTTCAAGGTATGTAGATTCCGGAAATGGAATTAAAAAAATTCTATCCTTACGCCGCACAGTGGGGAAATGACGGAAAAAACCCCCAAAATTGGTTGTCTCCGATTGGTCAAAAATTGGTTGTTTTAGATTCTCAATTACCTTCACATTCAAGATCTGAAGCCATTTTTATTTTAAATAATATTTAGTAAGTGAAACACGGATTTTCGTGATTCCGGTAGGAACTCTTGCTTTTTCTAATGAAAAGTTTTCGATTTTTTTTTTTCCTCCAAAATAACGATTTGAAAAATCGGCTGATACTCTGTTTGTTCAAACAATATAACAGACCTTAAAAGTATAAATTATTTTGAAATAAAAATAAATGTTACGTGTTTTCTGCCGAGTTTTCCTAAAATATAAGCTAATAAATCATGTTATCTGACAAATATTGGACCGGCAAAAAAAAGCTCCACTGAGAGGCAATCCCGGAGTATTTTTAGGTTATAGTTAACATATTAAAGAAAGTATTCTGTAAATTTGGACGCCGTTTACGGCCGTATGTGTTTAACCGTTCATATTCCAACTTATCGTGCTGAGAGTGGTAGTGAGATCGTTCAGTACAAGGTTCTGTGGGATCTGTTGTAAACACCGCGGTATTTGTTGGTTTACCGTATAGGTACCTACATCTTGAGTTCGTTTCAGTTTTCTTGTGACTACTGATAGGTGCATTACGTACTTAGCTCCTTTACAGTGCTATACAAACAATTTTTTATTACCCATTTGCGTCCTCCTTAAAAAAAACAATATATATATATATATATATATGGTGCGTTGAGTTTGATTTCATTATAGTCGTTAGCTTTCTCAATTGATTTTCCACAGACCTAACCTAGGTAATTAAGCAATTGAACTGCTAATAACTCAGTTGTAAACTTTTTTTAATAATCATATTAAAACTTTTTTTAAAATGAAAGTTCTGCTATTTTCATCCTTTATACCTTTTTTGAGCAACCGTTGAGCCTTACAGCGCGGAAAAAATACCTTGGTAATAGGAATCTCAACTTATGTAGGTATCCTACTTGTTGCGAATGAATATTAGGTACATAAATTATTTTTTTTAATTATTTTATTCCCATTTTTTATATGATTTGACTCGGAACCAAGTGATCCGGTGATGGGGCAATACATGGGAATCGGTACAAGAGAAAATACAATGGTTAATTAATGAATAATAAACCAAAAATATATTATTGCACAGTATTTTGAGAACGAATTTGCCTGTAACTAATTCCAGTCAATCCTAATCACCAAATGGACCAAATATTTCGATTCAGCACGAAAAAATACGTATAGAATCATATCAGACCACCAAACATTCAAACAATAAGGGTTTTTTTCCCAAAATCGGGGGATTTCCCCCTCTGTGCGCCTTACGCCTCACTTAGCACTTTTCTTAGTTAACATGTGCCAAAATAGACGAAATTCGGTTTATAGGTCCCGTTCGGGGTCTAGTTGGTCCTCGAAGCTCGGCGTTACTGTCAGTCATCTCTAAGGGGTGAAAAATAGGGGTTGCAACTTTCAGGACGCCTATACCTTCTTTTTACGTGAATCTTTTTACGGTTGTAAATAGTTCGTGAACATAGGAGTTTTTTGTGACCACCCGGAGCATTGTACGTCCCGCCGTTCCTTCACAATAAGGCCCCCAAGTTTGAACCGACAGGCTTGGTCAATCAAATTGTATACATTCAGCCCAAATATCATCACTAGGGTGATTATAATCACGGATGGCTATGTGAAGTCGAGTTGGTTGTTCCGCGATATTATTTCATTTGAAAAATGAAGGCTGTTGTGGATTTTGTTGATAGGTACTTTTGCAACTTGAACAAACGGTGAAGTATTATTGATGGGTAAATTATTACACAATGGTAAATTATTACACAACGGTTCATTATGGTTCAACTGTTTACGGCTGGATTTTGTTGATAGGTACTTTTGCAACTTGAACAATCGTTGAAGTATTATTGATGGGCAAATTATTACACAACGGTAAATTATTACGCAACCGTAAATTATTACACAATGGTTCATTATAGTATCTACGTAGAAGGGGCCTCTACGCAGGTAAATTATTACACAAAGGTTTATTATTTGCCTTATGCTTCACGAATAACTAAAAATAATTAAATGATTGAATTATTGAATCCCGCGAATTTGTAGGAAACTTTAATTCCGGGGCCGGCTCCAGTAGGTACTCGATTTATGGCTTTCCTGTGGGGGAGCTCGAGGGTATTTACGCAGAAAACAGTGATCTACGCAGACGGGGCATCTATACAGGTAAATAATAAACCTTTGTGTAATAATTTGCAGCGTTTTTCATTTTCTTTTGCTTCCGAATCTATCGAAATACCTATCAAAGGATAATGGACTCTAATGAACTACTGAACTTGAGGAAAACGAAAAGGAACTGGAATGAACTACTGAACTAACTCAGAAGAACTTCTCCTTTCCTTAAAAATATACCTCATTTGACACTCAAACAAGAACAAATTCCATTAATGCCATTAAAGAAAACCGCTGAATAACTATTATAATGTATTAGAGATGGGTAGTTTCTTACTGCGTCATGCGTGGGGAAAAATATGAGGTCCTCAGGGTGATTACAGAGGGGAAAATCGAGAGCAAGCGGTCGGTTGGGCGTCGCCAAAATTCGTGGTTGAAGGCACGTCGCACGTGTTTTGGCTCTACATCGCTCGAGTTGTTCCCTGCCGCTGCTTCCAGAGAGACATTAGCCATCATGATCGCCAACTTTCGGACGGAGATGGCGTCATAAGAAGAAGTTTCTTACTGAACTACTCTTGTAGAACAGACTCCGCCAACTATATTACTAAATGAACTACTCCTCGACGTTCACTTCACTGAGCGGTCGTTCAAGGACCCAGCGGCTAGCGATGGATGCAGGTATAGGAAGGGGGACTGAGTGAGTTATTAGTTCGTCCAACGGTGGATACTACATGAAGAGTTTATAGTATCACAAAACGTTCCTTTAGTTAATTAGGAGTCGTTCAGATGGGATGGCTACATGACGAGTTTTTTTGTATCACGTAACGGCAGTTCAAAGGAACTAACAGTTGAAGTCGTTCACCGTTCAGCCGTTCCTTCGTCCATTCGTTCCCGTATCCATGCCAAAATGAAGAATGACATCGACAGTTCTAGTTCACTGTTTTCTTTGTGGTGTATGACTGGATTGCCGCGCAACTCCTATGAAAGTAGCCAGTACCTGTTTTACTATGTTAATCCAAAAAGTAACTGCTATTGCAAATAATGAACTCGAGGGAAGTGATAATGGACTCTAGTGAACTACAGAACTTGAGGGAAACGAAAAGGAGCTGGAAAGAACTACTGAACTAACTCTGAAGAACTTCTCCTTTCCTGGAGTGAACTAACTGAACTAGAGTCCCACAAACGGACTATTCCACTATGATGTATTAGGATAACAAGGGGGTCAGCTGAACAAGGCACCGTTCAGTGCTGTGAGAACTGGGTTTAATCCAGTTCGGAGGTAATACGTACCTTAAAAGAACAATTATTACAGTGCTGTTATTCCATGACTTGACCATCAATGTCAAAGCTCAAGTCGTGAGACTGAAAATAGCTGCTTTCTAAATTTTCTTGGCGTCGTGGCACCAAAAACTATAAATCAAATTTTGGTTCCGTTCAACACAAAATCGGCCTGCTGGTCGTGTAATAACTCTATAATCTGCTTCTGATTTCCACTTCAAACTTCATCGAATCTTACTGGAGCCAACGTACCTACAAGTTATTGGTGGCACCCAAGTTATCATCGACCAAGAAAAGGCATTCTTAGTTCGTCCCATTTTTTTCTGCGAACCACCAACTACTGATGGCCGCTCCCCGTGGTCTCTCCCATTACTACCACCTTGACTGTGTACCCTGTTGTCAGTTCTGCAATATCAAACCCCCACTTTTGATGCCATGGGCGGAGTTAGAGATTGATTGCTGGGGGGGCTAAGTTTTTAACATTACAGATTTTTTAGGCTTAAAAATAAACCGATAAATAGGACATTAGGCGGAATTATTTAAGCTTAGTAATATGGAAAATATTAAATAAAAACTTCAAACATTCCTTTAGAAAAAGTTTAATTTTCAAAACATAAAATGTGAAACACTTTCCAAAAGTCTTATTTTGAAAGTCAAAATTATAAAACCTTACAACCTTTAAGGCCTAAACTAACTTACATACTTAACTAATTATACATAAAACTAAAAAATACATCATGTTAAAATAAATATTTCAAACTAAATTATTTCCATAGAATGATATTAAAAACTTTTTTTGAAATATGAAATTCACACAATGTTTAGAAATAACCACAGAAAACAAACACCTAATAAAAACACAATTTATCACTTATTTGTACGTGAGGGGAAAATAACACTGTTGTTACCACAAAAAGGTCATATAGCCTAACTTTAAAATTTTCACATTAAAGTAGTTTTTTTTTTATAATTTATTTATTTATGTTACAACTGTATATATATATAACATCTAGCAACTTTTCTTTAATATCTTTGAGCGTTTTGTGGTTTATAGATCACTACCTACATCCACTACACCTCACACTACACTTAGTGAATCGTGACGAGGTCCATTGGTTTGGTCCTCTTCAGTCTTCGTACGTCCCCGCTGTTGTCCAGAAGGTTCAGTACTTCAACGTTTTGATGGTTGTGAAGCCGGCGTTCGTGCTCCATGGCATGTTTTTTAATAGTTTCACTGACAGTCTCCATCTTAAGGTCGCGATGGAGATCTGCCGTTCGTATGTACCAGGGTGCATCAACTATGCTCCTGAGGACTTTGTTTTGAAACGTTTGTATGGGTTTCATATTACTCTGTTTTGTGCAGCCCCATAATTGGCATCCATAAGTCCAGACGGGTTTTATAACTTGCTGGTATAGTAGAAGTTTGTTGTGGGTTGATACCTTCGAGTACCTACCTAACAACCAGTACATTTTTCTGAATCTTAAGTTGAGTTCCTCCTTCTTTTTCTTCACATGAGCTTTCCATCTCAGCTTGCAATCGAGTGTCATGCCAAGATATTTTGCTTCATCAGCGTAGGGAACAGTTTGTGAATTGATATATATCGGGATTACTTCTATCTCCCTATTTGTGAAGTTTATGTGTGTAGATTTTGTTTCATTTAACTTTATTCTCCATCGCTTTGACCAACTGAATACATTGTTGACAGCGGTTTGCACTTTCCTTGTGGCTTCTTCAGCAGAGTTTCCAACTGCAAGAATAGCAGTATCGTCAGCGAAGGTTGCTGTGAGCGTATCCACGGTTTGAGGTAGATCTCGTGTGTATAGTAAATATAGTACGGGGCCAGGACGCTGCCTTGCGGTACACCTGCGTTTATTTTCCTCAACTGAGAATACTCGTCCTCATGTTTAACTCTGAATAGCCTGTCTGAGAGGTAGGACTCCAGGATTTGGAAGAATTGAGTCGGGAGATCCCTTTGTAGTTTGGCAAGCAGTCCTTGATGCCATACCTTGTCAAACGCTTGCGAGACATCTAGGAAAACTGCGGAGCATATTTTCTTTTCCTCTAATGAACATTCAATCAGATTAGTGATCCTATGAACCTGATCTATCGTAGAATGTTGTTCTCTAAATCCAAATTGGTGTGAGGGAATCAGGTTTCTTTCATCGATAATAGGTTTCAGCCGTTTGAGAAGTAATTTTTCAAAAAGCTTAGATATTACTGGCAATAGCGAAATCGGTCGATAGGACTTCTTGTCATCAGTAGGCTTGCCTGGTTTTGGTATCATAATGATCTCAGCTACCTTCCATTGCCTTGGTACATACTTTAGCCTGAATGAAGCATTGATAATATGCAATAATTTCAGGAAACCTTTCTCAGGTAATTCCTTCAATATTTTCCCAGTTATAATATCATATCCAGGGGCTTTTTTCGGATTGATCTTGGTCCTGATTTCATTCTTTATTTCGGGTAGTGTGACCGGTCGTATTTCACACTCATCGACTTTTTCAACTTCCGCTGTACTTTCTCCTGCAGTCTGCCTTGGAAACGGTTTGAATGTGTCCTCAAGGTACTTTGAGAAGAGATCTGCTTTTTCCTTTGCACTTCTGGCCCACGTTCCATCTTCCTGTCTGATTGGAGATATTAGTACTTTAGGTCGCTTAAACCCTTTTGCAGCTCGCCATAAGGAATACTCAGTATCACTTTCAGGCGTCAGGCTATGCAGATATAAGGCTAATGTCTCATTTTTAATTTTTTTTCATCAATACTTTCAGTTCGTTACAAAGTTTATTCAAGTTTTTCTTATTTTCGGGTGTACGATTTCTCTTCCAGATTCTCCTAGCTCTTCTTTTTGCCTTCACTAGTTCCCTCGCTTCAATAGGGTAGTTTGTTTGTTGAGTGGTTTTTTTCTGATTCATTGGCGTACTAGCCCATGCAGCCTGTTGGACGTTGCTTAGGAAAATATCCACCTCTCCCTCTATTTGGTTAGGGGTGCTAAGTGGCACATTCAGATTGATTTTCTCGTCTAGATTTTCTCTAAACAGTTCCCAGTTCGTGTATTTGCTGCTTAGTTTTGGTGTTGCATCTTTCAATATCACTGATTCACTGATTGAGATGATTACTGGTGAGTGATCTGACATCAGACCATCACTGTCTTCGGTATGAATGTAGTTACTTGAAAGCCCTCTCACAACAAAGAAGTCTATTAAGTCTGGAACTTTTTTTATATCAGTAGGCCAGTATGTAGGCCCTCCTCCTGAGTGGAAATCGCAATGAAATTCTCGTCCCGCTACAAACAATTCCTTTCCCTTGGGATTTTGTACCCTTGACCCCCAGTATTCATGTTTGGCGTTGAAATCACCTCCCAGAATGAATACGTGTCCAATATCATTGAACAGATTTTTGTAATCTTCTTCTTTCAGTGAGTATCGTGGGGGACAGTAAACTGCAGCAACACTTACTTCACGATTCTTCATATACACTTTTATTGATGCTACTTGCATTTTGTCTTCCTCGATTTTGAGTTGTTCATAGTGTTTTATATTTTCTTTTATAATAATAGCTGCTCCTCCACGCGCCCGATCAGCAGGATGGATAGAGTGATAGAGACAGAACCCTTTAATTCTTGCAAACGATGATCGAACATAGTGAGTTTCAGATATTAAACAAATATCTATATGTTCGTTATTCATAAAGAATTCCAGTTCTGGAATTCGTTGATCAAGGCCATTTGCATTCCATGTCGCTATTCGTAGAGTATTTGGTCCATTCATCTTTTAGCGATATCTTTTTCTAGCCTATTCACTCGTTTGAGCAAGGCTTTGTTTTCTTTATTCTGCTCATCCATCCTGCTTAGAATGAGTGTCAGGATTTCTTCTACCGATTGTTTCGCTTTTGGCAGGGGTTTACCTTTGCCAAGAGCCTGGGCGTAAGTAAGATAATTTTTATCCTCTTTATTATGGACTAGGCTAATTTTTTTCTGAGATATGCTTCCCCTTCTCTCCTCAGTATTTAGGTTTTGAGGCTTTTTCGACTTATCTCGGAGTTTCTGAAGTTCTAGTGCTACCTCACATCCCCGATAGTTTGCTGGATGGTTTTCCTTACAGTTCACGCACTTTGGAGGTGTGTCCTTATTTTTTGTGCAGGTACTAGTGGTATGCTTTCCAGCACATTTCACACACCTGGGATCCATTTGACAGTATCGCTGAGTGTGATTGAAGCCCTGGCATTTTTTGCACTGCGGGATTTTGTTGGAGGTCTTTCTTAAATGTTCGATCTTGACCTTTAAATGAGCTATGGCATTAATTTTGAATATCTCTTCAATTTTTTCCTCTTTGTCAAACGTTAGAACAAACAATGGGAGGCCTCTCATAGAGGAAGTTTGTTCTCCTTGGTCGTTTGTTAGTTTTTCTTTTTTTAGTAAATTGGTTGCTCCCAATATTTTGAACCCTTTATTTTTTAGGTCCTCTATGATATCCTCAGGTGGACATGATGGATGGAGTCCTCTCGCCACCACTTTAATAGGCCTCTCATGCTTGTTTTCAAATGAATTAAAGTAGTGGTCTTAAAAATTGTTTGTTAGCTAGTGAAAAACGTTTAGATTATATTTATGAACAGTAGTACTACAGTAGCTAGTAAATATTCCCTAGCTCAAGATGGCAATTTGGGTTGTCGGTCGAAAGCGATGTAGCTCCGACGAGGGGTGGGGTGGGGTGTACAAAAATAGTATATATTATCCCCCACTCTACCGGTGACTCGAAAAAAAACATTTTTATCATACGCACACATATTTCCTAGGACGTAAAAATAACTACTATTAGAATAGAGTGATTTTTCTGTCCTTTTGAGCAAATCTGTCAATTACATCTTCAATATTTATGTTCCTAACAATATCTGATTCTGAAAACAATACAACTAAGTTTGAAAGCCGCTCTTGGCCCATTGTACACCTTAACCAATTGTTGATACGACGCATCGTTGAAAATGTCCTTTCACAGGTAGCGCTGTTTGAAGGTGGTGTAAGACAAATCGTGAGAAGTGTTTTGTAGTTTGGATATACGTTATTTGAACATACGTGTTCTTTTAATACTTGTACTAAGTCTTTCAAGGCAATTTCACTTAGATTTTTCCCACTTTCTTCAATGACGCATTTTAGGATGCTCATTTCCGCAAGCAACATGGTTTTGTCCAATCCGGGAACCGCATATTTGGCTATGAATTGTTCTGCTCCTTTTTCGTCAAGACGGAGAAACTTTTCACTTGATTCCGCTATTTCTAGGGCTTCGCCCGTGAATCTCCTTTTTAGTTCACTTGCGATAACATCCAATATTGGATAGTAAAGGTCACATCGATAATGTTGCATTCTTTTAATCTCATTATTGTCACCAATTGATGCGGTATTTTCGTCCACCCGTTGTGACTGCCCTAGTGAAGACATTACAAAATATTCGTCAAGTTTCTTCGAAATAAGTCGTGGGCGTTTTGGCTTGGGCTGAGACGTTGAGGGTGTTATGTCCTCCGTGTCTAAGCAAGTATTAGGCCTACCTGGGGTTGACGGGTCATTTTTCAAAGGTTCGGAAACAGATTCACTTAGAAAGAGATTCAACTTATGTGTTCTGTCGAATTCTTTGGCTTCAATCCACTTTTTCTTAAAGGAATCTTCATTTCTTTTGGATTCAAATTTTAAAATTATGCCTTTTGCCGCATTTGAACATCTTGCGATGCAAGTGTCTTCCCTCTGAAGGGCTTTGCTTAAAACATTGATGTCAGTTAAGACGTCTCGAAAAAATACCAAACAAACAACAAAGTCCTCAGAAGTCATCGAAGTCAACAAACCTTGCGCTTGGGAGGCTTTCGGATTCCTCAAATCCTTTGCGACGTCTTCCAATACTGAACAAATTGCTTTGAAATTTCGATCCACGGACTGAACGGCTGTTGCTCTGCACGACCACCTCGTGTCGCTTAATTTATGGATCTCGTGAGGGCCGGGTGTTTGTATGTTCAGTTCGTCTTGAACTTTTTTGAACTGGGTGTGAGTATCTGGCTGCGAAAAGAAGTTATATAATGATTGCATGGTGTTGAAAAAATAACAACTGTAAGCGTTGCTATCGCAGGCATTCACAAGAACTAAGTTTACTCTGTGAGCTAAACAGTGAACATATATGCCAAACGGATGAGCGTCTCTAATGATTTTCTGTAGGCCGTTGTTCACGCCAGACATAACACTTGCTCCATCATATGATTGACCTATCAAAATAGCCGTGATACAGATTTCTTTGAGGTGATTTAAAATTATGTTTGCCAAGGACTCAGCACTGCGGTTCGAAGAAACATCTTTCATCGTCAATAACCTTTCCTTCACATCGGTATTATTATACATGTACCTTATACAAATACATAACTGCTGAACCTTGTGTGATCTGGCTTCATCGACCATTAGGGAAAAATATCCGGTTTCATTGACTTGGGAAACAATTTGATTCAAAACCTCCCCTGTTACAATATCGAAAATATCATTTTGTATATCGGGACTTGTACAGTTGAAATAACGTTCATACTTGTCTTTGAACTTACTGTCATACTTCGAGAATAAGTCACACAACTCTAAAAAGTTACCTTTGTTGTCTGAAGTTACACTTTCATCGTGGCCACGAAATGGCATTCCTTGCCTTGCTAAATATAACAAAAGATCCAATATTTTTTTTAAATACTCCCGGTTTTCCGTAACAAGTTCTTTATGACCGGATGAAATTTCTGCGGCTACACTTTCGGTTGGTTTGCGAAAATTTACCCATTTTGCCATAGAAAATAGGTGGCCTTCACTAGTTCCATGTTTTTCTAGCTTTTCATTGAGCTTCTTCCAATTTGACAATCCTTTATCTGTTAACAAGTTTTCTTTTTTGTCAGATGGAAACTGACGGCACGGAAAGCAATAAACTGCATCTTTATTTATACTGTACTCGAGCCAATTGTACTTGGTATAATATGAATGCGAAAATGCACGTTTTTGTTGCTTAAGGGGGCGCGGGACGGGAAGGCCAGTAGCACCCCCAACCACGAGAGTGCGCTGAACATCACTTCCACATCGCTTCCGCGGGAAGATTCCCAGCGAGATTTGGAGATTTGGCGCCCACCGGTAGGGGCGCCTGCCGAATGTCGATGGTTGTTGTAAGTGCGCAGTTAGTTTTTAGTTATCAATTCCATTGCCTTATGGACACTATAACATTCGTGATTAGGTACGTGAGCTTCTCCTCTCCCTCTGCAAGTTTTCCGCTCGACAGGTTATACTCTGTTGTTTTTAGTTCATTCCTTTGTTCTCCTTCTTCTCTCACGCGGTTCATTCACGTTAGTATCAGTATATACTATTGTTCATTCGTAGTGATATCCGTCGAGTGTATCAAAGTGTATGCCTCCACCGCCGAAGAAGTGGACCAGGAGAAACATCGGTAACAAAGGCGAAAAAAAGAGGCGCAGAACAGTAAGTTGATACCGCAGATTTACATAATTAGGTACCTAATTAATCCTTAGTGTTTTCTGTGTAGAGCAACAAATTGAAATAGTTTTCAGATGTAGTAGTAGTAGTATACAGATTTTGTGTTAGTCTAATGATTGTCACGTAATTAGTACCTACGTTCTCCGTAGTTTGGGAGTAAAACTCAACCCAGCATTCCACGAAAATCTTTAACCTTCGTTGGAAAGTTATTGTAAAATATCCTGCGGCTAAATCTCCGTAGTTATGATTCCGTTGGACATCTACAGAAATGTTGGCTGTTCCTTTACTGTTTCTTTCAATTCAATCAGTCAAAATATCAAGCAGATACAATCTGCGATGAGCAATGAATAAAAAAATCTTTAGGTAGCTACCTACCCTACTCTGAACGTCAAAATTGAATTGCAATAAGTTTAAAAAAAAAGAATGTTTCCATGGTTAATATAGATGGATGTGTTTCCAAGGTTTTTTGGTTTTGTAGATTAGGAAACCTCAATAAAAACCTAAGAAATACTGTAAATTCCCAACTCTTCACATCTATCAGTCAAAACACCAAGCAGATACTCGATAGATTAAAATGTATTTCTAAGGTTTTCATTGATATTTCTAATTCATTGCAATCAGTATACCCAAATTTACTGATTTTATGTTATTTTCTGTTCTCAGTTCATGTCCAAACAACATCCGATCCAGAGTCTGGCAGACAGTGATGTCTCCCACCAAATGGTCTTTCTTTGAGTAAAAATCAGGTAATACTTCTTATTATTAGAAGCAGATCAAATATTTCGCTGTAATATCACATTCCCCAGATTCTTCATGCGCTTCTCTGAACCTGCAAAACTTTGACACGCTCTCCTGTAAAATCATCTGTATTGGACTTACCTACCACGTTTTGCCAGATCAGCACAGATTTATAATACGCAGTGGCGTAGTGTTGAAAAGGGGGGGGGGGGGGGGGGGGGGGGGGTTATCGGAAATAGAAAAAACATCCTTTCACGTAGCATGGCTATAAGAGCGAATTTTCAAAGAAATATTCCTGATATTGTGTAAAAAGATGATATAGCGAGAATCCATACCACTTTTCTTAAAATTATAACTTTTCGTGATTTTACCCATTTTTACCGATGTTTGACCCTAATAACGTCAAATTTAACCCACTTGCTTTTGAGAAAAATAGTTTTATCATCGAGGTAGTACCTCCGTCGTCATTAACCACCCCACACAACGTCAGGTGAATTAATATTGATTTTACCATTAATACCAATTTTTTACCCCAAAAAATCAAAATCTGACCCCTATTCTGTGTGAAAAACAACTGAAATGGTATTTTTCTGTCTTCACTCAACCTTCCGTACAACTTCCAATGATTTTTATAGCAATTTTAGCCGACATTTAGCCCCTAAAAACTCCAATTTGACTCCCTTGGAATTTGAAAATTGCTCATCTTCGAACTCATCCTTTCGTTTGGCAATACAAACGGTTTGGAGAAATCTGGAATTTTTACCATGTGCCTACCCAAGGACAGAAATCATCTGTAGTGGCACATAAATCTACGTAATAAATTTTTGCTAAAATCTAGGGATGAACTTAGGATGCTCTGAACCGGATTTGCCTATAAAAATATTAAAAAAATTCATGTTCTGAAAATGTTACCCATAGCAATAGCTTTATTTTCTTTGAAAATTCGGTAATAAGGTTTGAAATTACAAAGAAAGCTGAATTTAAATTAAATTTAACAAAGCACTAAATGTTACAGATAACATTAGGTAAGATAAACTGATGAAATACACACAACAATGTTCGCGAATTTTTAAGGAAAATGAAGGTTTTGCAATGGGTCCAAAATTTTCAGAACATAAGTTTTTGAAATTATTTTATAGACGAATCCGTTTCAGATCATCCTGATTTCATCCTTAGATTTTAACAAAAATGTATACCTATATTTATATACATTTATTTATGTGTCACTCCAGACGATACCTGACCTTGGTTACGTGATAACAATTCCAAATTTCGCCGAAATGTTCTTATCGCCAAACAAAAGGATAAGCAATTTTATAAAATTTGAAGGGGGTCAAATTTGAGTTTTTAAGGGGTCAAAAATTGATAAAAACTGCTAAAATTGTTATATAAAATCACTGAAAGTGGCATGGAAGGGTGAGTGAAGGCAGAAAAATACCATTTCAGTTGCTTTTCACACAGAACAGGGGTCTAATTAGGATTTTTGGGGGTCATTGACATTATTTATTAACATTTTAGAAGATAGCACCTATACATGAAATAAGTGTATGTAGGAAAACTTTATTTACATTACATTCACTTTATTTACATTTACATTTAATATTATAGAAATGCCTGTTGTAATTTGCTACTGTGTATTTTTGTTCAGGAAGACGATCAGAATTGACGAGATATCCGAAGTTGACAACTCCAGTCGTATATACAGCAAGAAGCGAGTTTGAACTCCGATTTAAATGAACATGAACCTAAATGGATTTCCGAATACCTACCTAGATCCAGACTAACTCAGTGTCCAATAAAATAAAATAAAAGCTAATGTGAGCAGTGTAACTGTATAATATTATTCATGAGCTTTCCAATTTACTTTTCTATTTGTTTACATTTCAGTCATTGAATAAAACAAACACCTGAAAAGTTATTTGTTACTATCTAATCCTCTTCCTATTGTCGTTCAATTCAAGTAGGTAGTGAAAGGTATGATGATTAAAAGTAGGTACTTGAAATCATGTTGGATAATTTGTCTTTGAATTGATTCTGTATTAGTATGACAGGTAGAACACTTTAGACAGTGTGTAATCAATCTTTAAAAAAGTCATGTCTAATTTTGAGTGAAGTACACATAAGTATTAATAAAAATGAAATGAAATTACAAATCTCACACTGTGTGGGAGTACCTAAGTTATTTGTCTCACACAGGTAGGTATCTGTGTCCAGTCGATACATTCATTGGTCACACATTGATTTACATAAATAAAAAATAAACAGTCAAATTTACATACATATATAAATGCCCAGTAAAACTCCTCTCAAAATTAAATTATTACGTAACATAAAAGTACCCCAGACAGAAAAATAATAGTACCTACAACAATCCGGATGGGTCAGAGATTGACCTTGCGCCACTCAGCCGGCAAGGTAAGTTTCGAGGCTTTCAGATAATATTATGTGACGAACAAGAAGTTCGAGCAGAATAGTTAAAAAATAAGAAAATTAAGTAGGTACATGCCTATACTTCCTCAAATGAATTCAGGTATGCACCTAGCGATTGTGGCGTCAACTTTCGATCTACCTAGCGGATTATTTCTCAAATAATTGTTTACCCACTTAAAACAATCATCCCCTATTTTTTTAAATTGATTTTGCTAAATTTAATCCAGTTTATGAAACATTTAATTGATATACGTAATTAATACGTACCGTAAATAGGTAGGTAGCTACCTACTATGAATAATAAAATTATGGCTGATTGGATTGTAGCTTTAATTAGGAAAGTAGGTAACCAACATAATTGGGAAAATACTGTAAAAATTACTTATCCAATCATGTGAAAACTATGACGGTAATTAGGCTGAGGTAGGTGAGCATGTGGAAGGAAGGGTAGGCCAGCTCAACAGGGAACTAATATTCTGAAGCTTAGCTGGGATGCAGACTGTGCGGGTTACAGCGATGCCATTCGTTCGGTGAATATGGCAACACCGCCTCCTCCCTTGCCCCTCCGACCAAGAACGTTGAAAATTACCTCCTTCCCAGGCAAAGAGCCGCTGGAACTGATAATGCCATGGATACTATACTAGACTACACGACTAGCGAAGCGACAGGGCAGGGTGGCTGCGTGTGAAGGGGGAGAGACTCGGCACATTGCCCGCAGAGAGCGCCTACAGGCGGCGCCCCCTTTCTCGAGCCTTTTTTCAAAATACGTAAAATTTTTCTTCACGTTTTCTTTCTTATTTTACATAACAAAATTTTGATTCTTGGATTATCAACTTTATTATCTCTCCGAAAATGTCGTAAAACACAAACATTCAAGAAAAAGTTTTTTAAACTACATTTTTGAATTTGAATTTTCGGAAATTTCAGGAATCATTTAGAGCTATGACCCTAACTCTATTCACGGATTAATATAATGCGTATTAAGACCTTCCCCAGAACTGTTAGTTAACCACAGCCAGAGAAAACGTGAAGAAACTGACAAAAAACAGGGTCTGCGCCCCCTTAAATTGGGAGCTTGGGTAACTGCTTAAAATTGGGCGAGATGGTCCTGTTATTTTGTCGCCTAGGTCCAAATTTTTACTACCAGTTTCTAGAGGAAGGCAAGGATTTGATTGGGACGATGTACTAACGCTATCGCCACTGCATCCTGGGTTAGGGACTCCTACTTCAGGTTCACGGCCAGATTTTTTGGTCACTGATTGTGAGAAAAATGTTCTTATGTCCGATGTTTTCTTACTCATTGTTATCACAATATACTAATGATACGCACAATAAGTCGTCTCGCACACACGCACACGCACAACTGTTGATATCAGAAACTCACGAACGAGGGAGCGATTGTAATCAAAACAAACCACGCTAAGCACTCAGCTGAGGCGCGCCGAGGCGGGCCGCACGTTGGGGCGCAGGTTGGTGAGGTGACGCAGTGTGAATCACGGTGAATATCTGTGAAACACACAAATCATAGGAACCCCGCAAGTTCCCTCGCAGGGTGACCTGAGGAAGCGTTCAGTTTCAGTATGCCCAGGGCCAGGCCGGCAGGCGCTAAGTCCCCGCCGGTATATCTGTGAAAGACCGGCGGCAACTATTGCATGTTGACGTTACACTTTACTCTTTATCGCATTAAATTATGTTTTTGTCTTTTATCTCTTAAAATACACTTTATGATTAATGTGTACTGAGCATTCCCTGATGATTCAAATCCAAATTTTTTGTCAAATTATCATCCTAAAAAAAATATATATTATCCAAAAGACTTAGGGGCTTAGCCCCCCCAAGCCCCCCCCCCCCCCCTAACTCCGCCCATGTTTGATGCCAATTCTAATGATTCAATTTACGATGAACTCTTAACTTTACGTCTCCATGTGAAAAATATGATCATCAATGTAAATAACCATAACTCTTGAAGATAATAAGAAATAATGTGTCTGGTGTATTTATTTTTAATAGGAAGAAGAATCATTACAAACTGAATACTTATGTTACGTTATAAGCTACGCCATAGCTTATAGATGCTTGACGAATATAATCGCTTCTGAATATCAAACTTTATAATTAATTAATACATTATTTCAACTATAATAATATTTGTTGAAACTCTACAATACAATGTAGCTGCACATTTTGTAGTCGTCAGAATACATGCATCTTGATGGGAGCACCTACAGCGTTTCGAATTTATTATTCACAATTAAGATCTATTTCACGTTTTTATTAAATCTGTAATCATAGATTTGGTTTCAAAGATTAGAGTTTTAGGAGTTTTCAATAATTTTTCGGTAGCATAATGAAAATTTTGCTCCCACATTACCATAGGTCTGTATGAATCACATTTTGCGTTTCAGACATCAAGGAACAAATTTGGATCCGTGTCTGTTTGTACTAATCCAATTCCTTTTAACCACCACAGCTACCGAAAGAATAATTTAAACGAGGCGGAGCTCGGATGGGTTGCGCCATATGAATTTCATGATTATCGGAATGTTAGTAGGCCTACGCTAACCACGAAGACCTAGTAAGGCTAAACTCCTTTCCACTCAACCTATTCTGCTGAAATTGCCGAGGATCATCCTCGATGCATCCCTAGGAATTCCATTTTGATCTCAACGACCTAAGCCTGTTGAAGCTTATCGTTCGCTCATTGTACGTTTATGCGTTCGGGGTAACTATATCCGCGCATGAGCAGCCTTATTTCTTATTTCGAAACATTCAACAGACCTCTTCCTAGTTTTGGTTTATTATTTTCAATAATGAACCATTGGAATCGAGCATGAAAAAAAAAAAAAAAAAATTTTAACCCCCCCTCAAAATTTGATGGTTTACGTTTCAAGGTATGTAGAATCCACAACTGCAATAAAAAATTTCTGTCTGTCCGCCGTACGCCGTAATGGCCACTTTTCTTAGTTACCATGAAACAAAATTGATGAAATTCGGGTTATAGGTTCGGTTCGGGGTCTAGTTGGTCCTCGAAGCTCGGCGTTACTGTCAGTCATCTCTAAGGGGTTCAAAATAGGGGTTGATATTTTCAGAACGCCGTAGCTCGAAAACTTTCGATGGAAGGGTATGGTTTTTTTCACGTTATTAAATTTGTCTTGAGCTAAACAATTTTTTGAGACCACCCGGAGCATTGTACGTCCTGCCGTTCGTGTGCACCAAAAAGCTTCGTCAACACGATCGTGAATCAAACGGTATAAATCCGGCCCAGATAATCATAACTAGGGAGCACCTGATTATAATCAAAGATGGCTGTATGAAGTCGAGTTCGATGTTCTGCGATATTATTTCATTTGATAAGTGATGGACTATTGGATTTTGTTGGTAGGTACTTGTGAAACTTGAACAAACGTTGAAGTATTATTGATGGGTAAATTTATTACACAATGGTAAATTATTACACAACGACAAATTATTACACAACTGTAAATTATTACACAACGGCTCATCTACCAAGAAGGGCTGGCTTTTGTTGATCGGTCCTTTTGCAACTTGAACAAGCGTTGAAGTAGGTATTGTTGATGGGTAAATTATTACACAATTATAAATTATTACACAACGGCAAATTATTACACAACGGTAAATTATTACATAATGGTAAATTATTACACAACGGTAAATTATTACAGAACGGTAAATTATTACACAACGGTTCATCACCAAGAAGGAGCTGGATTTTGTTGATCGGTACTTTTGCAACTTGAACAACCGTTGAAGTATTATTGATGGGCAAGTTATTACATAACGGTGCATTATACTAGACCACGAAGGTAGGTATTGACCACAGAAAACAGTGATCTACGCAGAAGGGGCATCTATTTCACTCCACATCAACAATTTTCCTTCAGAACTTCATTATTTGCTTTTCTTTTTGCCGTTTTAGTTACTGCTCGTCATCGACAGAATTGTTTTAGCAACATTTAACTCGTGATTTACATATAGGTACCTTAACGAGTACGGGGTTAGGTACTAACCTACGGAGGGTCTACGATCAACATAATATGTATAGAATAGTACATATTATAATATATAGACGGGTTATCTATACGGAGAGCTTTGATCTGTAACAGAACGGTATTCTGTACAAAATAATAAACCGTTGTGCAGGGATTTGCAGTGTTTTATTGATGGGTTTGGATTTTGCGGGGTTCCGGTACCGTAGAACAAACCACAACCACAGCAAATGAAACGTCAGAATGAATGTAAAATTGTTTGGTATTTCTATTCTATCCACCCATTTGAATGTCTCCAGGACCTCTCCTGAGGGTCGCCTTGAAAGAATTTACTGCTCTTCGAAGCATGTCGATGCAGTCGAGAGCGTTTTTTACTCCCTCATTTGAAGGTGTTATGACTAGGGATGCATCCTCCCAGTTCCAACCCAGCACGACGCATCTCACCGAATAATGCTCAATAGATTCAACTCCTCCCCGTTGCTTATGGAACAGCTTGGAATTTCAAGTTCAGCCTCCTTTGGTACGCACTACTATAATCATACTAATATACTGTAGCTCACATCCACTTGTACTAGATATTCCGAAAATCCTCATTTCCCGCGAGAAAACCATGAGCTCTCAGATTCTGCGAAACTTTTTCCTTGTTATGTCTTCTGCCCCTCAAAATCGAATAAAAGAAATCCCGAACTGAAATCGTGGAAACCCATTTCAAAGAAAAACGGAGTTATTGAAAAAATGTCTATTTCCACTAATACACGAAAAACGCGAAAATAACTGTTATACCGGTTTCGGTGATCACAGTTATTGTTTGTTACTGACGATCGCTTGATCGCCGAAACCGGTATAACAGTGTTTTCCCCATTTTTTCGTGTATTAGTGGAAACAGACTATTTTTTTCAATAACTCCGTTTTTCATTAAAAGCACTCCACATTATTCCCAAAATAAACGGGATTTCAAACCAGAGATTTCGAAAATGTTTCAGTTTTCCCTCGGATGAGTACCAGTGTATTGTGTTTAGTGTTGTTATCTTGGTTCCTCAGTCTTGCACGCTCTGTATGATGAATATCATGGATATCAATATTGATGGATATCACCATATAATTATGATCATGGATATAACCATCCATGTTTTGTTATCATCATCACTATGTGATGATAACAAAACATAATGGATCTATGATAAATACACATCATGTCTGATGTTTTTAATATGATAAACATTCATCATATTTATGATTAAAACATGATAAAGGAAAATATGATACTTCAGTAGGTAGGTTACCGCAAGACTTTAGACATGTAGATGAGATTAATACATTTTTACTCCCGATTTGCTTCAACACTACCGAAGGCAGGGAAGCCTTGTTTCATACAAAAGTTGAAAACAATTATTTCATCCAAAATCAAAATTTCCTCTCACATTTTGCTTGCCAGACATGTATGTATGAATGTACGAGTGTATGAAGGGATGAATGCTTGTTTTATTGGCCACTTTACATAAATCCGGGTTATTACATAGGAATGAGTATGTAGGTACATTATACATTAAATGATGTGAATAACACAGGAATTAGACACAATGATTAATAGAACAAACAAATGCATCTAGATTTTGGTAACCATTATCCTAGCTTCAAGATGAAGCTGGGGTGTTGGTAATTAATTAAATACTATCGTTAGTGAACGGACTGCTTAGCATTGCTAGTGAACGGTCCGTTCTTGATTTGTTTTGAAACTAATATTCGTGTTTACCTACGCTTTATTTTATATACGTATGTGTTTTCTTAGTTTCGGTTGTTATAAATATATTCCGTTAAATATAATGAATTAATGGATTCTCTTGGTTGATGGTTAGGTGGTAGGATAATTTTTGTTATTTCTTATGTTTAGACAAAGTATATGGGAATCTTTTTAGAAAACCATTTTGAGCTATGTTACAAGCTTACAACGTGTAAAATAGTTTCAAATAATTGTTTGTTACAATAGTCATTCATTATTTTGGAACAAATACTGGCTGTCTAAGGTACGAAATTCGTTGCTACCACCACACCTGTTATATCAAAAGAACAATCCATTTACAATGGCACTTGAATAAAAATTTCAGTCATGCAGCACGAAAATATGAGAGAACCTTAGAAGTAACGTAGATATGTACCTACTCTATTTACCCTTCAATGGGGAACTCGCTTGGGTCAGAATTTCGAATTTTTTCACTTCAAAATGGAATTTTGCACCTCCGAGTGCCGATGTTTTGCTCGATATTCCGCCCAGGTAAGCCGGGAAATGGTTGGGAAGACGGCATTTGACGTCATTGAAGTTCCCAAGCTGGAATGGACGAGTGGGATCAGAAATTTTGAAACTTCTTTCGATTTATTCTTTATGCTGCCATGTTAGTTCAGTTTCATCTCCTTAAAATAAGCTTCTAACCGCTCTGATCTCAATTTTAAGGGACTGGTCAAATTACTTTTTTTTCTTCTTAGCCCCGAAAAACCCAAAAATGCTCTAATTGGATGTGCTGAGGTCGTTTCCAATCCATTTCTGTTCTATTTTCATTCCGTCTAATTATTCGAACATTGAGCAAATATGTTTTTATTGTTCATATATTATGTTATCTATGCGATTTAGTTTTCCCAATACAGAATAAGAATTTTAATTGTTTACAAATTCGTTTTATATGTTTTTTATATTTTATAGTACGATTAAATTTGTTAGTGACTACCTAAGTATGCTTAGCTGGAGGTGGCTCGAGTGAGGAATGGAGAGATGGAGTTCTGAGGCCCTTGAAAAATTTTGAAGTTTGAGATCTGATAGTTGAGTTTTGTGCCATTTTCTTTTTTCTGACGAAGTAAATACTTAAGACACCCGAAAATTGAGCGGTGAGTTGCAGTTTTTGCATCCCCCCCCCCTCCCCTCTTAGCATCGGTCTATCACCTTGGTCGGAGTAGTAGCACACTTGCACGTGCAAACTTGAGATCCCATTTGAACACAATATTTGTATAACCTCTCCGATTTTAGCCAAGTTATAAGTAGTTAGGGAGTGGTTTGTTATTTTATTGGTCAAGTCGTAGAAAACATAACGGAAACACCAGCCAACTATTAAGAATCATACGAACGATATGAAGCTATTTTCTGCCCACTAATTTGGGAGAAAATTGGAAGCGAATAAACTCGAAAAACGCAGCAAATTATTACATAGATTTACTATAGTATTTATAGTCTGTATAGCCTTCTGCACAGATCGTAGTTCTTCCAGTGGTCAGTACCGTCATGGTAATTGTTAGGTACCATTTTATAGATTTCCCGAGATTGTGATTAACAATTATTGTACGGTTATATTGCGAGCAGACGCAATTTCCAGATTCGTTGTCGCTCCCGCTCGTGCTGTATCTTCTTTCACAAGACCCTCTCCGACGTACTGTTCCATGTGTGACGAAGCATTTCACTTCCCTATCCACTGCATAGAATGCATAGGCCCATGTCCAGAGAATAGTTGAGTTAGGAAATAGTAAACTTCTCCGTGATTTCTTCCGAACAACAACCTCCCTCCGAGTTTACCCGCCGACACCTCGTGACAACCCATCATTGTCCGTTTTCCATCTTCTCTGGCAATTCGAGATCCCTCTGCTTTTCTTCTGTCTGTAGCTATCCATTTCCGTTCTGCTGCCGGCACTCGGACGAGCATTAACTCAAAGTATTCACCTTTACCCTCTTGGTTGTTCTTTTAATGGGATACTCCGGAACTCGCCATGTTGCTCCAATGA
Organism: Leptopterna dolabrata; assembly: GCA_954871275.1. NCBI lineage: Eukaryota > Metazoa > Arthropoda > Insecta > Hemiptera > Miridae > Leptopterna > Leptopterna dolabrata. The sequence continues at coordinate 18,104,070 of OX940974.1, forward strand.
ATGGCCTCTATTTTGCCGAGAAACTGAGGAGAAAAAAATAAATTTCCAGTGTGGATAAGGGTTAGGACCCAGATCTCAATTCCTGCCAGGTTTAATGGCACATAGCTTCCGTCTATTTCCCTTGAACCTAAAGGTGCATCCACACTATGCCGAAAGAGGCCGGGCGGACCGTTCGGGTCGGCATGAAGTCCAAATTGCTTTTGCAGTGTAGACTTCACGAAAGGCGCCGAACCAAAACCTAGTTGCGAGGTCAGTGCTCTAAATTCACCACGTTCCCAACTATGTACGAAGAAGGAGATGTGATTTTGGCAGCTGCAGCTGGCATCATAAATGGAGTAGCTGCAAGTCAACACCGCCACCGCCATGTTCAAATTTTGTTCGTCAGCCCACTCCATCGTAAGGTTAATACCCGTACAACCGGTTCACTACAGGAAAAATGAGTCACCACTGGTGAAACACGAAAAACTAAAATGTAAATATAACCAAATGCACAAGAATACCTTGAACAAAATACTGAGCCCGCCAGCGCGTCTGAGGAGGCCGACCGGGACGTCCACACTGCAATACGTTTCGGTTCGGCTTTTGGTTTATTATTTTCAATAATGAACCATTGGAATCGAGCATGAAAAAAAAAATTCCAACCCCCCCTCAAAATTTGATGGTTTACGTTTCAAGGTAAGGTAGAATCCAAAACTGCAATAAAAAATTTTCTGTCTGTCCGCCGTAGGCCGTACGCCGTAATGGCCACTTTTCTTAGTTACACCATGGAACAAAATTGATGAAATTCGGGTTATAGGTTCCGTTCGGGGTCTAGTTGGTCCTCGAAGCTCGGCGTTACTGTCAGTCATCTCTAAGGGGTTAAAATAGGGGTTGCAATTTTCAGAACGCCGTAGCTCGAAAACTTTCGATGGAAGGGTATGGTTTTTTTTTACGTTATTAAATTTGTCTTGAGCTAAACAATTTTTTGAGACCACCCGGAGCATTGTACGTCCAGTCGTTCGTGTGCTCCAAAAAGCTTCGTCAACACGATCGTGAACCAAACGATATAAATCCGGCCCAGATAATCATCACTAAGGAGCACCTGATTATAATCAAGGATGGCTGTATGAAGTAGAGTTGGTTGTTCTGCGTCATTTGATAAGTGATGGACTATTGGATTTTGTTGGTAGGTACTTGTGAAACTTGAACAAACGTTGAAGTATTATTGATGGGTAAATTATTACACAACGGTAAATTATTACACAACGGCAAATTATTACACAACGGTAAATTATTACATAACTGTTCATCTACCAAGAAGGGGCTGGATTTTGTTTATCGGTACGTTTGCAACTTGAACAACCGTTGAAGTATTATTGATAGGCAAGTTATTAGACAACGGTTCATTATACTTGACCACGAAGGTAGGTATTGACCACAGAAAACAGTGATCTACGCAGAAGGGGCATCTATTTCACTCCACATCAACAATTTTCCTTTATAACTTCATTATTTGCGTTTCTTTTTGCCGTTTTAGTTACTGCTTGTCATCGACAGAATTATTTTAGCAACATTTAACTCGTTATTTACAAAATATGTATAGAATAGTACATATTATATTATATAGACGGGTCACCTATACATAGAGCTGTGATCTGTAACAGAAGGGTATTCTGTACAAAATAATAAACCGTTGTGCAGGGATTTGCAGCGTTTTTGACCAGGAATGACTTGGTTCGGGTTCCACTCGGTTCGGTGCGGGTCACACCTCCTATCCGGCTTTGCACATTGGTATTATTCGACGTAGTGCGAACGCATCTTAAAACGAACTCACTGCGTTACCTAGGCCAGGTAGTGACACACCAGGAAGTTGTAAGTGTAGCAAGGATTTGCGGACCCACAGAAGGACAATACACGGAACCAAATTTAATCTGAGTGCTCTGAAACGTAAAATGCGAGTGAAAATTTTGATTCTGGAGACAACAGAATCCTTTCCTCCAAAAATTGAAAACAAAGCCGCTACCTACTTACCGTAGACTACTCGGAAGCGAAATGTCCAAAAGGGGGAAAATAAGAAAAATCACTAAAAGATTTATCCACTGAAAACATGCGTCCTTTCGTAAACCGGTTTGGGTTCATTTTTTGGGTTTTCAATGCGATAAGTGAGGTCGACTCCGTGCAAATTGAAGAAAAGTCGGTTATTCGTTGTCCCGACAGCATGCTCCTTGTCTCCTCGGGCGATGAAGATCCACAAAACGACTCTATCATCAGGAGAAGTTATGAAGTAACGCAATGCAAGTTTTACTAATTACTTTTGTTCTATAGGTACTCTTATAGTAATAGGTACCTTTCCGCGTCGGCCGTATCTTTCATATCTCTCTCCACAAAATCCAAGCCGCTATTCTCATTTCTGTCTACTATTCGCCACTTTTCTCCTTACTGCACCACTTATCAAACAAATAAATTGCTACTAACAGCATCAAAATGTCATCACTATAACCAGAAACGCCTTTATTTACCGAAAAGCTGTTTGAAATTCACGTTTTCGTTGCGATTGAAGGTCCAGCAGAGGTTGATGAGCAGCAAGACAGTGTCCTAAGCCGGCTGAGACCGAGAAGGAATAGGATAAACTATGCTGCATTTTCAGATGTCGATATCGGTAAGTGCTTAATTAATACCTACGTAAATCTAACTTTCATTTTTGGATTATATCAAATAGAAAGAAGCCTTCAAATTATTATACAACGGTTCATATTTTTCCTGTATAGCCTTTCCGCGTCCCCGAGTTCCTATACTAGCGTAAGACACTGAACTACTAGGGTCGTTTTTTGCGTGGGAGAGATACTTACCTTTCCACGCACGCACGTACGCACAGACACGACGAAAATGATACCAGTGTCGAAGTATAAGCTGTCTAACATTCGGCAAATGCAGTTACATAAATATGCATTTTCCCACCGCCTCCGCCTCCTGTAACACGCCACTTCGACTGCACGAATAATTTTTGAAATTCTGATATCTTTAAACCTAAGTAGGACCCTCGACATTCCCAAATTCTCACATTTTTTTGATGATTCGTTTGGCCTTGAACAACAAACATCCGACGTCACCCTCCACAGAATTTAGACACAGTTCATACCTACTTACTGAACAACTGTTGAAATTTTTGAACATGCTTTCTACATTCTCTTCCAGTGAAAATGAGGCCAAACAAACCGCGAAAGAGAAAGGTTAAAGGAAATGGCAAGAAAACCAAGAAAAATGCTCGGAGTGGTAAGTAGCCACTCCACATTCATTAAACTTATTCCTGAATTTAGGATGTTTCTAACAGCAAAATTTATCATCATTCATAATCGGTTAATTCCCCAAGCAGAAGAGGAATTTCAAATATCGTCAGATTTATACAGACTTCTCATGTTTTCTTTGACTTTTTTTCCTCCAAAAATTTGAGTTTAGATGGACCACTCTCTTCGATGTTTTGGTGGAATACTTGAAAAAACAATTCTTTTCAGTTTTTAAAAGAAAATAAAATTCTGGTGGTCCTTCTTTTGTGGTAAACCGACAGAACGAATGAAAATAATTTTGGCACCCTTTTTCCAAAGTGTTGGATTTTTTCTCAGCAGCTTACATTCTCCAAAACCGGAAAACTTACATATCAGAAATATTTAATAGAATGTTAAGGCTTTAAGTAGGTACCTATCTAATTCATTTCATGATAACCGAACTTTTTCCACACTTTACCATCTGATCGGTTATTTTTTGATACTTACATGCCACCATTCGACGTACAATTTTAATCTCATTGAAAATGGGCTCAAAACGGAGTTATGTTTAGATTCTTTTTGGAAACTACACGCTTTTCAGAGTATACAGTAATTCAGAAAACTCGTCTCTTATGATGAAAAGAAGAACTGAATTAATCTCCATGTGTCTGTGTCGTGATATCCTCCCAGAACCACTCCTTGTAAACCTGCAAATATTAGATCTCGCAAATAAACTCGCAGAAGTGGGACGAAAGACGCAGGAGCACCGAGGAACCCAGTGGGGTTCCCCACCATCCTCCACTAGCTGGAGGATGGAGGGAGACAGCCCTCAAGTGCTATAAAAACTCGACTCCTTCGCCATTCTAGCCATTCTACGCTCTCCTCTAGTAGCTGACTACTCTCTCTCACCTCACTCCTCCTCTCTCCTTAAAAACCTAAAAGATCCCGTCAGTGGTGACATCTGGTGGTGTGGAACCTTTATCGGTGACACCTGCTAGTGTGGAACATGCCGGGCACATGCATCCAAAAAGATCCCGTTGACGTGGTGACATCTATTAGTGTGGAACCCTCTGGGCACAACCTCATGCCGTCCGTAGTGAATTATCGCTATACCAATTCACTACAGTCTGTATTAACAATCCATCGAATCATACGATCACATGTACGACACGATGACCAGAGAAGGTACTCAAAGATGAGTTCTTCTTTAGTGGATCACAACACTCGTTAATTACGGTAATCCCAGGAAATCCGCCCTCTCAACCAAAGAAGAAACTCCCACAGTTTTGAAACAATGAAATGTTTTGTTAAGTAATTTTCGTATTTTTAGCGCATCCTGAATAAGGCAACCAACTTTAAGTAGCTGACCTTAGGCTATTTATATATATTTTTTTGAAGAAGAATGAATAAAATAATAACCAAATTTTACGAAGCCAAAACTATAAATTCAACTTGTACCTACAAATATAAACTTCAAGTGTAAATTAATATTTTTATTATTTTCTTTATAGATAATCTCAAGCAGCAACGGTTGGCCTTTCCTGATGACAAGCATACTTCTAGCACTGAAGACGATTCCAGTGAGAAAGATTAACTAGTCTACTTTACGTTATTTATTATTTCAATTCATTTCATCGAATTTTCGAAGAAAATAGAGTTCAACATTTTATTTACTGTATTAACTAGCTATATGCGTTGCAATACCACCCAAAGAAAGAAACTGTTTTAGTTACGTTTACAGGAGTGGTTTTGGATCACAATATTTTTTGTTTTTCCGTCTGGCGCGTACATGAAGAAATCAGGTTTTCCGATACGTGAGCAGGTCACATACATCTGTCAATGTGTGAAGCATGGAATTTCCTAATTATTTAACCCATACACTTGTAGCGATTTTCCCTGTGATTTTTTTATGATTATTGCAATTATGCGAGTTGCACCGGAAACTGCTAATAAATTATTTCGAATGGCATATCTGTCGGAATCATTCATCTTCTCCTGTAAATGTTGCATTTAAAATTATAGCTTCAATGATACTGTTCATAATCTTTGTTCACCGAAGGCCTGGTACCTTTGCAAACTCGTGGTGGATTGATGTTACGGAGAAGAATGATAGGAAAGCCAATTTTCAATTTTAAAACGTCCGGCGGTATGCGGTATGCCCATCCAAGAAGAACTATCATCACATATATTGATTTAAAAAACCCATACAATACCTACTGGATTTCCCTTGAAGGATTAACCTCTTTGAACGTGCGAGATACCTTCGCAGTTAGATACCTCCTAGTCCAGTCGGCAGGTAGGGTAAAGACACCAGTTATCGTCAGTCTTAAGGCCTTATCAATTTTGGTTTCCACTAATTCGCTTATTTCCTCCTTATTCTACCATCAGTTCATTTAACTCCAGGACTTTTTTGAATCGCCAGTAATCCATGCTTCGATTACACCACCAATTTTCCGGAAAAAGCTATTAATTATGGTTTTAGAGCAACAAAACTCATTATTAGTTTTTTCACCAGTTATCGTCGTGGGAAATCCAGCGTTCGTCACTGAAGTGCACCTGTTATCGTCAGGGGGAAACCACTGTTCGTCACATAATTACACCAGTTATCGTCATCCACAACTATCACTTATATTATACTTAGGATATTATTATTCACTTATTATAATTCTTCTTGTTCAGGTGCTTCAGTCGTGAAAATTCGTAAAGAATCTGGCTTAAAATGAGTGCAATTGGGTGCTAAGGCAAAATTGATAAACACTTCACTAGAACACATGGCTTTCATTAAACAATGAACATGCCTACTTGTAGGTACTCGAATTTTAATGAACGACCAGAAAAGGTTTGATAAATTTAACTCATTTTATGCGTAAGGCGAGTACTTATTAAATTAGCGTGTACATGGATTCAATCTTAGTAACAATGCCATCAGGTAATCTAATTACCGAAAAAGAAGCTTAGTCAGGTACTAGGTGCACCTACAATTGAGCTCTAGTAATAGGAAAGAAGGTATTAGGTAGGTATTTATCATACAATAATGGCATTAAACCTATCATAGTTCAGATAAGGTAGCTAACCCAATATTTTAACTAGCAGGAATGTTAGTAAATTAGGTACTATGAACTTTCAACATGTGGGAATTTACATTATTCAGTCAACCAATCTTTACTTGTCACTCTACAGTTAGGGGGCTGAGGAACAATAGTCTTGGTTCAGTATTACCAATTTGTGCTGAAGACGGAACTTTCTCGACGAGGCTTTCAATGTTCACAATTTCTGAATAATTGGAGCCCTGGAAACAGGTCTTCATTCTGTTGCAACACTTGAGAGAAGTAACTGTTGCACATGCTTGGTCCTCTACTTCTACAATTTGGCATGCAACCCGTTTTTTCATCTTTGGTGACGGGGAAACCACAAAATGCCATTTTTTGTATCCAAAGGACCAATCCTTCTTCTTCCTTCTGGGTGAGGACTGCTTGAGGTTCCATTCGTCTCCCTAGAGGGGTGTTTCAACATGTACCAAGTGTCATCCTACGAACTTGGTATTTTTTGGCAGCTGCAGCTAAGGGTATTGTTTTTAACGTCATCTTTGGCTGCAAGCATGCCCTCCTTGGAGTAGGCCCACTTTTGTCGCACCTCACATAAAATCTCCTTGGTTTTCTTGGACTTCTTTGATTTAGACTTCCGCAAATTTGGAGCCATTGTATAATCGTGAAAAAATAATTAAGCTTAGAACCTACCTACCTCCGTAGATATCTATCCTATCTACACTTTTCTTGTTGCATAATCCACTAACCTGCCTAATTATCCATTAGAAAATGGATTAAGTATGTAGGTACATACCTTATTAAATATTTAAAAATTCCCTATTTCGTAAATCATGCACTCGTAAGTGAGTTGATATCAAATGACAATAACTGGTCCCGCAAGATGACGATTACTGGTCAATATACAACCCAGTTATCTGCACCCTGGATCTAGTTATCGTCACCCTCTGACGAATACTGGAACCAACTGTTATTTTCAAGAAATTCAAACACCACCTTGTTCCACTCCAAAAGAAGATCCCGATAGGACTAAGAATTGAAACGTTGACTGAAACCCAGTAATCGTCACAGGTGACGAAAATTGGATAAACCATCATTTCATGACACCAGTTATCGTCATCCCATAACAATTAAATTAATGTCAATTAGAGCTCGAAAAACGCTTGAATTCATTCTTTAACCTCCAGAAAAACTTTTCAAAACAAAAAAAAAGAGAAATACGCTACTTGGGAAGCTAAAAAAAGGCTAGAAACACACTTACCTCTTACGCTAAACCGACAGTGGAGAGCAGGTTTCGGGCACTGGTGATGATTTCTTCTTATCACCGACAGAACCGTGGCAATACTGACTTGATTTTGGAGGGAATTGGAAGCCTACAACCTACTCTTTTAAATGGCACCCGATTCATATCCCTAGGTGGTGCCAAACTCTTATTATATTGAAATGAAATAGGAAGTGACGAACAATGGTTCCATATTTGCACCTGACGATAATAATTGGTGTCTCTACCCTATGTAAGGGAAAGAAGTTATAGAGGAAAAGCCGAAGAAAAGTAGACAATTTAGCCCCCCCCCCCCCCCCCACCCCACCCCACCCAATCAATTACCAAAAGATCCTCGAGGTCGAAAACTTGGGATTATCACTACTGGCCATGTACAACGTACTAAATTTTGTTAACTTCCGTCCTAATAGCAGCAGTACCCTTTTTCCATGAACTGCCGACTGGACCACCAGTCCCAACTGTTTTCGAAACTAATTCGTGATTACTGAACTTAATACCCCGTTTAGAAGTTCACGAAGAAGCAATTTTCACTGGTGCGATGGTTAGTGTGGCTAAATCCTTATTCCTAAATCCTAAATCCTTAATCTTCATCACCCACACAACTGTATTCGGTGGCGCCTCTCTACGACGCCCTCCCTCACACCATCATATGGTAAGATGTGCGAAGTGGAATAGAGCTTATTATTTTGGTTTATTATTCTGTGAATAATACACCTATGTATTCTCTCAGCAAAAAATTTTTATAACACCCCCTCAAAATTTTTTCTTTTCCGTTTCAAGGTGCGTAGATTCAGAAAATGCAATTTCCGTCCTCCGTATCACGCATACCGGTTTTCGGTCTAAAAAATTCGCACTTTCGCACACATGCTCCATTTGGGCCCTAGTTGTGTCCCGAAACTTTGCAGTCCGATCGGAATATACCCAGGGGGTGCTATGAGTGAAAATGTGTGTAAAAGTGTTATATAGCTTTTTGCGTTTTAGCAAAATGTTAGTAACATGAGCTTTTGAGGTATCGTTTTCCATGTTTTTGGGACGAGAAGACCGAACATGAAGTCAATTTTGAGCAAAGAGTGGAAAATTGAGGTTCCACCAAGTTTTCAGCTCCCAAAATTGATTTTTCGTGAGTCAAAAACCTAGGAAATCGTCTGAAATCAAAATCAGTTTGTATAATAACGCTAGAAAAAGTTTCAACACGTGGATCAAGACGATTAAATGGCACTACCAATGATCAAAGATAAATTGAAAAAAAGGAGCCTACCTAATTCGTGTTTTGGGGGCCAAAATTTGTGGAAACCATCAGAAATAGCTATTCGAATTATTTCACGTGAAAGAATCAATAAATGAACAGCCAACATTTCTGTAGGTATGTCCAATAGAATAATAAACCCATGTGACAAGGACTTTGCAGCGTTTTCTTCTTCCAAACTTATGATGGCTTGAAGACAAACTTGGGCCAAACAGCATAACATAATTACGGCACCTCGAACTGCTGCTCAAACTCTTGATTAGTAGGTGAACTCTGAAATGTTGTGGAGACCTCAAGCTGTAACACATCATGAGGTCAAAATTTGCCAAAATGAAGGCAGTCGATCTGCCCATACTCATAGATCAGCACCATACCTACCACACAAAAAAGTGGTTTCTTATAGCCCAGTGATCAATCTACGACCCCCTCCCTCCCCATCGGGCCATAATGGAATGGATACTTGTTATCGGTCCTCTGTAATCATAATGACAGGATTTTACTTGTTCCAGACGAAGACTCTGTAGCTAGCAACGAACCGACGACGAGTCAGGGGAAGTCGATTCCAGAATCAGGTGAATCCACCATCACATACTATGAATCACCATTGATTTAATAATAATTTATTCTTATGACCAACATTACTACTTTTCACATTAATGGTCGGCCAAACTGACAGTAAATGGAGGCAAAAACATATGGGCAGAATTCTAAGATAAGTCATAATTTAGGTATCTTAGACTCCAGTCAAAATATTTAGTAGATGACCTCATCAAGATGTAACAATCAGTTATGTACGGTATATACAGCTATATCGATATTTCCATCAAATATAATAGCTCAATAAGACGAGTCAGATTTGCATCTCACTGATTGGCACTGCAATGATTGGATCACTGTCCTACTTACCTATTTTCTAATTACCTACTGTTTTGTGGAAACAACTGACTGAATCAACATTCAGCAAAGGGAGCTCAAGTATCCCACTCAGGGGAGGATCTCGGTGAGTGCGAGAAGCGAGCCACTTTACTTTGACAACATTAGCAAGGGCAGTGCAGTGTGAGCTACTTCTTATTATTAATGGATAACCACGATTTTCTGATACTTATTGTTTCATCAACCAGGATTTCTGTAGCATTAATTGCCCAAAGTTAGATAAGGTTATGCTCCACACAAAACGACGACACTCAGAGTAGTATTGGCGACTACAAATTAAGGCCATCGGAATTGGCTGTACATTGGTGTCACGACGGCACCATAGAGCGGCTCTTATCATTCGTAATTATTCGTTTCGGAGAATGTTTTATCCGACATCAACTCAACCCCATAGATGACCAAATTAAGAATCTGTTGTTGATTATCGGCTACTTCTGAAACATTTCACTTTCAAAGTTTCTCATGTGTAACTAATTGGAAACGATTTCGGTTCAAAAACAGTAGGAGACTGCTGAAGACATGAAACCAAAGACGACTCAACCAGCATGTTTCTTGAACTCAACTAACTCGTTAATGATTCGTTAGAAAACATGATAGTTGAGTCGTCTTTGGTTTCACGGAATCATATATTTCGTAACAAATGTATTCCAAAATAACAGTTCTTCAATGCTTCACTAAAGAACGAATTACATGAGATTGCTCGAAACATGGAAGACATTCACATCAGAGAAATCCATGTCATCAGTTTCACTGCCGCTTGTTAAACACATGTAATATTGCTACCGGCAAGGCAGGACTTCGCTATTATACTGTTATGGGATAGTATTTAATCGAATCACGAAACACTTTGTTATCTACGGCCTGAAAGGATACGATTGGAATGGCGAATTCTAGCGCACACGCAGTTCTCACGATGCCACAGTTTCGTAGCTATATACTAGGAACGCTCTAATAGGATGGAGAGGGGCATAATATGAGTTCCCCTAGTAGTACGACGGCTTGTGAACACTTACGAGGGGAAAACATTCTTTGTCCTCCAAAAATCAAAATTACAATTCGAGTTTTGCAGTTTACACTTTATGGAAAAAATTTTGTTCTGTGTTTTCCTGGCTACTAATCCTTACCACGAGCACGACTATATGAAATCATTAGGAACATTGTTTGCTGAAAAATGAGCTCAAATTCGTCTATTTTCAGATTCTTTATCCACGCTGTACGTAAGACTGGTGTTCCTCATCCCGGAAACTTGTTAAAAACGCTGCAAAGTCCTTGTCACATGGGGTTTATTATTCTACAGAAATGTTGGCTGTACATTTATTGTTTGTTTCATGTGAAATAATTGAAATAGCTATTTCTGATGGTTTCCACCAATTTTGGCACCCAAAACACAAATTAGGTAGGTACGATCTTTTTTTTTTTTTCAAATTATCTTTGATCATTGGTAGTGCCATCATTTAATCGTCTTGATCCACGTGTAGACACTTTTTCTAGTGTTATTCTACAAATTGATGGTGATTTCGCAGGTATTTGACTCATAAAAAATCAATTTTGGGAGCTGAACATCTGGTACAACCTCAATTTTCCACTCCTTGGCCAAAATCAACTTCATATTCGATCTTCTCGTCCCCAAAAACATGGAAAACGATACCTCAAAAGCTCATGTTACCAAAATGTTGCTAAAACGCAAAAAGTACCTATTTTCACACACATTTTCACTCATAACACCCCTGGGTATATTCCGATCGGGCTGAAAAGTTTCGGGACACAACTAGGGCCCAAATGGAGCATGTGTGCGAAAGAACGACTTTTTTAGATCGAAAATGAAGCCTGTACACGTGATACGGCGGACGGCGTACGGCGGACGGCGGACGGACATTGCATTTTTGGAATCTACACACCTTGAAACGGAAAAGAAAAAAGTTTGAGGGGGGGTTATAAAAATTTTTTGCTGAGCGATTACATAGGTGTATTATCCACAGAATAATAAACCAAAATGGGTAGCTTACGAATTTTTAATTACCTCTTAAAGCCTGAAAAAAGAGTTCATAGTAGGTCGGCACCTACATAAAAATTTTGTCTACGGGGGAAGCGAGTGAAACCCGCGTCCACCGTGTGGCGGATAAAAAATAGCCAAAAATCATGGTCACGTGTAGCTTGAGAACTCGGATTTGGTCTCATTCGTCGCACAATTTGATTTTCTTCATTTTGGTTTATTATTCTGTGAATAATACACCTATGTATTCGCTCAGCAAAAAATTTTTATAACACCCCCTCAAAATCTTTTCTTTTCCGTTTCAAGGTGCGTAGATTCCAAAAATGCAATGTCCGTCCGCCGTACGCCGTCCGCCGTATCACGTGTACGGGCTTCATTTTCGGTCTAAAAAAATCGTTCTTTCGCACACATGCTCCATTTGGGCGCTAGTTGTGTCCCGAAACTTTTCAGCCCGATCGGAACATATCCAGGGGAGTTATGAGTGAAAATGTGTATAAAAATAGGTACTTTTTGCGTTTTAGCAACATGTTGGTAACATGAGCTTTTAAGGTATCGTTTTTCATGTTTTTGGGGACGAGAAGACCGAATATGAAGTCGGTTTTGACTAAAGAGTAGAAAATTGAGGTTCTACCAGATGTTCAGCTCCCGAAATTGAATTTTTATGAGTCAAAAACCTGCGAAATCGTCTGAAATCACCATCAATTTGTAGAATAACACTGGAAAAAGTGTCAACAGGTGGATCAAGACGATTAAATGGTACTATCAATGATCAGAGACAATTTATTTAAAAAAAAAAAGAAGGAGCGTACCTTATTCGTGTTTTGGGGGCCAAAATTGGTGGAAACCACCAGAAATAGCTATTTCAATTATTTTATATGAAAGAAACAATAGATAAACAGCCAACATCTCTGTAGGTATGTCCAATAGAATAATAAACCCATGTGACAAGGACTTTGCAGCGTTTTTCTCTTCATACAATTACATGGAAAACGATAACCCACTTTTCCGAGTGCTCCAAAACCTCAAAAGCCCTGGGTGTCGGCGGATCGGGGTGCCGAGGTACAATTAGGCCATACATCGGGGTTGTGTGCGAAAGAACGGTATTTATCGTCCAAAAATTCAGCAAGATATCGATGACACGGCCGAAGGACACTGCAGATTGTGATTCTACACATCACAAAGTGACGAAGTTTGAAGGGGGCTACAAAAATTATTTCCCGAACCGATTACATAGGTAGGTGTATCATCCATAAAATAATAAACCAAGAGAAATATTTACAGGATGATAACGGCAAACAATTTTAGTATTTTCTGTCGAGTGTCTATTTATGAAAATGACTTGAGTGTCTATTCATGAAAATAATTTGCACATGTGTATTTTGTTTTCAAACCTGCACTTTCTCCATGGGTTGTACATAAAAGCAATTTATTGTGGAACACGTACAAAGAAGAAAAAAAATCTTAGCACATTAGGGTATAACAACAATCTACCAATTAACAAGTATAGCAATAGCATTCCTCATACTTATTTATATAAGAATGTTACTGAATAATTTTGAGTAAACAGAACGGTATTGATGAACACTGTATTGATCTATTTCATATTTATTAATCCATTACTTTCGGTTTATTATTCTCTGAATAATACCTTCACCTATGTATTCGCCCAGCAAAAACTCCCCCTTAAATTTTTTTCTTTTACGTTTCAAGGTGCGTAGATTCCAAAAATGCTGCAAAGTCCGTGTAACATGGGTTTAACTGAAATACCTATTTTTGATGGTTTCCAACAATTTTGGCCCCCAAAAACACGAACTAGGCTCGTATTTTTGACATCTTTGATCACTGGCAGTGCAGTTTAGCTGTCTTGTTTCACTGTTAATACCACTTCTAGTGTTATTCTGCTCATTTATGATAATTCCAGGAAATTTCCAAGGTTTTTGACCCACAAAAAATGAATTTTGGGAGCTGAACTCTCGTTAAAACCTCCATTCTTCAGTCTTTGGTCAAAATGAACTTCATATTCGGTCTTCTAACCCTAAAAACATGGAAAACGCTACTTCACAAGCTCATGTTCACTAAAACCTCATACAAAACATCAAAAACCCCTATTTTTACCCTATCCATTTTGGTTTATTATTCTGTCAATAATACAATTCGCTCAGCGAAAAAATTTTCAAACACCTCCTCAAAATTTTTCCTATCACGTTTCAAGGTGCGTAGATTCCGAAAATGCAACGTCCGTCCGCCGTCCGCCTTATCATCCATAGCTACTTTATTTTCGGTCTAGAAAATAAAGGCAAAATCCTGAAATTTCGCAGCCCCATCGGAATACAACCAAGGGTGTTATGGGTGAAAATTGGGTGTAAAAATAAGAATTTTGGGTGTTTTGGTAACATGAGTTTGACAGGTACCGTTTTCCATGCTTTTAGGACGAGGAGACCAAATATGAAGTAGATTTTGACCAAAGAGTGGAAAACTGAGGTTCTAACGAAGTTTCAGCATTGAATTTACCTTGAATTTTGATCTAAAATCGTCGTTCCTTGGCACACAGGCTCCAATTGGGTTCTAGTTGTGCTCCGAAGCTGGGCACCCCAATCGGAATACACCCAGGGGTGTTATGAGTGAAATATGGTTGTAAAAATAGGGTTTATCGCAGTTTCGTTTGAAGTTTTAGTGAACACGAGCGTGTGAGGTACCGTTTTCCATGTTTTTTTGTAGGGTGAGAAGACCAAATATGAAGTTGGTTTTGACGAAAGAGTGAAGAATTGAGGTTGTAACGAAGGTTCAGCTCCCAAATTTTTCAAACTGTGTGTAGTGATCACGACAGTCAAACTGCACTATCAACGATCAAGATAATTTGTCAAAGATAGGAGCCTGATTCGCATATTTGGTGGCCAAAATTGGAGCTCAGCATCAAGATTTCATTTATTGCACATGAAAGAAACAATAAACGACCAGCCAACATTTCTGTAGAGGTATGTCCAGTAGAATAATAAACCCATCTGACAAGGACTTTGCATCGTTTTGGAATATACGCACCTTGAAACTTGAAAGACAAAATTTAGAGGGGTGATAGGAAAATTTTTTGCTGTGCGAATAATTGGGAGTATTATTCACAGAATAATAAACCAAAATGCAATGTCCGTCCGCCGTCCGCCGTGTCATCCATATCTACTTTATTTCAGGTCCAAAAAATTCGTCCATTCGCACACATGCTACATTTGGGCCCTAGTTGTGTCCCGAAACTTTGCAGCCCGATCGGAATACACCCAGGGGTGTTGGGGGGGGGGGGGGGGGAATTTATGTCTAAAACTAGGGGTTTCTGAGGGTTTTTTCTCAGTTTTTATTGAACTCGAGCTTGTTAAGTATCGTTTCCCTCGTTTTATGAAAATGTAATTCCCGGCCCGGCTCCAGTACTCGATATAGGCCATTCCTGGGGGTAGTAGGAGGGTAGTTACTGACCAATGAAAATAGTGATCTATGTAGAAGGGGCATCTATTAAAGGTAAATGATAAACCGTTGTGTAATAATTTGCAATTTTTTTTTGTTTTTTTTAAACGAGGTTTCAGTGAATAAGAGCTTGTGAGGTATCATTTTCCATGTTTGAAGTTGTCCTCGAACTCGAGAAGTTTTTGAGGCCACCAGGAGCATTGTAGGTCCACCCGTTGGTTGGAACCGAGATGCAACATGATCGTGGATGAAGCGGTATAAATCCTGCCCGGATATCATTGCTAGGGAACACCTAATTATAATCACGCATGACCGAACGAAATCGAGTTCGTTGTTCCGTGACATTATTTTATTTGAAGGGGGGTCTGATTCGATCCAGGTATCAAGTCGTCAGAAATTACAAAGAAAAGCATGATTCAGTAATTGACACAATAACTCAGCTATGAATAAAAGTGAAGATTGGTGGTTATATTGCATTTTGTTGATAGGTACTTTTTTAACTCGAACAAATTATAACAAAAATAATCAATGATAGGTGATCCACTGAATAGTTATGTAACTCTCATTCCCCGGCCGGCAATACTAGATCTTGGACTTCCAAGGGGAAAGCACGACTGTAGGCACACCCCACCCTCCCTGACCACAGAATACAGTGATCTACGCAGAAGGGCATCTATAGGTTATAATACTAAACCGTTGTGAAATAATTTGCAGCGTTTTTCTTTGAATAAATACACCTGCGTATTCGCTCAGTAAAAGTTTTCCATAAAGCCCCCTCAAAATTTATTCTTTTACATTTCAAGTTGTGTAGATTCTAAAAATGCACTGTCCGTCCGCCGTACCATCCATATCCACTTTATTTTCGGCCTAAAAAATTCATTCTTTCGCACACAGTCTCCATTTCTCCAAAAAAATGGGTGTAAAATTCTGGGTATTTTAGTAACATGAACTTGTGAGGTATCGTTTTCCATGTTTTTCATGGCAACAATACCGAATATGAAGTCGATTTTGACCAAAGAGTGAAGAATTGAGATTGTAACGAAGGTTCAGCTTCCAAAATTCATTTTTTATTAATCAAAAACCTGGGAAGTTGTCTGCAATCACACTAGAAGTAGTATCAATAGGCGAATCAAGACAATTTAATGACAATATCAATTATGAAAGATAATTTGTCAAAAATAGGAGCCTAATTCGTATTTTTGGGCGGAGAAAATCGGTGGAAACCATCAAAAATTCATATTTTAATCATCGCACGTGAAAGAAACAATAAATGAACAGCCCAAATTTCTGTAGGTATGTCCAGTAGAATAATAAACCCATGTGACAAGGACTTTGCAGCGTTTTAGCGAATTTTAGCGAATTTTCAAAGAAAATGAAGCTATGGCAATGGCTTCGAAATTTAAATAATATAAATTTCTGGAAATTTTCTTCATAGAAATCCGTTTCAGACCATTCTAAAACGATTCCTGAAATTTAACACTTTTTAGCGAATTTTCAAAGAAAATGAAGCTATTGCAATGGCTTCGAAATTTAAATAATATAAATTTTTGGAAATTTTCTTCATAGAAATCCGTTTCAGACCATTCTAAAACGATTCCTGAAATTTAACACTTTTTTATATGTATATATATATATATTTATATATATATTTATTTATATATGTGTCACTCCAGACGATAACTCTCGATAGAATTGAGATAAACAGCTCAAATTTGCACAAAAAATCTATCTTGGCAATCGAAAGGCTAAGTTCGAAGATGGGCGAAATTGGCCTACTCTAAGGAGGGTTTTGGCGCATTTAAAGTGCGCAAAAATTACCCAAAAATCCCCAAAATGTTATTTTCCAACAAGTGACCCCTCATTTTAAAGGTTTTTGCACGCTGAACACGATGGTGGAATCGGATTTTAGATATCTTGATCCGTTCTCAAATTAGAGCATTTAAAGTGCGCAAAAATTACCTAAAAATCCCCAAAATGTTATTTTCTAACAAGTGACCCCTCATTTTAAAGGTTTTTGCACGCTGAACACGATGGTGGAATCGGATTTTAGATATCTTGATCCGTTCTCAAATTAGAGCATTTAAAGTGCGCAAAAATTACCCAAAAATCCCCAAAATGTTATTTTCCAACAAGTGACCCCTCATTTTAAAGGTTTTTGCACGCTGAACACGATGGTGGAATCGGATTTTAGATATCTTGATCCGTTCTCAAATTAGAGCATTTAAAGTGCGCAAAAATTACCCAAAAATCCCCAAAATGTTATTTTCTAACAAGTGACCCCTCATTTAAAGGTTTTTGCACGCTGAACACGATAGTGAAATCGGATTTTAGATATCTAAATCCGTTCTTAAATTAGAGCATTTAAAGTGCGCAAAAATTACCCAAAACTAGGATAATCTTTAAACTCTTACCCCCACCCCCTTAGAGTGGTCAGATTGAAAAATGTGAGAAGTATTAATTGAAGACGAGAGTTCGAAGCAAAAAAGGGGGAGGCAAACGATTAGAACAACTCCTTGAATTTACCCACAGCGATCAAATAAATAAGCACTTAGTACAATTACGTAATAAACAAACGGTAGAATCAGGATGGACAAAACGTACAAATTAAAATAAATACGAAGAGAATATACATAGAAAACCAAATTTTAGACCGAAGTTTTCCTTTATTCAAAACCATAGCCATTAATTCGAATATTTCTTTGAAAATTCGCTCATTAAGTCATGCTGCATGACTGATTTTTTTTTTTATATGTATATATATATTTATATATGTGTCACTCCAGACGATAACTCTCGATAGAATTGAGATAAACAGCTCAAATTTGCACAAAAAATCTATCTTGGCAATCGAAAGGCTAAGTTCGAAGATGGGCGAAATTGGCCTACTCTAAGGAGGGTTTTGGCGCATTTAAAGTGCGCAAAAATTACCCAAAAATCCCCAAAATGTTATTTTCCAACAAGTGACCCCTCATTTTAAAGGTTTTTGCACGCTGAACACGATGGTGGAATCGGATTTTAGATATCTTGATCCGTTCTCAAATTAGAGCATTTAAAGTGCGCAAAAATTACCCAAAAATCCCCAAAATGTTATTTTCTAACAAGTGACCCCTCATTTTAAAGGTTTTTGCACGCTGAACACGATGGTGAAATCGGATTTTAGATATCTAAATTCGTTCTTAAATTAGAGCATTTAAAGTGCGCAAAAATTACCCAAAACTAGGATAATCTTTAAACTCTTACCCCCCCCCCCCCCCCCCCCCCACCCCCTTAGAGTGGTCAGATTGAAAAATGTGAGAAGTATTAATTGAAGACGAGAGTTCGAAGCAAAAAAGGGGGAGGCAAACGATTAGTACAACTCCTTGAATTTCCCATTTGACATATAATTGTTATGATACCTTCATAGATAGACAAGTACCGGCCCACGTATTACTAGAAGGAAGACGAAAGAAAAAATCTATTTCAAATTATTCAATTTAGGTACTAACAGTAGGAGGAAGAAGGTTAGGTAGGTATCTTATCAATTTATTATCGTATCATACGAATATTTGATATTCAAAGGTAGGTAGGTACTTAACATGATAAAAATAATATCAATGAAGAAGGAAGGATCTACCTACCTAGTAGAGCAAAAATCTTGAACTGGTTTTAGATACCAGGCCTGAAATCGTAGTCAAGAGGAAAGGCCATTCAGAAGGAACAAGGAATCTACTCATAACAGTTTATAATTATTACGTAGGTAATTATATGAAATTAATACCTACGTACAAAATGATTGTGTAAAGAGTTCGTAGCAGTTAATAACAAATTATAACCACATGGATAAATTAGAAATCAAGGTAATAAAAAAATATTAGTAACAGGGGCATCTAGTAGGAATATACCTAATAATTATGTTCCAAAGCTACCAATAGGTACTGACCTTCTTTTGAAAAAATCACAATATTGGTAATTACCTACCGATCATGTGATTTTTTTTAACAATAAATTAACTAAATTTATGTATTATAAGGAACCTACTTAATACAATATTTTCCGTTGCCTACCTACTAGTTTTCTTGAGCTGACGGGAATTTAAAAAGGCATTCCTTCTTTGTGTTTCTGCATGGCGGCGGCATCCAAGCTTCCTTTTCTCTTTCATTCACTCGATCGCCTGATCCCGTTCTATGCAAACGCTTTCACTAGCCCGAAAAAACTCTATTACATCATACTTTTTTGTGTTTGAATTGTTCACATTGCAGTTCAAATTTGTAGATCAATCAAGAGAACCCACATGTTCTTCCAAGTGATCCTTCCAGAAACCACATCCTTCCTTCATAGTTTATTTCAAGATTGAGCCTGCATGAAAAACAACCTGCACTTGAAGCACTCATGATTTTCTATAACAACTCCTTTACCTACTGCACTCTCTTGAGTAGGTAAGTCAAAAGTCCTAACTGCCCTATCCTACCTAATATGAACCCACAGCGATCAAATAAATAAGCACTTAGTACAATTACGTAATAAACAAACGGTAGAATCAGGATGGACAAAACGTACAAATTAAAATAAATACGAAGAGAATATACATAGAAAACCAAATTTTAGACCGAAGTTTTCCTTTATTCAAAACCATAGCCATTAATTCGAATATTTCTTTGAAAATTCGCTCATTAAGTCATGCTGCATGACTGGTTTTTTTTCTTCTGTAGTGTGTATGTGGAGAAATTCGAGTCTTGCCAGTAATTGGCCATGTCGGATCCCCTGGCTCGAGCGTGAGGTATACATTATACAACCCCTTCTAGTCTACCTCATCGTATCCACCCGTTCTATTTCATGATACCCCCTTTTAATGGTCATATTAGAAATGGCTCCTCACAACATATATCCACCGAGGCCAAAAGTGGGAGGATATCTGATCTATGTAAGAATAATTGGAGATGAAAACCTATCCTATTCTCCTGTTACAGACAATGAGGACATACCATCGCCACCTCCGCCTTCTGTCCGACAACGATCAGAGGACTCCCATGAACTTCCTGGATCAACACATGGTGAGAGTGGGGGACTGTTTATTTGAAACAACCTCAAACAATAGAAAAAACTCAATAATAACTGCCGCTACCAATATTTTAACAGCTACGTAGAAGAAACATATTTCTTCACTCCTTCTCTTTTTCCAAACTCATACTGACCAGAGGCACAACCTGAGACAAAACTCCCATTAGTAGGGAAACATTAAAAAGTTGTGGCAGAAAAATTACCAGTCATACATGATGACTAAGACGAGCAAATTTTTGACGGTTTTTACTACTGACAATTTTTGACAATTTTATGGTGTTTATGGTGTTTTTTTTAATTAAAAATCACCACAAAGTATATATACAGTAGAAGTTGGTTATAGAGATTGATGCCGTATAGTGATTGTTACCAGTCAGTCCCAGTTCGATCACTATAAGCGACTTCTACTGTAGAAGAAAACAGAGAACAAGTGAGCCCATCGTCAAATTTTATGACGAGGCTAGTACAGTATCGACCGAATTACAATACGAGACGATTGCATCGTGCCTTGTCTGTTTTCTTCTAATAATGGATTCTTCTAATAATTTGAATAATAAGCTTTGGTAGAGGCAGCGTGAATTATTTACTTTGTTACTGAATAACCACGGTTTGCTACATCAGTATTAATTTACTGTTACGGACGAAGAGGACATGGCACCGATATGTTCGCCATTTGTCCTTCCACATTCAGAGGACCCCCCCATGCATTTCTCGAATTTCTTGATTCAGAACACGGTGAGATGGGCGAGGTGGAGGACTTATATTTAATACAACCAATAAATTGCTAAAACTTAACTCAACTACTGCTACCACTATTTTAACCACTACCAACTCTGACTGGAGGTACGGTCTTTATGATATTAGGGCGTTATTAACGGCTTGATAGCATCTTACCATACTTTTTCAGATGGAGACTTGTTGGATCGTAAAAAGGTAACACCCAGCAAGAAAACAACAAACCGAAAACCGAGTAAGTTCATCACCAAACTGCATCGTGCCATGTCCCAAATGTTATCATCCTGAAAATTTACCGTGAATACTTGTGGAATGAAAAAACCTAAATTGATTTTACAGCAAAGAGGACTAAAGGACCTGCACAACCTTCTACGAGCACCTATACAGGTGAGTACACAACAGGCGAGCGTCAATTTACATGATATAACTATGGTTTTATATGTATAACTACGGTTTTCTACTTAGTGCTTACTGACACAGACGATGTGCAGGTACACTGCATTGCTACCTCCGCCTACATCACCATATCGTCGGCACCACGCCAAACTCACCAAACTGCTAAATCATAGTTCCGATAAAATCGCATTTTAATTTTACAAATCGTGCAGAAATATGGGGTGAACAATACTTTTGAGTCAATAGCAGAAAAGCGGTTAATATGTCCATGAGACAAAATAATATTCCCAGCCTTTTTCTAGGATAATATTTACAATACGACTTTTTCGGAAATGAGCACTTTTTAATTCTTCCCCGTTTCGAAGCATTCTGAGCATAATGGAATGGATATATATTCCAGGTGATCGACCATTTTAATGGCACCCACTTACAGATGATGTTGAGGTTCGGTCAAAGAGAAGACGAGTTGCAAATTTATCGGTTTTGTATTGTATATGAACCGAGCAGTTGTAATTTTGTTCCAACATCTGCTGTGATTGTTGTCACATTATTCATACTATTTTGATCAAAACTCCCTCTACAGCTCTCGCATCGATTTTGCTGAATAAACTGCTGAAACCGCAGGAACATCTCGACTTCTCTTTGACAGAACCTCAACCAACAGAAACTCTAAGTAGCTGAGTGATACTGAAACGGTCAATAACCTGAAACATATCAACTTCACATTATTATAATATATTGTTTAAAACTAAGGAGGGATGCAGAATTCTTTGAAACGGAGAAGGAACTTTTTTTTCTTCAAAATTCACGCACTAAAATTTTTAGACGCAGTGCAATAGCGTATTTTCACGAAAATCCCACTAAAAGACCATGAAACATAAATATATTCTAAACTGAAACTAGAAAGAGAAATGAAATGTAGGAATTCCATAAGTTTTCAATTAATTCAGGTCCCTCTCACTTAGACAATTCCGTAAATTCACACAGTCTAGACCAAACCCTGAGCCATTTAGATAGAACCATCCATGAACCATCCCACCGTGTAAACAGAAACATCAAATTCTGATAGTATGCATATTCCTCCCCCTTCTTACATCCATGAACCATCCCACCATCTATGAACCGTCTACGAACCATCCGACCATGTAAACAGAACCATTACAATCTGATAGTATGCTTATGCCTTCCCCTTATTACATCCATGAACCATCCCACCAACCATGAATCATGTATGAACCTGACCGCAGAATACAGTGATCTATGCAGAAGGGCATCTATAGGTTATAATACTAAACCGTTGTGAAATAATTTGCAGCGTTTTGGTTTAGTATTCTGTGAATAAATACACCTGCGTATTCGCTCAGTAAAAGTTTTCCTTAAAGCCCCCTCAAAATTTATTATTTTACGTTTCAAGTTGTGTAGATTCTAAAAATGCACTGTCCGTCCGCCGTACCATCCATATCCACTTCATTTCGGCCTAAAAAATGCATTCTTTCGCACACAGTCTCCATTTCTCCGAAAAAAATGGGTGTAAAATTCTGGGTATTTTAGTAACATGAACTTGTGAGGTATCGTTTTCCATGTTTTTCAGGGCAACAATACCGAATCTGAAGTCGATTTTGACCAAAGAGTGAAGAATTGAGATTGTAACGAAGGTTCAGCTTCCAAAATTAATTTTTTATTAATCAAAAACCTGGGAAGTTGTCTGCAATCACACTAGAAGTAGTATCAACAGGCGAATCAAGACAATTTAATGACAATATCAATTATCAAAGATAATTTGTCAAAAATAGGAGCCTAATTCGTATTTTTGGGCGGAGAAAATCGGTGGAAACCATCAAAAATTCATATTTTAATCATCGCACGTGAAAGAAACAATAAATGAAAAGCCCAAATTTCTGTAGGTATGTCCAGTAGAATAATAAACCCATGTGACAAGGATTTTGCAGTGTTTTTTCTTCTGTATTGTGTATGTGGAGAAATTCGCGTCTTGCCAGTAATTGGCCATGTCGGATCCCCTGGCTCGAGCGTGAGGTATACATTATACAACCCCTTCTAGTCTACCTCATCGTATCCACCCGTTCTATTTCATGATACCCCCTTTTAATGGTCATATTAGAAATGGCTCCTCACAACATATATCCACCGAGGCAAAAAGTGGGAGGATATCTGATCTATGTAAGAATAATTGGAGATGAAAACCTATCCTATTCTACTGTTACAGACAATGAGGACATACCATCGCCACCTCCGCCTTCTGTCCGACAACGATCAGAGGACTCCCATGAACTTCCTGGATCAACACATGGTGAGAGTGGGGGACTGTTTATTTGAAACAACCTCAAACAATAGAAAAAACTCAATAATAACTGCCGCTACCAATATTTTAACAGCTACGTAGAAGAAACATATTTCTTCACTCCTTCTCTTTTTCCAAACTCATACTGACCAGAGGCACAACCTGAGACAATTCTCCCATTAGTAGGGAAACATTAAAAAGTTGTGGTAGAAAAATTACCAGTCATACATGATGACTAAGACGAGCAAATTTTTGACGGTTTTTACTACTGACAATTTTTGACAATTTTAAGCATTTATGATGATCAACAACTTTTTGAGTGAGAATGTGACTCACTATTTGAGAGAAAATATTTTGTTCTATTGAATTAGTATTTTTATGTGTCGAGTCCACCGATCTAAGCTAAGGAATTTCGGCGAGTTTATATAAATTACTGGTGATTTGAACAGTTTTTACCATGCTTTAGCTATTCTCGACCCACACTGAACAAAACAATTATACCATGTTTTGGTTTCCAAAAATTGCGTATCTTTGAAATCATTCTTTTGATTGCCATTATAAAATGAATGTGGCGAAATTCTGAAGATTTTATTCCGTAGCCAAGGTCAGATATCGTCTGGAGTGACACACGAATAAATACATAAATCTATTTTGGGAAGTTATTACTGTTTTTGACAAAGCGAGCCAACAGACCATACAGTGTATACGCAAAGAAACGCTGTAATGAACAAATGAACCAAGACTGAAGGTAGTAGATGTGCTTAGAATTAGAAACATACTATAAAAAATGAAAAAATTGCTTTCTTATTAAGCAGTGATTTGATCATTCGACAACCCCACCACCATCATCTCTCACCAACCCTTCACCACTGGGCCTTTTCGATACATATTCGGCCTTTATGATACTGGGCCTCTGTTCCTATATACTGATAGCATCTTAGCATACTTGTTTCAGACGGAAACTCGTCAGGTCGTAATAAAGTAGAAGTCGCTTAGTAGGAAAGCGGTTAAAGGAATAAGTCGGATTTACAGATAGAAACAGTCAGGTCCCGATCGGCTGTATCGGTATTGGCCTGTTATATTGGTCAAAAGGGGGTGTTATATTGATCAAAGTTTTTGAGCTGGGGGGGGGGGGGTTCAAAAGTCGACAAATGAGGTAAAAATGGCAGAAATCACCGAAAACCGGTATACACCACAAGTGGTATTGAATGATGACCCGAAACAGAACGTTAGCTGTTTATGGTGTTTTTTTTAATTAAAAATCACCACAATGTATATATACAGTAGAAGTCGGTTATAGAGATTGATGCCGTATAGTGATTGTTACCAGTCAGTCCCAGTTCGATCACTATAAGCGACTTCTACTGTAGAAGAAAACAGAGAACAAGTGAGCCCATCGTCAAATTTTATGACGAGGCTAGTACAGTATAGACCGAATTACAATACGAGACGATTGCATCGTGCCTTGTCTGTTTTCTTCTAATAATGGATTCTTCTAATAATTTGAATAATAAGCTTTGGTAGAGGCAGCGTGAATTATTTACTTTGTTACTGAATAACCACGGTTTGCTACATCAGTATTAATTTACTGTTACGGACGAAGAGGACATGGCACCGATATGTCCGCCATCTGTCCTTCCACATTCAGAGGACCCCCCCATGCATTTCTCGAATTTCTTGATTCAGAACACGGTGAGATGGGCGAGGTGGAGGACTTCTATTTAATACAACCAATAAATAGCTAAAACTTAACTCAACTACTGCTACCACTATTTTAACCACTACCAACTCTGACTGGAGGTACGGTCTTTATGATATTAGGGCGTTATTAACGGCTTGATAGCATCTTACCATACTTTTTCAGATGGAGACTTGTTGGATCGTAAAAAGGTAACACCCAGCAAGAAAACAACAAACCGAAAACCGAGTAAGTTCATCAACAAACTGCATCGTGCCATGTCCCAAATGTTATCATCCTGAAAATTTACCGTGAATATTTGTGGAATGAAAAAACCTAAATTGATTTTACAGCAAAGAGGACTAAAGGACCTGCACAACCTTCTACGAGCACCTATACAGGTGAGTACACAACAGGCGAGCGTCAATTTACATGATATAACTATGGTTTTATATGTATAACTACGGTTTTCTACTTAGTGCTTACTGACACAGACGATGTGCAGGTACACTGCATTGCTACCTCCGCCTACATCACCATATCGTCGGCACCACGCCAAACTCACCAAACTGCTAAATCATAGTTCCGATAAAATCGCATTTTAATTTTACAAATCGTGCAGAAATATGGGGTGAACAATACTTTTGAGAAATAGCAGAAATGCGGTTAATATTTCCATGAGACAAAATAATATTCCCAGCCTTTTTCTAGGATAATATTTACAATACGACTTTTTCGGAAATGAGCACTTTTTAATTCTTCCCCGTTTCGAAGCATTCTGAGCATAATGGAATGGAGATATATTCCAGGTGATCGACCATTTTAATGGCACCCACTTACAGATGATGTTGAGGTTCGGTCAAAGAGAAGACGAGTTGCAAATTTATCGGTTTTGTATTGTATATGAACCGAGCAGTTGTAATTTTGTTCCAACATCTGCTGTGATTGTTGTTACATTATTCATACTATTTTGATCAAAACTCCCTCTACAGCTCTCCCATCGATTTTGCTGAATAAACTGCCGAAACCGCAGGAACATCTCGACTTTTCTTTGACAGAACCTCAACCAACAGAAACTCTAAGTAGCTGAGTGATACTGAAACGGTCAATAACCTGAAACATATCAACTTCACATTATTATAATATACTGTTTAAAACTAAGGAGGGATGCAGAATTCTTTGAAACGGAGAAGGAACTTTTTTTCTTCAAAATTCACGGACTAAACATTTTAGACGCAGTGCAATAGCGTATTTTCACGAAAATCCCACTAAAAGACCATGAAACATAAATATATTCTAAACTGAAACTAGAAAGAGAAATGAAATGTAGGAATTCCATAAGTTTTCAATTAATTCAGGTCCCTCTCGCTTAGACAATCCCGTAAATTCACACAGTCTAGACGAAACCCTGAAACATTTAGATAGAACCATCCATGAACCATCCCACCGTGTAAACAGAAACATCAAATTCTGATAGAATGCTTATTCCTCCCCCTTCTTACATCCATGAACCATCCCACCAACCATGAATCATGTATGAACCTGACCGCAGAATACAGTGATCTACGCAGAAGGGCATCTATAGGTTATAATACTAAACCGTTGTGAAATAATTTGCAGCGTTTTGGTTTAGTATTCTGTGAATAAATACACCTGCGTATTCGCTCAGTAAAAGTTTTCCGTAAAGCCCCCTCAAAATTTATTCTTTTACGTTTCAAGTTGTGTAGATTCTAAAAATGCACTGTCCGTCCGCCGTACCATCCATATCCACTTCATTTCGGCCTAAAAAATGCATTCTTTCGCACACAGTCTCCATTTCTCCGAAAAAAATGGGTGTAAAATTCTGGGTATTTTAGTAACATGAACTTGTGAGGTATCGTTTTCCATGTTTTTCAGGGCAACAATACCGAATCTGAAGTCGATTTTGACCAAAGAGTGAAGAATTGAGATTGTAACGAAGGTTCAGCTTCCAAAATTCATTTTTTATTAATCAAAAACCTGGGAAGTTGTCTGCAATCACACTAGAAGTAGTATCAACAGGCGAATCAAGACAATTTAATGACAATATCAATTATCAAAGATAATTTGTCAAAAATAGGAGCCTAATTCGTATTTTTGGGCGGAGAAAATCGGTGGAAACCATCAAAAATTCATATTTTAATCATCGCACGTGAAAGAAACAATAAATGAACAGCCCAAATTTCTGTAGGTATGCCCAGTAGAATAATAAACCCATGTGACAAGGATTTTGCAGTGTTTTAGCGAATTTTCAAAGAAAATGAAGCTATGGCAATGGCTTCGAAATTTAAATAATATAAATTTCTGGAAATTTTCTTCATAGAAATCCGTTTCAGACCATTCTAAAACGATTCCTGAAATTTAACACTTTTTTATATGTATATATATTTTTATATATGTGTCACTCCAGACGATAACTCTCGATAGAATTGAGATAAACAGCTCAAATTTGTACAAAAAATCTATCTTGGCAATCGAAAGGCTAAGTTCGAAGATGGGCGAAATTGGCCTACTCTAAGGAGGGTTTTGGCGCATTTAAAGTGCGCAAAAATTACCCAAAAATCCCCAAAATGTTATTTTCCAACAAGTGACCCCTCATTTTAAAGGTTTTTGCACGCTGAACACGATGGTGGAATCGGATTTTAGATATCTTGATCCGTTCTCAAATTAGAGCATTTAAAGTGCGCAAAAATTACCCAAAAATCCCCAAAATGTTATTTTCTAACAAGTGACCCCTCATTTTAAAGGTTTTTGCACGCTGAACACGATGGTGAAATCGGATTTTAGATATCTAAATCCGTTCTTAAATTAGAGCATTTAAAGTGCGCAAAAATTACCCAAAACTAGGATAATCTTTAAACTCTTACCCCCCCACCCCCTTAGAGTGGTCAGATTGAAAAATGTGAGAAGTATTAATTGAAGACGAGAGTTCGAAGCAAAAAAGGGGGAGGCAAACGATTAGTACAACTCCTTGAATTTCCCATTTGACATATAATTGTTATGATACCTTCATAGATAGACAAGTACCGGCCCACGTATTACTAGAAGGAAGACGAAAGAAAAAATCTATTTCAAATTATTCAATTTAGGTACTAACAGTAGGAGGAAGAAGGTTAGGTAGGTATCTTATCAATTTATTATCAGTATCATACGAATATTTGATATTCAAAGGTAGGTAGGTACTTAACATGATAAAAATAATATCAATGAAGAAGGAAGGATCTACCTACCTAGTAGAGCAAATCTTGAACTGGTTTTAGGTACCAGGCCTGAAATCGTAGTCAAGAGGAAAGGCCATTCAGAAGGAACAAGGAATCTACTCATAACAAACGGTAGAATCAGGATGGACAAAACGTACAAATTAAAATAAATACGAAGAGAATATACATAGAAAACCAAATTTTAGACCGAAGTTTTCCTTTATTCAAAACCATAGCCATTAATTCGAATATTTCTTTGAAAATTCGCTCATTAAGTCATGCTGCATGACTGGTTTTTTTTCTTCTGTAGTGTGTATGTGGAGAAATTCGCGTCTTGCCAGTAATTGGCCATGTCGGATCCCCTGGCTCGAGCGTGAGGTATACATTATACAACCCCTTCTAGTCTACCTCATCGTATCCACCCGTTCTATTTCATGATACCCCCTTTTAATCGTCATATTAGAAATGGCTCCTCACAACATATATCCACCGAGGCAAAAAGTGGGAGGATATCTGATCTATGTAAGAATAATTGGAGATGAAAACCTATCCTATTCTACTGTTACAGACAATGAGGACATACCATCGCCACCTCCGCCTTCTGTCCGACAACGATCAGAAGACTCCCATGAACTTCCTGGATCAACACATGGTGAGAGTGGGGGACTGTTTATTTGAAACAACCTCAAACAATAGAAAAAACTCAATAATAACTGCCGCTACCAATATTTTAACAGCTACGTAGAAGAAACATATTTCTTCACTCCTTCTCTTTTTCCAAACTCATACTGACCAGAGGCACAACCTGAGACAAAACTCCCATTAGTAGGGAAACATTAAAAAGTTGTGGTAGAAAAATTACCAGTCATACATGATGACTAAGACGAGCAAATTTTTGACGGTTTTTACTACTGACAATTTTTTGACAATTTTAAGCATTTATGATGATCAACAACTTTTTGAGTGAGAATGTGACTCACTATTTGAGAGAAAATATTTTGTTCTATTGAATTAGTATTTTTATGTGTCGAGTCCACCGATCTAAGCTAAGGAATTTCGGCCAGTTTATATAAATTACTGGTGATTTGAACAGTTTTTACCAAGCTTTAGCTATTCTCGACCCACACTGAACAAAACAATTGTACCATGTTTTGGTTTCCAAAAATTGCGTATCTTTGAAATCATTCTTTTGATTGCCATTATAAAATGAATGTGGCGAAATTCTGAAGATTTTATTCCGTAGCCAAGGTCAGATATCGTCTGGAGTGACACACGAATAAATACATACTTAAATCTATTTTGGGAAGTTATTACTGTTTTTGACAAAGCGAGCCAACAGACCATACAGTGTATACGCAAAGAAACGCTGTAATGAACAAATGAACCAAGACTGAAGGTATCAGATGTGCTTAGAATTAGAAACATACCTACTATAAAAAATGAAAAAATTGTTTTCTTATTAAGCAGTGATTTGATCATTCGACAACCCCACCACCACCATCTCTCACCACCCCTTCACCACTGGGCCTTTTCGATACATATTCGGTCTTTATGATACTGGGCCTCTGTTCCTATATACTGATAGCATCTTAGCATGCTTGTTTCAGACGGAAACTCGTCAGGTCGTAATAAAGTAGAAGTCGCTTAGTAGGAAAGCGGTTAAAGGAATAACTTGGATTTACAGATAGAAACAGTCAGGTCCCGATCGGCTGTATCGGTATTGGCCTGTTATATTGGTCAAAAGGGGGTGTTATATTGATCAAAGTTTTTGAGCTGGGGGGGGGGGGGGGGGTCAAAAGTCGACAAATGAGGTAAAAATGGCAGAAATCTCCGAAAACCGGTATACACCACAAGTGGTATTGAATGATGACCCGAAACAGAACTTTAGCTGTTTATGGTGTTTTTTTTAATTAAAAATCACCACAAAGTATATATACAGTAGAAGTCGGTTATAGAGATTGATGCCGTATAGTGATTGTTACCAGTCAGTCCCAGTTCGATCACTATAAGCGACTTCTACTGAAGAAGAAAACAGAGAACAAGTGAGCCCATCGTCAAATTTTATGACGAGGCTAGTACAGTATAGACCGAATTACAATACGAGACGATTGCATCGTGCCATGTCTGTTTTCTTCTAATAATGGATTCTTCTAATAATTTCAATAATAAGCTTTGGTAGAGGCAGCGTGAATTATTTACTTTAGTACTGAATAACCACGGTTTGCTACATCAGTATTAATTTACTGTTACGGACGAAGAGGACATGGCACCGATATGTCCGCCATCTGTCCTTCCACATTCAGAGGACCCCCCCATGCATTTCTCGAATTTCTTGATTCAGAACACGGTGAGATGGGCGAGGTGGAGGACTTCTATTTAATACAACAAATAAATAGCTAAAACTTAACTCAACTACTGCTACCACTATTTTAACCACTACCAACTCTGACTGGAGGTACGGTCTTTATGATATTAGGGCGTTATTAACGGCTTGATAGCATCTTACCATACTTTTTTAGATGGAGACTTGTTGGATCGTAAAAAGGTAACACCCAGCAAGAAAACAACAAACCGAAAACCGAGTAAGTTCATCACCAAACTGCATCGTGCCATGTCCCAAATGTTATCATCCTGAAAATTTACCGTGAATACTTGTGGAATGAAAAAACCTAAATTGATTTTACAGCAAAGAGGACTAAAGGACCTGCACAACCTTCTACGAGCACCTATACAGGTGAGTACACAACAGGCGAGCGTCAATTTACATGATATAACTATGGTTTTATATGTATAACTACGGTTTTCTACTTAGTGCTTACTGACACAGACGATGTGCAGGTACACTGCATTGCTACCTCCGCCTACATCACCATATCGTCGGCACCACGCCAAACTCACCAAACTGCTAAATCATAGTTCCGATAAAATCGCATTTTAATTTTACAAATCGTGCAGAAATATGGGGTGAACAATACTTTTGAGAAATAGCAGAAATGCAGTTAATATTTCCATGAGACAAAATAATATTCCCAGCCTTTTTCTAGGATAATATTTACAATACGACTTTTTCGGAAATGAGCACTTTTTAATTCTTCCCCGTTTCGAAGCATTCTGAGCATAATGGAATGGAGATATATTCCAGGTGATCGACCATTTTAATGGCACCCACTTACAGATGATGTTGAGGTTCGGTCAAAGAGAAGACGAGTTGCAAATTTATCGGTTTTGTATTGTATATGAACCGAGCAATTGTAATTTTGTTCCAACATCTGCTGTGATTGTTGTTACATTATTCATACTATTTTGATCAAAACTCCCTCTACAGCTCTCCCATCGATTTTGCTGAATAAACTGCCGAAACCGCAGGAACATCTCGACTTTTCTTTGACAGAACCTCAACCAACAGAAACTCTAAGTAGCTGAGTGATACTGAAACGGTCAATAACCTGAAACATATCAACTTCACATTATTATAATATACTGTTTAAAACTAAGGAGGGATGCAGAATTCTTTGAAACGGAGAAGGAACTTTTTTTCTTCAAAATTCACGGACTAAACATTTTAGACGCAGTGCAATAGCGTATTTTCACGAAAATCCCACTAAAAGACCATGAAACATAAATATATTCTAAACTGAAACTAGAAAGAGAAATGAAATGTAGGAATTCCATAAGTTTTCAATTAATTCAGGTCCCTCTCGCTTAGACAATCCCGTAAATTCACACAGTCTAGACGAAACCCTGAAACATTTAGATAGAACCATCCATGAACCATCCCACCCTGTAAACAGAAACATCAAATTCTGATAGAATGCTTATTCCTCCCCCTTCTTACATCCATGAACCATCCCACCAACCATGAATCATGTATGAACCTGACCGCAGAATACAGTGATCTACGCAGAAGGGCATCTATAGGTTATAATACTAAACCGTTGTGAAATAATTTGCAGCGTTTTGGTTTAGTATTCTGTGAATAAATACACCTGCGTATTCGCTCAGTAAAAGTTTTCCATAAAGCCCCCTCAAAATTTATTCTTTTACGTTTCAAGTTGTGTAGATTCTAAAAATGCACTGTCCGTCCGCCGTACCATCCATATCCACTTCATTTCGGCCTAAAAAATGCATTCTTTCGCACACAGTCTCCATTTCTCCGAAAAAAATGGGTGTAAAATTCTGGGTATTTTAGTAACATGAACTTGTGAGGTATCGTTTTCCATGTTTTTCAGGGCAACAATACCGAATCTGAAGTCGATTTTGACCAAAGAGTGAAGAATTGAGATTGTAACGAAGGTTCAGCTTCCAAAATTCATTTTTTATTAATCAAAAACCTGGGAAGTTGTCTGCAATCACACTAGAAGTAGTATCAACAGGCGAATCAAGACAATTTAATGACAATATCAATTATCAAAGATAATTTGTCAAAAATAGGAGCCTAATTCGTATTTTTGGGCGGAGAAAATCGGTGGAAACCATCAAAAATTCATATTTTAATCATCTCACGTGAAAGAAACAATAAATGAAAAGCCCAAATTTCTGTAGGTATGTCCAGTAGAATAATAAACCCATGTGACAAGGATTTTGCAGTGTTTTTTCTTCTGTAGTGTGTATGTGGAGAAATTCGCGTCTTGCCAGTAATTGGCCATGTCGGATCCCCTGGCTCGAGCGTGAGGTATACATTATACAACCCCTTCTAGTCTACCTCATCGTATCCACCCGTTCTATTTCATGATACCCCCTTTTAATGGTCATATTAGAAATGGCTCCTCACAACATATATCCACCGAGGCAAAAAGTGGGAGGATATCTGATCTATGTAAGAATAATTGGAGATGAAAACCTATCCTATTCTACTGTTACAGACAATGAGGACATACCATCGCCACCTCCGCCTTCTGTCCGACAACGATCAGAGGACTCCCATGAACTTCCTGGATCAACAAATGGTGAGAGTGGGGGACTGTTTATTTGAAACAACCTCAAACAATAGAAAAAACTCAATAATAACTGCCGCCACCAATATTTTAACAGCTACGTAGAAGAAACATATTTCTTCACTCCTTCTCTTTTTCCAAACTCATACTGACCAGAGGCACAACCTGAGACAAAACTCCCATTAGTAGGGAAACATTAAAAAGTTGTGGTAGAAAAATTACCAGTCATACATGATGACTAAGACGAGCAAATTTTTGACGGTTTTTACTACTGACAATTTTTGACAATTTTAAGCATTTATGATGATCAACAACTTTTTGAGTGAGAATGTGACTCACTATTTGAGAGAAAATATTTTGTTCTATTGAATTAGTATTTTTATGTGTCGAGTCCACCGATCTAAGCTAAGGAATTTCGGCCAGTTTATATAAATTACTGGTGATTTGAACAGTTTTTACCAAGCTTTAGCTATTCTCGACCCACACTGAACAAAACAATTGTACCATGTTTTGGTTTCCAAAAATTGCGTATCTTTGAAATCATTCTTTTGATTGCCATTATAAAATGAATGTGGCGAAATTCTGAAGATTTTATTCCGTAGCCAAGGTCAGATATCGTCTGGAGTGACACACGAATAAATACATACTTAAATCTATTTTGGGAAGTTATTACTGTTTTTGACAAAGCGAGCCAACAGACCATACAGTGTATACGCAAAGAAACGCTGTAATGAACAAATGAACCAAGACTGAAGGTATCAGATGTGCTTAGAATTAGAAACATACTATAAAAAATGAAAAAATTGTTTTCTTATTAAGCAGTGATTTGATCATTCGACAACCCCACCACCACCATCTCTCACCACCCCTTCACCACTGGGCCTTTTCGATACTTATTCGGCCTTTATGATACTGGGCCTCTGTTCCTATATACTGATAGCATCTTAGCATACTTGTTTCAGACGGAAACTCGTATGGTCGTAATAAAGTAGAAGTCGCTTAGTAGGAAAGCGGTTAAAGGAATAAGTCGGATTTACAGATAGAAACAGTCAGGTCCCGATCGGCTGTATCGGTATTGGCCTGTTATATTGGTCAAAAGAGGGTGTTATATTGATCAAAGTTTTTGAGCTGGGGGGGGGGGGGGGGGGTCAAAAGTCGACAAATGAGGTAAAAATGGCAGAAATCTCCGAAAACCGGTATACACCACAAGTGGTATTGAATGATGACCCGAAACAGAACTTTAGCTGTTTATGGTGTTTTTTTTAATTAAAAATCACCACAAAGTATATATACAGTAGAAGTCGGTTATAGAGATTGATGCCGTATAGTGATTGTTACCAGTCAGTCCCAGTTCGATCACTATAAGCGACTTCTACTGTAGAAGAAAACAGAGAACAAGTGAGCCCATCGTCAAATTTTATGACGAGGCTAGTACAGTATAGACCGAATTACAATACGAGACGATTGCATCGTGCCTTGTCTGTTTTCTTCTAATAATGGATTCTTCTAATAATTTGAATAATAAGCTTTGGTAGAGGCAGCGTGAATTATTTACTTTGTTACTGAATAACCACGGTTTGCTACATCAGTATTGATTTACTGTTACGGACGAAGAGGACATGGCACCGATATGTCCGCCATCTGTCCTTCCACATTCAGAGGACCCCCCCATGCATTTCTCGAATTTCTTGATTCAGAACACGGTGAGATGGGCGAGGTGGAGGA
This sequence comes from Leptopterna dolabrata, assembly GCA_954871275.1. NCBI lineage: Eukaryota > Metazoa > Arthropoda > Insecta > Hemiptera > Miridae > Leptopterna > Leptopterna dolabrata. The sequence continues at coordinate 18,139,282 of OX940974.1, forward strand.
CTTCTATTTAATACAACCAATAAATAGCTAAAACTTAACTCAACTACTGCTACCACTATTTTAACCACTACCAACTCTGACTGGAGGTACGGTCTTTATGATATTAGGGCGTTATTAACGGCTTGATAGCATCTTACCATACTTTTTCAGATGGAGACTTGTTGGATCGTAAAAAGGTAATACCCAGCAAGAAAACAACAAACCGAAAACCGAGTAAGTTCATCAACAAACTGCATCGTGCCATGTCCCAAATGTTATCATCCTGAAAATTTACCGTGAATATTTGTGGAATGAAAAAACCTAAATTGATTTTACAGCAAAGAGGACTAAAGGACCTGCACAACCTTCTACGAGCACCTATACAGGTGAGTACACAACAGGCGAGCGTCAATTTACATGATATAACTATGGTTTTATATGTATAACTACGGTTTTCTACTTAGTGCTTACTGACACAGACGATGTGCAGGTACACTGCATTGCTACCTCCGCCTACATCACCATATCGTCGGCACCACGCCAAACTCACCAAACTGCTAAATCATAGTTCCGATAAAATCGCATTTTAATTTTACAAATCGTGCAGAAATATGGGGTGAACAATACTTTTGAGAAATAGCAGAAATGCGGTTAATATTTCCATGAGACAAAATAATATTCCCAGCCTTTTTCTAGGATAATATTTACAATACGACTTTTTCGGAAATGAGCACTTTTTAATTCTTCCCTGTTTCGAAGCATTCTGAGCATAATGGAATGGAGATATATTCCAGGTGATCGACCATTTTAATGGCACCCACTTACAGATGATGTTGAGGTTCGGTCAAAGAGAAGATGAGTTGCAAATTTATCGGTTTTGTATTGTATATGAACCGAGCAGTTGTAATTTTGTTCCAACATCTGCTGTGATTGTTGTTACATTATTCATACTATTTTGATCAAAACTCCCTCTACAGCTCTCCCATCGATTTTGCTGAATAAACTGGCGAAACCGCAGGAACATCTCGACTTCTCTTTGACAGAACCTCAACCAACAGAAACTCTAAGTAGCTGAGTGATACTGAATCGGTCAATAACCTGAATCATATCAACTTCACATTATTATAATATATTGTTTAAAACTAAGGAGGGATGCAGAATTCTTTGAAACGGAGAAGGAACTTTTTTTCTTCAAAATTCACGCACTAAACATTTTAGACGCAGTGCAATAGCGTATTTTCACGAAAATCCCACTAAAAGACCATGAAACATAAATATATTCTAAACTGAAACTAGAAAGAGAAATGAAATGTAGGAATTCCATAAGTTTTCAATTAATTCAGGTCCCTCTCGCTTAGACAATCCCGTAAATTCACACAGTCTAGACGAAACCCTGAAACATTTAGATAGAACCATCCATGAACCATCCCACCCTGTAAACAGAAACATCAAATTCTGATAGAATGCTTATTCCTCCCCCTTCTTACATCCATGAACCATCCCACCAACCATGAATCATGTATGAACCTGACCGCAGAATACAGTGATCTACGCAGAAGGGCATCTATAGGTTATAATACTAAACCGTTGTGAAATAATTTGCAGCGTTTTGGTTTAGTATTCTGTGAATAAATACACCTGCGTATTCGCTCAGTAAAAGTTTTCCATAAAGCCCCCTCAAAATTTATTCTTTTACGTTTCAAGTTGTGTAGATTATAAAAATGCACTGTCCGTCCGCCGTACCATCCATATCCACTTCATTTCGGCCTAAAAAATGCATTCTTTCGCACACAGTCTCCATTTCTCCGAAAAAAATGGGTGTAAAATTCTGGGTATTTTAGTAACATGAACTTGTGAGGTATCGTTTTCCATGTTTTTCAGGGCAACAATACCGAATCTGAAGTCGATTTTGACCAAAGAGTGAAGAATTGAGATTGTAACGAAGGTTCAGCTTCCAAAATTCATTTTTTATTAATCAAAAACCTGGGAAGTTGTCTGCAATCACACTAGAAGTAGTATCAACAGGCGAATCAAGACAATTTAATGACAATATCAATTATCAAAGATAATTTGTCAAAAATAGGAGCCTAATTCGTATTTTTGGGCGGAGAAAATCGGTGGAAACCATCAAAAATTCATATTTTAATCATCTCACGTGAAAGAAACAATAAATGAAAAGCCCAAATTTCTGTAGGTATGTCCAGTAGAATAATAAACCCATGTGACAAGGATTTTGCAGTGTTTTTTCTTCTGTAGTGTGTATGTGGAGAAATTCGCGTCTTGCCAGTAATTGGCCATGTCGGATCCCCTGGCTCGAGCGTGAGGTATACATTATACAACCCCTTCTAGTCTACCTCATCGTATCCACCCGTTCTATTTCATGATACCCCCTTTTAATGGTCATATTAGAAATGGCTCCTCACAACATATATCCACTGAGGCAAAAAGTGGGAGGATATCTGATCTATGTAAGAATAATTGGAGATGAAAACCTATCCTATTCTACTGTTACAGACAATGAGGACATACCATCGCCACCTCCGCCTTCTGTCCGACAACGATCAGAGGACTCCCATGAACTTCCTGGATCAACACATGGTGAGAGTGGGGGAATGTTTATTTGATACAACCTCAAACAATAGAAAAAACTCAATAATAACTGCCGCTACCAATATTTTAACAGCTACGTAGAAGAAACATATTTCTTCACTCCTTCTCGTTTTCCAAACTCATACTGACTCCCATTAGTAGGGAAACATTAAAAAGTTGTGGTAGAAAAATTACCAGTCATACATGATGACTAATACGAGCAAATTTTTGACGGTTTTTACTACTGACTATTTTTGACGATTTTAAGCATTTTTGATGATCAACAACTTTTTGAGTGAGAATGTGACTCACTATTTGAGAGAAAATATTTTGTTCTATTGAATTAGTATTTTTATGTGTCGAGTCCGCCGATCTAAGCTAAGGAATTTCGGCGAGTTTATATAAATTACTGGTGATTTGAACAGTTTTTACCAAGCTTTAGCTATTCTCGACCCACACTGAACAAAACAATTATACCATGTTTTGGTTTCCAAAAATTGCGTATCTTTGAAATCATTCTTTTGATTGCCATTATAAAATGCATGTGGCGAAATTCTGAAGATTTTATTCCGTAGCCAAGGTCAGATAGCGTCTGGAGTGACACATGAATAAATACATAAATCTATTTTGGGAAGTTATTACTCTTATTACTGTTTTTGACAAAGCGAGCCAACAGACCATACAGTGTATACGCAAAGAAACGCTGTAATGAACAAATGAACCAAGACTGAAGGTATCAGATGTTATATTGGTCAAAAGGGGGTGTTATATTGATCAAAGTTTTTGACCTTGGCGGGGGGGGGGGGGGGGGGTTCACAAGTCGACAAATGAGGTAAAAATGGCAGAAATCTCCGAAAACCGGTATACACCACAAGTGGTATTGAATGATGACCAGAAACATAACGTTAGCTGTTTATGGTGTTTTTTTTTTTAATTAAAAATCACCACAAAGTATATATACAGTAGAAATCGCTTATAGAGATTGATGCCGTATAGTGATTGTTACCAGTCAGTCCCAGTTCGATCACTATAAGCGACTTCTACTGTAGAAGAAAACAGAGAACAGCAGAGAACAAGTGAGCCCATCGTCAAATTTTATGACGAGGCTAGTACAGTATAAACCGAATTACAATACGAGACGATTGCATCAATAATTTTAATAATAAGCTTTGGTACAGGCAGCGTGAATTATTTACTTTGTAACTGAATAACCACGGTTTGCAACATCAGTACTAATTTACTGTTACGGACGAAGAGGACATGGCACCGATATGTCCGCCATCTGTCCTTCCACATTCAGAGGACCCCCCCATGCATTTCTCGAATTTCTTGATTCAGAACACGGTGAGATGGGCGAGGTGGAGGACTTCTATTTAATACAACCAATAAATAGCTAAAACTTAACTCAACTACTGCTACCACTATTTTAACCACTACCAACTCTGACTGGAGGTACGGTCTTTATGATATTAGGGCGTTATTAACGGCTTGATAGCATCTTACCATACTTTTTCAGATGGAGACTTGTTGGATCGTAAAAAGGTAACACCCAGCAAGAAAACAACAAACCGAAAACCGAGTAAGTTCATCACCAAACTGCATCGTGCCATGTCCCAAATATTATCATCCTGAAAATTTACCGTGAATATTTGTGGAATGAAAAAACCTAAATTGATTTTACAGCAAAGAGGACTAAAGGACCTGCACAACCTTCTACGAGCACCTATACAGGTGAGTACACAACAGGCGAGCGTCAATTTACATGATATAACTATGGTTTTATATGTATAACTACGGTTTTCTACTTAGTGCTTACTGACACAGACGATGTGCAGGTACACTGCATTGCTACCTCCGCCTACATCACCATATCGTCGGCACCACGCCAAACTCACCAAACTGCTAAATCATAGTTCCGATAAAATCGCATTTTAATTTTACAAATCGTGCAGAAATATGGGGTGAACAATACTTTTGAGTCAATAGCAGAAAAGCGGTTAATATGTCCATGAGACAAAATAATATTCCCAGCCTTTTTCTAGGATAATTTACAATACGACTTTTTCGGAAATGAGCACTTTTTAATTCTTCCCCGTTTCGAAGCATTCTGAGCATAATGGAATGGAGATATATTCCAGGTGATCGACCATTTTAATGGCACCCAGATACAGATAATGTTGAGGTTCGGTCAAAGAGAAGACGAGTTGCAAATTTATCGGTTTTGTATTGTATATGAACCGAGCAGTTGTAATTTTGTTCCAACATCTGCTGTGATTGTTGTTACATTATTCATACTATTTTGATCAAAACTCCCTCTACAGCTCTCCCATCGATTTTGCTGAATAAACTGCCGAAACCGCAGGAAAATCTCGACTTCTCTTTGACAGAACCTCAACCAACAGAAACTCTAAGTAGCTGAGTGATACTGAAACGGTCAATAACCAGAAACATATCAACTTCACATTATTATAATATACTGTTTAAAACTAAGGAGGGATGCAGAATTCTGTGAAACGGAGAAGGAACTCTTTTTTCTTCAAAATTCACGTGCTAAACATTTTAGACGCAGTGCAATAGCGTATTTTCATGAAAATTCCACTAAATGACCATGAAACATAAATATATTCTCAACCGAAACTAGAAAGAGAAATGAAATGTAGGAATTCCATAATTTTGGTTTAATATTTTCAATAATGAACCATTGGAATCGAGCATGAAAAAAAATATTCTTACCCTCCTCAAAATTTGATGGTTTACGTTTCAAGGTATGTAGAATCCAAAACTGCAATAAAAATATTTCTGTCTGTTCGCCGTACGCTGTACGGGCCACTTTTCTTAGTTACCATGAAAAAAAATTGATGAAATTCGGGTTATAGGTTCCGTTCGGGGTCTAGTTGGTCCTTGAAGCTCAACGTTACTGTCAGTCATCTCTAAGGGGTTCAAAATAGGGGATGAAATTTTCAAAACGCCTATACCTTTTTTTACGTGAATCTTTTTACGGTTTTAAATAGTTCTTGAACTTACGAGTTTTTTAAGACCACCCGGGGCACCGTACGTCCAGCCGTTCGTTCACAGTAAGGCCCCGAAGTTTGCACTGACAGGCATTTTCGACACCAGGGTGAATGAAATTGTATACTTCTTCTTCTTCTTCGTCTATCCTCTTCTACCTTGCGGTGTAGAGGTTTTTCAAAAGGAAGACCACCCCTTCCTGTCAGCAGCCAGCGCTCGAGCCCGGCCCCATGAAGGTCCTCTGGCTCTTAGGGTATCCTGAACGTTCTCCTCCCATCTGCGACGCGGTCTGCCTCTGGACCGTTTGCCAGTGTAGCGGGCCTCGAAGGCCCTGCGAGGGTACCTGTTGTCCGGCATTCCTATCACGTGGCCAAGCCAACGCAGCTGCGAATCCTCTGCGTTCAGGTTGCTCCGTATTGTTTGGTTTCGAACCCTGTCTCTTCTCGTCTTACCCTCTACACGACGTAGGTACCGCAATTCAGCTGCTTGTATCCTGCTTGCATGCTTAGTCGTTGTGGTCCAAGATTCAGCGCTGTGGGTGAGGGTGGGAATGTACACTGATTTGTATACTGCTGTCTTGGTCTCTTTCGACACTTCCCTCTTGCCGATGAAGCTCCTGCTCATGGCGTGATAGAGTCGTGCCGAAGCAGCCACCCTGCAGTTGATTTCCTGGTCATACTTCCCATCCTGGCAAATCACAGCTCCCAGATACCGGAAGCTCTCCACCTGTTCCAGAGGTTGCCCTCGCAGAGTGATGGAGTGCCTCAATGGTTTCTTGGAGACCACCATCGTTTTTGTCTTTGCCGTGCTGATAATCATGTTCCTCTTTGCCATCTCTTGGTTCCATATGTCGAGTTTTCATTGAAGGTTTGTCGGGGTCTTAGCAATCAGTGCCACGTCATCCGCAAAAGCCAGTTCCGAGATATTCACCTGTCTCATCATCCGGTTTCCTACAGTGAACTTCTTGGTGAATCCCTTGCACTCTTTAATCACGTCATCCATGAGGATAATGAATAGGTATGGTGAGAGGATATCCCCCTGTCGTACTCCTGCTGTCATGACAAATTCTTCAGAAGTGGCTCCCCCAGTGCGGACCTTATTCCGGCACTGTTTGTAAAAACTTTGTATGTCCTGGATAAGGCTACCTTCGACCTCTTTCTTCTCCAACACAGCCCACAGCTCATTCCATGGGACCCTGTCGAATGCCTTTTCCAGATCGAGGAAGCAAATATGAGCCTCGCCATCTTTTTCAATCACTTTTTCACAAATCTGCCTTAATGTAAATATTAGGTCCTGGGTGCCACGCCCCCTCCTGAAGCCGCATTGGCATTCCTCCAGCTTTGATTCCACTGCTGTCCTCATACGGGTTTCGAGAACGCTCGAATACACCTTTCCTGGCTGGCTAAGTAGGGCTATTCCTCTGTGATTGGCGCAATCTCTGTTGTCTCCCTTCTTGAAGATAGGGACTATAATTGATAGTTCCCAGTCAGCTGGTATTTTCTTTTGCTGCCAGGCTAAATTGCATACCTTCAGGAGTAGCAGTTGACCCTCCTTTCCCATGTACCTCAACATCTCTGGTGAAATGCCGTCGTCTCCGGCTGACTTACCCAGTTTTAGTTTATCTAGGGCTGACTGCAGCTCATCTATCGTAATGAGGGGTCCAGGATCACCGCCATTTTGCCGATGGTTACTCGGATCATGGACAGAGCCACCATCTCTGAAGCTAGGAGATCTCTGAAGTACTCTCTCCATCTTTTCATTATTTCCTGTTTCCCAGAGAGTATGTTGCCATTTTTGTCCTTGATAAACTTCAGTGGGCATTCTTTGTTGATGTGCGTTTCTTTTTGTTAGGTACTGTTTGCAATCGACAGAATTATTTTAGCAACATTTACCTCGTGATTTAGGTAGGTACCTAGTAACGAGTACGGGGTTAGGTATTAACCTACGGAGGATGTGCGATCCGGCTGGATTTTGTTGATAGGTTCTACTTTTGCAGCTTGAACAACCGATGAAGTATTATTGATGGGTAAATTATTACACAATGGAAAAATATTACACAACGGCTCATCTACCCAGAAGGGGCTGGATTTTGTTGATAGGTACTTTTGCAACTTGAACAACCGTTGAAGTATTATTGATGGGTAAATTATTACATAGTGGCAAATTATTACACAACGACAAATTATTACACAACGGTAAATTATTACACAACTGTAAATTATTGCACCACGGTAAATTATTACACAACGGCTTATCTACCAAGAAGGGGCTGGATTTTGTTGATAGGTACTTTTGCAACTTGAACAACCGTTGAAGTATTATTGATGGGCAAATTATTACACAACGGTTCATTCTTCTATCTCCGTAGAAGTGGAACCTATACAGGTAAATTATTACACAACGGTTTAGGGAGGAACCTAGTAACGAGTACGGGGTTAGGTACTAACCTACGGAGATCCGCGATCTACATAATAGGTAGGTATGTGTAGAATAGTACATATATGTTATATAGAAGGGTTATCTATACGGAGACCTGTGATCTCTAACAGGAGGGTATTCTGTACAAAATAATAAACCGTTGTGCAGGGATTTGCAGCGTTTTCAATTAATTCAGGTCCCCCTCGCTTAGACAATTCCGTAAATTCACACAGTCTAGACCAAACCCTGAGCCATTTAGATAGAACCATCCATGAACCATCCCACCGTGTAAACAGAAACATCAAATTCTGATAGTATGCTTATTCCTCCCCCTTCTTACATCCATGAACCATCCCACCATCTATGAACCGTCTATGAACCATCCGACCATGTAAACAGAACCATTAAAATCTGATAGTATGCTTATGCCTTCCCCTTATTACATCCATGAACCATCCCACCATCCATGAACCATCCATGAACCATCCCACCATGTAAATATAACCATAAAAATCTGATAGTTGTGCTTATGCTTCCCCATTCTTACATCCATGAACCATCCCACCATCAAAGAAAAACGGAGTTATTGAAAAATAGTCTATTTCCACTAATACACGAAAAACGCAAAAAAACACTGTTATACCGGTTTCGGTGATCAAACCATCGTCAGTAATTGTGTCAGTTATTGTGTGTTACTGTCGATGGTTTGATCACCGAAACCGGTATAACAGTGTTTTTTGCGTTTTTCGTGCATTAGTGGAAATAGACTATTTTTCAATAACTCCGTTTTTCTTTGAAATGGGTTTCCACGATTTCGTCGCGAGTGATTTAGTTCGCATCCCACCATCCATGAATCATCTATAAACCATCCCACCATGTAAACAGAACCATCAAAATCTGATAGCATGCTTATGCTCACCCCTACTTACATCCATGAACCATCCCACCATCCATGAACCGTCGATGAACCATCCCACCATGTAAATATAACCATCAAAATCTGATAGTATGCTTATGCCTTCCCCTTCTTACATCCATGAACCTTCCCACCATCCATGAACCATCCCACCATGTAAATATAACCATGAAAATCTGATAGAATGCTTATGCCTCCCCATTCGTACATTCATAAACCATCCCACCATGTAAATATAACCATAAAAATCTGATAGTTATGCTTATGCTCCCCCCTTCTTACAACCATGAACCATCCCACCATCCATAGATCATCTATGAACCATCCCACCATGTAAACAGAACCATAAAATCTGATAGCATGCTTATGCTCACCCTTCTTACATCCATGAACCAACCCACCATCCATGAATCATCTATGAACCATCCGACCATGTAAATAGAACAACACAAATCTGATAGTATGCTTATGCCTCCCCCTTTTTACATCGATGAACCATCCCACCATGTAAATAGAACCATCAAAATCGGATAGTATGCTTATCCCCCCCCCCCCCTCCCTTCATCATCATACCATTGGAGAAGTAAATTAATTTTTTTAAAGTGACCTGACTTTTAAGCTTTAAACAGGCAGGTACATGATTTGGGATTGGTGGCGGTGGGGGGTGGGTGGAGCTTATGCTCCACAAAAAACGACGACACCCAGAGTGGTATTTGCGACTACAAATTAAGGCCATCGGAATTGGCTGTACATTGGTGTGACGACGGCACCATAGAGCGGATCTTATCATTCGTAATTCTTCGTTTCGCAGAATGTTTTATCCGACATCAACTCAACCCCATAGATGACCAAATTAAGAATCTGTTGTTGATTATCGGCTACTTCTGAAACATTTCACTTTCAAAGTTTCTCATGTGTAACTAATTGGAAACGATTTCGGTTCAAAAACAGTAGGAGACTGCTGAAGACATGAAACCAAAGACGACTCAACCAGCATGTTTCTTGAACTCAACTAACTGGTTAATGATTCGTTAGAAAACATGATAGTTGAGTCGTCTTTTGTTTCACGGAATCCTATATTTCGTAACAAATGTATTCCAAAATAACAGTTCTTCAATGCTTCATTAAAGAACGAATTACATGAGATTGCTCGAATCAGGGAAGACATTCACAGAGAAATCCATGTCATCAGTTCTAGCGCATTCTAGCGCACACGAAGTTCTCACGATGCCACAGTTTCGTAGCTATATACTAGGAACGCTCTAATAGGATGGAGAGGGGCATAATATGAGTTCCCCTATTTGTACGACGGCTTTTGAACACTTACGAGGGGAAAACTTTGTTTGTCCTCCAAAAATCAAAATTACAATTCGAGTTTTGCAGTTTACACTTTCTGGAAAAAATGTTGTTCTGTGTTTTCCTGGCTACTAATCCTTACCACTTGCACGACTATATGAAATCATTAGGAACATCGTTTGCTGAAAAGTGAGCTCAAATTCGTCTATTTTCAGATTCTTTATCCACACTGTACGTAAGACTGGTGTTCCTCATCCCGGAAACTTGTTAAAAATGGGTAGCTTACGAATTTTTAATTACCTCTCAAAGCCAGAAAAAAGAGTTCATAGTAGGTCGGCACCTATACAAAAATTTAGTCTACGGGGGAAGCGAGTGAAACCCGCGTCCACCGTGTGGCGGATAAAAAATAGCCAAAAATCATGGTCACGTGTAGCTTGAGAATTTGGTTTGGGTCTCATTCGTCGCAAAATTTGATTTTCTTCATTTTTCTCTTCATACAATTACATGGAAAACGATAACCCACTTTTCCGAGTGCTCCAAAACCTCAAAAGCCCTGGGTGTCGGCGGATCGGGGTGCCGAGGTACAATTAGGCCATACATCGGGGTTGTGTGCGAAAGAACGGTATTTATCGTCCAAAAATTCAGCATGATATCGATGACACGGCCGAAGGACACTGCAGATTGTGATTCTACACATCACAAAGTGACGAAGTTTGAAGGGGGCTACAAAAATTATTTCCCGAACCGATTACATAGGTAGGTGTATCATCCATAAAATAATAAACCAAGAGAAATATTTACAGGATGATAACGGCAAACAATTTTAGTATTTTCTGTCGAGTGTCTATTTATGAAAATGACTTGAGTGTCTATTCATGAAAATAATTTGCACATGTGTATTTTGTTTTCAAACCTGCACTTTCTCCATGGGTTGTACATAAAAGTAATTTATTGTGGAACACGTACAAAGAAGAAAAAAAATCTTAGCACATTAGGGGATAACAACAATCTACCAATTAACAAGTATAGCAATAGCATTCCTCATACTTATTTATATAAGAATGTTACTGAATAATTTTGAGTAAACAGAACGGTATTGATGAACACTGTATTGATCTATTTCATATTTATATATCCATTACTTTCGGTTTATTATTCTCTGAATAATACGTTCACCTATGTATTCGCCCAGCAAAAACTCCCCCTTAAATTTTTTTCTTTTACGTTTCAAGGTGCGTAGATTCCAAAAATGCTGCAAAGTCCGTTTAACATGGGTTTAACTGAAATACCTATTTTTGATGGTTTCCAACAATTTTGGCCCCCAAAAACACGAACTAGGCTCGTATTTTTGACATCTTTGATCACTGGCAGTGCAATTTAGCTGTCTTGTTTCACTGTTAATACCACTTCTACTGTTATTCTGCTCATTTATGATAATTCCAGAAAATTTCCAAGGTTTTTGACCCACAAAAAATGAATTTTGGGAGCTGAACTCTCGTTAAAACCTCCATTCTTCAGTCATTGGTCAAAATGAACTTCATATTCGGTCTTCTAACCCTAAAAACATGGAAAACGCTACCTCACAAGCTCATGTTCACTAAAACCTCATACAAAACATTAAAAACCCCTATTTTTACCCTAACCATTTTGGTTTATTATTCTGTCAATAATACAATTCGCTCAGCGAAAAAATTTTCAAACACCTCCTCAAAATTTTTCCTTTCACGTTTCAAGGTGCGTAGATTCCGAAAATGCAACGTCCGACGGCCGTCCGCCTTATCATCCATAGCTACTTTATTTTCGGTCTAGAAAATAAAGGCAAAATCCTGAAATTTCGCAGCCCCATCGGAATACAACCAAGGGTGTTATGGGTGAAAATTGGGTGTAAAAATAAGAATTTTGGGTGTTTTGGTAACATGAGTTTGACAGGTACCGTTTTCCATGCTTTTAGGACGAGGAGACCGAATATGAAGTAGATTTTGACCAAAGAGTGGAAAACTGAGGTTCTAACGAAGTTTCAGCATTGAATTTACCTTGAATTTTGGTTTAAAATCGTCGTTCCTTCGCACACAGGCTACAATTTATTGGGTTCTAGTTGTGCTCCGAAGCTCGGCACCCGAATCGGAATACACCCAGGGGTGTTATGAGTGAAATATGGTTGTAAAAATAGGGTTTATCGCAGTTTCGTTTGAAGTTTTAGTGAACACGAGCGTGTGAGGTACCGTTTTCCATGTTTTTTTGTAGGGTGAGAAGACCAAATATGAAGTTGGTTTTGACGAAAGAGTGAAGAATTGAGGTTGTAACGAAGGTTCAGCTCCCAAAATTCATTTTTTGTGAGTCAGAAACTTGGGAAATTGTCTGAAATACCGTAAATTACTACAGTAACACTAGAAGTAGTATTAACAATCAAACTGTGTGTAGTGATCACGACAGTCAAACGGTACTATCAACGATCAAGATCATTTGTCAAAGATAGGAGCCTGATTCGCATTTTTGGTGGCCAAAATTGGAGCTCAGCATCAAGAATAGCTATTTCATTTATTGCACATGAAAGAAACAATAAACGAACAGCCAACATTTCTGTAGAGGTATGTCCAGTAGAATAATAAACCCATGTGACAAAGACTTTGCATCGTTTTGGAATATACGCACCTTGAAACTTGAAAGACAAAATTTAGAGGGGTGATAGGAAAATGTTTTGCTGTGCGAATAATTGGGAGTATTATTCACAGAATAATAAACCAAAATGCAATGTCCGTCCGCCGTCCGCCGTGTCATCCATATCTACTTTATTTCAGGTCCAAAAAATTCGTCCATTCGCACGCATGCTACATTTGGACCCTAGTTGTGTCCCGAAACTTTGCAGCCCGATCGGAATACACCCAGGGGTGTTATGGGGGAAAATTTATGTCTAAAACTAGGGGCTTCTGAGGGTTTTTTCTCAGTTTTTATTGAACTCGAGCTTGTTAAGTATCGTTTCCCTCGTTTTATGAAACTGTAATTCCCTGCCCGGCTCCAGTACTCGATACAGGGCATTCCTGGGGGTAGTAGGAGGGTAGTTACTGACCAATGAAAACAGTGATCTATGTAGAAGGGGCATCTATTAAAGGTAAATGATAAACCGTTGTGTAATAAGTTGCAGTTTTTTTTCGTTTTTTTTTATGAATTTTTAGTGAACTTTGCAGTGTTTTTTCTTCTGTAGTGTGTATGTGGAGAAATTCGCGTCTTGCCAGTAATTGGCCATGTCGGATCCCCTGGCTCGAGCGTGAGGTATACATTATACAACCCCTTCTAGTCTACCTCATCGTAACCACCCGTTCTATTTCATGATACCCCCTTTTAATGGTCATATTAGAAATGGCTCCTCACAACATAATATATCCACCGAGGCCAAAAGTGGGAGGATATCTGATCTATGTAAGAATAATTGGAGATGAAAACCTATCCTATTCTCCTGTTACAGACAATGAGGACATACCATCGCCACCTCCGCCTTCTGTCCGACAACGATCAGATGACTCCCATGAACTTCCTGGATCAACACATGGTGAGAGTGGGGGACTGTTTATTTGAAACAACCTCAAACAATAGAAAAAACTCAATAATAACTGCCGCTACCAATATTATAACAGCTACGTAGAAGAAACATATTTCTTCACTCCTTCTCTTTTTCCAAACTCATACTGACCAGAGGCACAACCTGAGACAAAACTCCCATTAGTAGGGAAACATTAAAAAGTTGTGGTAGAAAAATTACCAGTCATACATGATGACTAAGACGAGCAAATTTTTGACGGTTTTTACTACTGACAATTTTTGACAATTTTAAGCATTTATGATGATCAACAACTTTTTGAGTGAGAATGTGACTCACTATTTGAGAGAAAATATTTTGTTCTATTGAATTAGTATTTTTATGTGTCGAGTCCACCGATCTAAGATAAGGAATTTCGGCGAGTTTATATAAATTACTGTTGATTTCAACAGGTTTTACCAAGCTTTAGCTATTCTCGACCCACACTGAACAAAACAATTACCATGTTTTGGTTTCCAAAAATTGCGTATCTTTGAAATCATTCTTTTGATTGCCATTATAAAATGATTGTGGCGAAATTCTGAAGATTTTATTCCGTAGCCAAGGTCAGATATCGTCTGGAGTGACACAGGAATAAATACTTAAATCTATTTTGGGAAGTTATTACTGTTTTTGACAAAGCGAGCCAACAGACCATACAGTGTATACGCAAAGAAACGCTGTAATGAACAAATGAACCAAGACTGAAGGTATTAGATGTGCTTAGAATTAGAAACATACTATAAAAAATGAAAAAATTGTTTTCTTATTATGCAGTGATTTGATCATTCGACAACCCCACCACCACCATCTCTCACCACCCCTTCACCACTGGGCCTTTTCGATACTTATTCGGTCTTTATGATACTGGGCCTCTGTTCCTATATACTGATAGCATCTTAGCATACTTGTTTCAGACGGAAACTCGTCAGGTCGTAATAAAGTAGAAGTCGCTTAGTAGGAAAGCGGTTAAAGGAATAAGTCGGATTTACAGATAGAAACAGTCAGGTCCCGATCGGCTGTATCGGTATTGGCCTGTTATATTGGTCAAAAGGGGGTGCTTTATTGATCAAAGTTTTTGAGCTGGTGGGGAGGGGGGGGTCAAAAGTCGGCAAATGAGGTAAAAATGGCAGAAATCTCCGAAAACCGGTATACACCACAAGTGGTATTGAATGATGACCCGAAACAGAACGTTAGCTGTTTATGGTGTTTTTTTGGTTTATTATTTTCAATAATGAACCATTGGAATCGAGCATGAAAAAAAAAATTCTTACCCCCCCTCAAAATTTGATGGTTTACGTTTCAAGATATGTAGAATCCAAAACTGCAATAAAAATATTTCTGTCTGTCCGCCGTACGCCGTACGCCGTACGGGCCACTTTACTTAGTTACCATGAAAAAAATTGATGAAATTCGGGTTATAGGTTCCGTTTGGCGTCTAGTTGGTCCTCGAAGCTCGACGTTACTGTGAGTCATCTCTAAGGGGTTCAAAATAGGGGTTGAAATTTTCAAAACGCCTATACCATTTTTTTACGTAAATATTTTTACGGTTTTAAATACTTCTTGAACTTGCGAGTTTTTTAAGACCATCCGGAGCATCGTACGTCCAGCCGTTCGTTCACAGTAAGGCCCCGAAGTTTGCACCGACAGGCATTTTCGACTCCAGTGTGAATGAAATTGTATACAATCCAAACCAAATCTCGAAACCAGAGACGCGCCCACAATAGGAATTTGTGAATACGGCCAATCATTGGTAGGGAGCACCTGATTATATTGGCGGAGTATGAAGTCGAGTTGGTTGTTCTGTGATATTATTTAATTTGAAAAATGATGGCTCTATTGGAGTTTGTTGGTAGGTAGTGAAACTTGAACAAACGTTGAAGTATTATTGATGGGTAAATTATTACTACGGTAAATCATTACTCAACGGTAAATTATTACACAACGGTAAATTATACCATCTACGTAGAAGGGGCTGGAGTTTGTTGGTAGGTACTTTTGCAACTTTTTTCACTCCTCATCAACAATTTCTTTTCAGAACTTCATTATGTGTGTTTCTTTTTGTTAGGTACTGTTTGTCATCGGCAGAATTATTTTAGCAACATTTAACTCGTGATTTAGGTAGGTACCTAGTAACGAGTACGGGGTTAGGTACCAACCTAAGGAGGGTCTGCGATCTACATAATATGTATAGAATAGTACATATCATATTATATAGACGGGTTATCTATACATAGAGCTGTGATCTGTAACAGAAGGGTATTCTATACAAAATAATAAACCGTTGTGCAGGGATTTGCAGCGTTTTTTTAATTAGAAATCACCACAAAGTATATATACAGTAGAAGTCGGTTATAGAGATTGATGCCGTATAGTGATTGTTACCAGTCAGTCCCAGTTCGATCACTATAAGCGACTTCTACTGTAGAAGAAAACAGAGAACAGCAGAGAACAAGTGAGCCCATCGTCAAATTTTATGACGAGGCTAGTACAGTATAGACCGAATTACAATACGACACGATTGCATCGTGCCTTGTCTGTTTTCTTCTAGTAATGGATTCTTCTAATAATTTCAATAATAAGCATTGGTAGAGGCAGCGTGAATTATTTACTTTGTTACTAAATAACCACGGTTTGCTACATCAGTATTAATTTACTGTTACGGACGAAGAGGACATGGCACCGATATGTCCGCCATCTGTCCTTCCACATTCAGAGGACCCCCCCAATGCATTTCTCGAATTTCTTGATTCAGAACACGGTGAGATGGGCGAGGTGGAGGACTTCTATTTAATACAACCAATAAATAGCTAAAACGTAACTCAACTACTGCTACCACTATTTTAACCACTACCAACTCTGACTGGAGGTACGGTCTTTATGATATTAGGGCGTTATTAACGGCTTGATAGCATCTTACCATACTTTTTCAGATGGAGACGTGTTGGATCGTAAAAAGGTAAAACCCAGGAAGAAGACAACAAAACGAAAACCGAGTAAGTTCATCACCAAACTGCATCGTGCCATGTCCCAAATGTTATCATCCTGAAAATTTACCGTGAATACTTGTTGAATGAAAAAAACTAAATTGATTTTACAGCAAAGAGGACTCAAGGACCTGCACAACCTTCAACGAGCACCTATACAGGTGAGTACACATCAGGCGAGCGTCTATTTTTACATGATATAACTGTGGCTTATATGTATAACTACAGTTTTCTACTTAGTGCTTACTGACACAGACGATGTGCAGGTACACTGCATTGCTACCTCCGCCTACATCAACATATCGTCGGCACCACGCCAAACTCACCAAACTGCTAAATCATAGTTCCGATAAAACCGCATTATAAATTTACAAATCGTGCAGAAATATGGGGTGAACAATACTTTTGAGTCAATAGCAGAAAAGCGGTTAATATGTCCATGAGACAAAATAATATTCCCAGACTTTTTCTAGGATAATTTACAATACGACTTTTTCGGAGATGAGCACTTTTTAATTCTTCCCCGTTTCGAAGCATTCTGAGCATAATGGAATGGAGATATATTCCAGGTGATCGACCATTTTAATGGCACCCAATTACAGATGATGTTGAGGTTCGGTCAAAGAAAAGACGAGTTGCAAATTTATCGGTTTTGTATTGTATATGAACCGAGCAGTTGTAATTTTGTTCCAACATCTGCTGTGATTGTTGTTACATTATTCATACTATTTGGATCAAAACTCCCTCTACAGCTCTCCCATCGATTTTGCTGAATAAACTGCCGAAACCGCAGGAAAATCTCGACTTCTCTTTGACAGAACCTCAACCAACAGAAACTCTAAGTAGCTGAGTGATACTGAAACGGTCAATAACCTGAAACATATCAACTTCACATTATTATAATATACTGTTTAAAACTAAGGAGGGATGCAGAATTCTGTGAAACGGAGAAGGAACGTTTTTTTCTTCAAAATTCACGTACTAAACATTTTAGACGCAGTGCAATAGCGTATTTTCATGAAAATCCCTAGATTCCTAGATCCATGACCCATCCCACCATCCTTGAACCATCCCACCATGTAAATAGAACCATATAAATCGGATAGTATGCTTATCCCCCCCCCCCCCCTCTCTTCTTCATCTTACCATTTGAGAAGTAAATTCATTTTTTTTAAAGTGTCCTGACTTTTAAGCTTTAAATAGGCAGGTACATGATTTGCGATATGGGGGGGGGGGGGGTTAAATCAAACGAATCTTCGATTTCACCTCTCCCCTCCAACGACCTTTTCTCCAACATACGTCCTCGTTTTCCTGTATAGATTCCCCTTCTGCGCAAATCACTGTTTTCTGAGGTCAATACCTACCCTCGTGCAACAACCCCCAGGAAAAAGCTAATGGCCTAAACTGTAAACAATATCCAAAATAACCATCTTGATCAAATGAAACAATTATCACGGACCAGTACACTCGATTTCTCAAAGCCATGCGTGATTATAATCAGCGGTTTTCTATCAATGATTTCGGGTTGAGGTTGAGTAGACCTGATGATTCACAGTCACGATGATGAAACTGTTCGATTCATTCCTCAGGCTCTAACTGTGAAATGAAGTTTATGACGTTTTCAATAATTGACCTCGAACTTGTACGCAAAGCCGTTCATTCAAAGTAAGCCCTGACGTTTGCCCCAAAAAGCTTCGACAACATGAGTGTGAATGAAACGGTATCCAACCCGCCCAGATATCATTGCTAGGAAACACCTGAATATAATCACGCATGGCCGAATTAAATCCACTCCTGAAAATGAAAACCGTGCCTAATAATGCCTTCTTCAAATCACGTGGGGATTCCCGCTTTGAAGAAGAAATTTCAATGGTTTTTTGAAGCAGCTGTATCTACTGGTACGTCGGTACTTAAGCCAAGATTCTTCTAAGCTTTAAGCTTGTCGTTTCAAATGTCCTACTGAATTCCACGCTGACGCCCTCCATGGATTTTAATAAGCCAGTTCTGCTGATGTGGTTGTTGGGCAACGTCTTGAAACGAATACCGATTTTTTTATTGAGTCGACCCCAAGGTGACCCTACTGTTGCTACGTTGCTAGGATTTGTTTATAAATTTGCCTTCATCCAAGTAATAAACTATTGACTTGTGGAACAAACGGCCTAAATTTATGTTTCAGAGGAGATAGCCGAAGATTATCTGCAAGCAGTAGTAGTAGGTGAGTACAACTAACAGGCGAATCAATTTACTCAAGTAATTAGCTTGGGCAGTCAGTAACTTCATGGTGAATAAATAAGTCGTATTATGGTTTTGTGGAGAAGAATCTGTAGGGTAAGGCCATTTCCATATCCGTGGACCATCTTCCCCAAATAAGACAAGTAATATTTGTATCTCTCGCAATAGGGTTCGATATAAATAAGCCGTCATCTAATTTATCACCTAGCGACTAAATACTTGAGGAACCAACCGCCAGAATTAATGTTTCAGTCGTGACAGCTCAGCGTTTTCAGCCAGAAGCAGTTGAAGGTAAGTACAACTGACAGGCAAGTCAATTTACTCATCTAATTAGCTAGGGCAGTCAGTAACATCATGTTGGAGAAATAAATCGTATTATGGTTTTGTGGAAAAATTCTGTAAGAAACGTCCACAGATCATCCGTAGATCATTTTACCCAAATAACACCATAAACAGAACATGACAGAACACATTCCCAGAACACACACATAAAACACACACACACACACACATACACACACATTGATAGAATTCCCTCATATAATAAATAATAATAAATAATCAGTAACTTCAATGTCGTGAGTCCCTCCCGGGAACACTCCTATAATATTAAGTTCTCACCAATATCCAAACGCCAAACTAAAGCTCCGTAAATAAAGATATGAGTGGGGACACAGGCGACAGAACCCAGGGTTGCTCAACCTGGGGCCCCACTACCAGCTCCTTGCAAGGAGTTGGAGGGAGAGGCCCCCAAGTCCTATAAAACCCTGGATCCTGGAGCTCAAGCTTCATTCGACACTTCCTCTAACCAGCTCTCTCTTCTCTCTCTTACCTTCCCTCTCAGATGATCGGTTGACTACAGCCGCCTGAGAATTTTTACCTCCTCTCCTCCTCCTTGTCTAGATGATCGGTTGACTACAGCCGCCTAGACAAGGGACCTCTCCTTCACCTCTCCTTTACCTAGATGAACGGTTGACTACAGCCGCCTAGGTAAAATTCACTCATCCACCTCCCTCTCCTCCCCAAGTCGTAGATGTTCGGTTGACTACAGCCGCCTGCGACTTTTCCTCCTTCCCTTTCCTTTACCTAGATGAACGGTTGACTACAGCCGCCTAGGTAAAATTTCACTCATCCACCTTCCTCTCCTCCCAAGTCGTAGATGCCCGGTTGACTACAGCCGCCTGCGACTTTTCCTTCCTTCCACGCCACCGTGATGAGAATTTTAAATCTGCTCGCCCGAACGCCGCAACTCATCCCCCCCTCGGCAACGCAGAGGGCGGTCTCCAGCCGCGGCGGGCCCCTCCACCTCCACCCGCCCCACCAAAACTACCTACCTCCCAGCGGACCCCCCCCACCGATGTTTCTATCATGTTAACTTCGGTGGGGAGGCCCGCAAATGCCAGCCCCCCTGCTCCTTCACCCCTAAGCAGGGAAACGCAGCCGCCCGCCGGTAAACCCGGCGGGCCCCCCTCCTCGCCAACACGGGGGGGACCGGGACAAACCCCTCCCCGCCCGCATTCACACCACCACCACACGGCCCCGTTACCCCTCCTACGCCGCCGCCACGGCTGCCAACCTCCCGGCCACGCCTGCCAGCGCCGCCAAAACCCTCACCCCACCATCAACCGTTCCCCCACCTCGGAACGGCCCCTCCACGCCCGCCTCCAGGGCAGCCACCCTTCCGGCCGCCACTCACGCCGCCGCTCCCGTTCCCCCACCCCGGAACGGCCCCTCCACGCCCGCCTCCAGGGCAGCCACCCTTCCGGCCGCCACTCACGCCGCCGCTACCGTTCCCCCACGGAACGGCCCCTCCTCACCAGCCTCCAGGGCAAAACCCCCTCCGGCCGCCACTCACGCCGCCGCTACCGTTCCCCCACCCCGGAACGACCCCTCCACGCCCGCCTCCAGGGCAAAACCCCCTCCGGCCGCCACTCACGCCGCCGCTACCGTTCCCCCTCCCCGGAACGAAACCAACCCACCTCCTACCAAGAGGACCAGCCCCCCTGCCGACGCCACCGTTCCCCCCCTCCGGAAAGGCAAGAAACCGCCCCACGTCTCCTTCGAAGAGGACCACCCACCGCCACCACAGATACCCACCTCCGCGATCCTCCAACACGCCCTGCCTACCCACCAGCGACTTTTCTTGCGATGTAAGAAAACAAACTTACCTTTCCTGGTGGACACAGGGGCGGCGCTTTCAATCTTCCCCAACAACATCCTCCGGCGTCAGGCGCGCTGCCACCGGCAGCTTCTCTACGCCGCCAACGGCACTACCATCCCCTCGTACGGGACATACCGCTCATCAGTTCACATGAGCGGTCTCGCGTACGAGTGGGACTTCACCGTGGCGGACGTGGAGAAGGCGATCCTGGGGGCCGACTTCCTCGCCTATTTCGGCCTCCAGGTCGACGTCCGGAATGCGCGCCTGATCGACCCACAAACCAATAAACCCATACCCGGGTTTATTCACGCGATTAACCACCCCCCCACACAGTTTGAACGCCTCCTCCTCAACTACCGTCCCCAGCGCCGCCCCTCCGCCCACATCTCCACAGTCCAACATCATATCGAGACCTCAGGCCCACCCATCACAGCGAAAGCCCGCCGCCTCCACCCCCTTCAATTATCAAAAACTCGCCAGCATTTCAACAAATTACTCGCCGACGGTATCATCCGCCCCTCGAAATCCCCTTGGGCTTCTCCACTCCACATCGTGCAGAAGCCCAATGGGGATATCCGCCCCTGCGGAGACTACCGGCGCCTAAACGCTAAAACCACGCCAGACCTCTATAACGTTCCCCACCTACGGGATTTCTCATCACATCTACATGGTACCACTATCTTCTCTACCCTCGACATTTCAAGAGCGTTCCATCATATTAACATCCACCCCCCCGACGTCCCGAAAACCGCAATCATTACCCCGTTCGGTTTGTTCGAATACGTGAAAATGGGCTTCGGGTTGAGGAACGCAGCACAGACATGGCAACGGTATTTGGACAGCATCCTGCGAGGCCTACCGTTCGTCTTTTGCTTCCTCGACGACGTCCTGGTAGCCTCCAAAACACCAGAAGAACACCTCACCCATCTCCAACAGATACTCGAAATCTTCTCCGCCGAGGGCCTCCTCATTAACACCGACAAATGCGTTCTCGGCCAACCCACCGTCCGCTGCCTCGGCCACCAAGTCTCATCCGCAGGCATCAAGCCCCTCCCGGACAAGGTCCACGCCATCAGTGATTTTCCACAACCCCGCACTGTGACGGAACTCCGCCGCTTCCTGGGTATGTTAAATTTTTACCGCAGACACATAAAACACGCAGCACAACATCAACAGCCACTCATACACGCCATTCCCCAACCCTAAAAAAAAAATGACAACCGCCCTATCACCTGGACCCCCCAACTTACCACCTCCTTCAAAATTTGCAAGCAGGACCTAGTAGACGCCGCTCTATTAGCCCATCCCGACCCTCACGCTCCCCTTTCCATCACAACCGATGCGTCCGATTGGGCCATCGGGGCAGTACTCCACCAGCACACCGGCGCCGCCCCCCAACCCCTTGCCTTCTTTTCCAAAACATTGTCCCCCACCCAGAAAAATTACTCCACTTTCGACAGAGAACTCCTCGCCATCCACGAAGCCATCAAGCACTTTCGTGACTTCGTGGAGGGCAGGCAGTTCTCTGTCATTACTGATCACAAGCCCCTGACCCACGCCCTCCTCCAAAACCGCAAATCCGCCTCCCCCCGTCGCCTCCGGCAACTCGAGTTTATCGGACAATTCACCTCCGATATCCGATACTTGCCGGGGGCTGACAACTGCGTGGCGGACGCGCTCTCCCGACCCACCCCTACCCCCGCGCCGGTGGCGGAGCTACTGCCATTCCCCTCCCCCCAATCCCTCAAAAACAAACAGAACCCAACCTCTGACCCCGCCCTTTCCAACCTCATTTCCGCATCCAAGTTGGAACAGCTGCCTCCCCTCGACCTCTGGTGCGACGTAACGGCCGATTCACCGCGCCCTTACGTCCCACCAGAGCTGAGGCGGCAGTTGTTCCTCCATTATCATTCCCTCCACCATCCTGGCATTCGGGCAAGCCGGGACCTCATAAAAACGCGGTACTTCTGGCCCCACATGAACACAGATATTCGTAACTGGGTTCTGGGGTGCCAGAAGTGCCAGCGATTCAAGGTCTCGGCCCACCCCCATGTCCCTCCTCAAACCATCCCCGACTCCCTCCCGTGGGAACATGTACATCTGGACCTAGTGGGCCCCCTTCCCCCGTCCGAGGGGAAGAAATACTGCCTCACGATGATCGATCGTGCCACCAACTGGGTAGAGTGCATCCCACTCGCCCACATCACCGCGGACACCGTCGCAACGGCTTTCCTCACCCAATGGGTTAGCCGTTACGGTTGTCCGCGAACAATCACGGTCGATCAAGGGAGGCAGTTCGAATCCGCCCACTTTTCAGATTTACTACGTTCCCTCGGGATCAAAAAAATTCACACTACCCCTTACCATCCCCAATCCAACGGGAAAATAGAGCGGTGGCACTCGGTCCTCAAACAAGCCATTTCTACATCAGCCAATTCCCCTTCCTGGACAAAATCCCTCCCCTACATTTTGCTCAGCCTTCGCACATCAGCCCGTCCATCAGACCAAACCAGCC
Organism: Leptopterna dolabrata; assembly: GCA_954871275.1. Taxonomy (NCBI): domain Eukaryota; kingdom Metazoa; phylum Arthropoda; class Insecta; order Hemiptera; family Miridae; genus Leptopterna; species Leptopterna dolabrata. Next base: position 18,162,958 of record OX940974.1, read on the forward strand.
CCGCACAAAACGCCTTTAAAGACCCAATACGTTTACCGGCCGACATTTTCACCCCGAATCACACACCGTCAATTAACAGGGAGCCGCTACACTCAACAACACCGACAAACGACACCACTTATCCCAAACGCTTTTTCACCACCACACACATGTACCTGAAAGAGCCCGGCATCCATAAAACTTTCCAACCCCTTTATGCCGGGCCCTTTCAAGTCATCCGCACAACACACACCACCGCGACCCTGTTAATTGACGGCAAACCACATACAGTCCCGTTAGCCAGGTGTAAACCCGCACCTGTGCTAGCCCAAACCCCTAACACTATCAGTCTCCCGCCGTCCGTTCGCGATGCACCATCCCCGATTCCCACAGCGCCCGTCACCTCCGTCGTTTCCGGATTTCGATTCGGATCCGGAAATGGCGGCGATTCTCCGGGACGTTTTCGTCCCGGAACCGCTCTCCCCCCTACCCCCTTCGCCCGGGCCGACATCCACGCTTCTTTTTATTCCGCCACGGATCTCCGGGTTACCTCCCCGGCCCCGACGATGGAAGTACCCCCAGTGGCGAATTCTGCGCGAATTTCGCACAGCACAAGCCACGGGGGTACACCCTCCCTACACCCCCACAGACCCATTGATGTCCTCCATCCTGCACGAGTTCCGCCTCACGGAACTCATGCCCCCCCCACCACCCGTTCAAATCGCAACCCCCCCCATAAATTACAGACCCCCACCTCCCGCCCTTCACCCGGAAATTTTGGACCCCCCAATTTTAACTCCCCCACAACAATTTTCCATTTTCGACCCCCCAGTCTCGGCTTCTCCCCCTCAAACGCCCCCACCCCCCAAACCCACAACACCCCCTCCCCCCCCTCCATCGTCGGGGATATCCCAAATAGTTTCCGCCGGGACAAAACGGCCCGGGCGGCGAAACGGACGGAGGGAGCGTCCCCACATTCCCCGCGTCCCGGCGGCCAAGTCCCCCGCCCCGCTCTGAGCAATCACGGCGGGGCCTTGAGATTCCGGGACAGTGCTTGTGTCTTATTATCCCACACGCACTGTACCGGGACTCAGGGCCCCACCGTGGCCGCCTCGCCACATCGACCGCCAACCGCTACCCCCCGCACACTTCACCCACACACTCACTACCACTCGCCACACACTAACCACACCCAGGAAACGGCGGATTCCAACACCCCGTTCCCATCTGTCAACCAAATTTGTACATACCCTTCAACTATTGTAAATACGCATTCATCTTTTGTAAATACTCATTCATCTTTTGTAAATACTCATTCATCTTTCGTAACTACTCCTTCATCTTTTGTCCATGCTCCCTATGCTGATACTCTCTACTTACCATGTTAATCCTCTCTATACTCTACCATCTTAATGCTCTATACTTACCATGTTACTCCTAGACTTAAGGCTCGCCTCTATACCATATTACTCCTAGACTTAAAACTCGCCTTCAGCTCAACCACTTGTTTGCATCGGCCCTCAGCCCCTGTCACCTTGCGCCTTCAGCACCACCTCTTGTTTGCCGTAGCCCTCAGCTCCTGTCACCTTGCGCCTTCAGCACCACCTTTTGTTTGCCGTAGCCCTCAGCTCCTGTCACCTTGCGCCTTCAGCTCCACAAATATTGGTTCAAACTGGGGGGACCTCTGTCGTGAGTCCCTCCCGGGAACACTCCTATAATATTAAGTTCTCACCAATATCCAAACGCCAAACTAAAGCTCCGTAAATAAAGATATGAGTGGGGACACAGGCGACAGAACCCAGGGTTGCTCAACCTGGGGCCCCACTACCAGCTCCTTGCAAGGAGTTGGAGGGAGAGGCCCCCAAGTCCTATAAAACCCTGGATCCTGGAGCTCAAGCTTCATTCGACACTTCCTCTAACCAGCTCTCTCTTCTCTCTCTTACCTTCCCTCTCAGATGATCGGTTGACTACAGCCGCCTGAGAATTTTTACCTCCTCTCCTCCTCCTTGTCTAGATGATCGGTTGACTACAGCCGCCTAGACAAGGGACCTCTCCTTCACCTCTCCTTTACCTAGATGAACGGTTGACTACAGCCGCCTAGGTAAAATTCACTCATCCACCTCCCTCTCCTCCCCAAGTCGTAGATGTTCGGTTGACTACAGCCGCCTGCGACTTTTCCTCCTTCCCTTTCCTTTACCTAGATGAACGGTTGACTACAGCCGCCTAGGTAAAATTTCACTCATCCACCTTCCTCTCCTCATAAGTCGTAGATGCCCGGTTGACTACAGCCGCCTGCGACTTTTCCTTCCTTCCACGCCACCGTGATGAGAATTTTAAATTCATCACATTCAATAAGACTGGTAATAGGTGTATCCCTCTCATTACAATTGTACATAAATTTCCCGTCCTGTAATTTACTATTGGCTGTAAATACTTGTGGAAACAACAGTGTGAATTAATATTTCAGAGGAAACAGCTCATTATCACCAACCAGCAGAAGTTGTAGAAGAAGCAGATGTGTCCATTTACTCATTAGCTGGGGCAGTCAGTAACTTCATGTTTCAGAACTTATTCATATTACGGTTTTGATTCATAGGTGGAAAGTTGACAATGCTAGAGGCAAATCTACAGTATTCGTAATTGCTTCACTACTGATTTTTACCGAAATTTGAGTAGAAATCAAGGTGGAAATCAAATTCAGTAGAACTCAAACTGAGAAGTAATCAAAATTCATGCACCAACCCATGTTCTACTTGGGTTTTCAAATTTTCCATTGATTCCGTTTCGGAGCATCCTGAATCAATGCTAAGACTATTGGATCCCTATATAAACCCCTGAATCCGCAAAAATTTTTTGTAATCGTAAACGAAGGATGAGTTGAAAGATGGGTGATCTTCGAAAATAACAAGTGGGTGTGATATAGCTTTTCAAGGTCTATAGTCGGTAAAACCGTAAATAGGCTAAAATCCATATAAAACTGACAGGGCTGTATAGAATGGAGAGGCATGAAACGCTGCAAATGATTACACAACGGTTTATTATTTACCTGTATAGATGCTAGTTCTGAGTAGATCACTTTATGCTCTGGTCAATACCTACCCTCAAGCTCCCCCCCAGGAGCTCGAGCATTTAACGTTTCTTCCAGTTACAAAAGTACCTATCAACAAAATCCAAAAGAGGTTTATTTCATATTATTATCAAGAACAAGATTATTTTTTCATTCTCAAATGAAATAATATCACACAAAACCAACTGACTTCATAAAGCCATCCGCGATTATAATCAGGTTTTCCCTAGCAATGATACCCGGGCCGGATTTATACCGTTTCATCCACGATCATGTTGACGAAACTTCTCGGTTCAAACGAAAGGCTGGTCTTACATTGCTCCGTGTGGTCTCAAAAACTTATCTTTTTGAGATCAATTTAAAAACGTAAAAAACACACCCTTCTATTGAAAGTTTTCGAGCTACGGCGTTCTGAAAATTTCACCCTCTATTTTTCACCCGTTAGAGATGACACAGTAACGCAGAGCTTTACTGACAAACTGGATCCCAAATGGGACCTATAAACCAAATTTCATTAATTTTTGATCTATAAGAAAGTGTGTCGGCGGACGGACAGAAATTTTTTTATTCCATTTTCGGATTCTCCATACCTTGAAATGGAAACCATCAAATTTAAGGGGGGGGGGCATCAAAATTTCATGCTCGATTCCAAAGGTTCATTATTGAAAATAATAAACCAAATACTATTTCTGTAGTCCAAATCATCATTCCACAATAAAAGTACGTAAAGCCGAGTTTTTGGGGTGTCGGAAATCGCTTTAAAATGATAATAATCGCTACAACTTACCTATAAAATTAAAAAACTCGCTCATACGGTCATGCTGCATGACTAGGACGCTTCAAGTTTAACACGGTTGATAAAGTATCTTGTTGTGACACAGATACTGCAACACATTCGTTCACGTTCAGTTGTGTTGTGGCATCATGATGTTATGTTTTAGAAGTGATCGACTTGCTGACGCCGGAACCTGCCGCCGATCCAGATTCGAATCCGCTACCGGCAGAAACATCTGCAGATGCAGAACCTGAACCACCTACAATACAACGAGTTCCATCACCAGATATCGACGCCTTATTAGGTGAGCTAATCAAAAACAGAACTCTCATCATACATCGCCTTCTCATTAACTTAATTTACCAATATTGAATTGAAGTATGAAACGAACTGCCTATGCCATGGCGGAAGCAGGTAAGAGAGAAAAAACGCTGCAAAGTCCTTGTCACATGGGTTTATTATTCTATTGGACGTACCTACAGAAATGTTGGTACGTGAAATAATTTAATTAGCCATTTCTGATGGTTTCCACCAATTTTGGCCTCCAAAACACGAATTAGGTACGCTCCTTTTGGTTTATTATTCTGTGAATAATGCACCTATGTATTCGCTCAGCAAAAAATTTTTATAACACCCCCTCAAATCTTTTTTCTTTTACGTTTGAAGGGTTTGAAGGTACGTAGATTCCAAAAATGCAATGTCCGTCGCCCGCCCACCGTACGCCGTCCGCCGTATCACGTGTACCGACTTCATTTTTTTTTTGGTCTAAAAAAGTGGTTCTTTTGCACACATGCTCCATTTGGGCCCTACTTGTGTCCCGGAACTTTACAGCCCGATCGGAATATACCCAGGGGTGTTATGAATGAAAATGTGCACAAAAATAGGTACTTTTTGTGTTTTAGTAACATGCTAGTAACATGAGCTTTTGAGGTATGGTTTTCCATGTTTTTGGGGAGGAGAAGACCGAATATGAAGTTGATTTTGACCAAAGAGTGGAAAATCGAGGTTCTACCAAATGTTCAGCTCCCAAAATTGATTTTTTATGAGTCAAAAACCTGGGAAATCGTCTGAAATCACCTTCAATTTGTATAATAACACTGGAAGTAGTATCAACACGTGGATCAAGACGATTAAATGGCACTACCAATGATCAAAGATAAATTGAAAAAAAAGGAGCTTACCTAATTCGTGTTTTAGGGGCCAAAAATGGTGGAAACCATCAGAAATAGCTATTTCAATTATTTCACATGAAAGAAACAATATGAACAGCCATCATTTCTGTGGGTATGTCCATTTGAATAATAAACCCATGTGACAAGGACTTTGCAGCGTTTTTTTTTCTTTCTTTCTAATTATCTTTGATCATTGGTAGTGCCATTATTAATCGTCTTGATCCACCTCTTGATACTTATTCTAGTGTTACTCTACAAACTGATGGTGATTTCAGACGATTTCCCAGGTTTTTGACTCATAAAAAAATCAATTTTGGGAGCTGAACTTCCGGTAGTACCTCAATTTTCCTCTCTTTGGTCAAAATCGACTTCATATTCGGTCTTCTCGTCCCCAAAAACACGGAAAACGATACACCAAATGCTCATGTTGCTAACATGTTACTAAAGCACAAAAAGTACCTATTTTTATACGCATTTCCACTCTTAACACCCCTGGGTATATTCCGATCGGGCTGCAAAGTTTCGGGACACAACTAGGGCCCAAATGGAGAATGTGCGAAAGAACCCATTTTTTAGACCGAAAATGAAGCCGGTACACGTGATACGGCGGACGGCGTACGGCGGAGGACATTGCATTTTTGGAATCTACGCACCTTGAAACGGAAAAGAAAAAATTTTGAGTGGTGCTACAAAAAGTTTTTGCTGAGCGAATACATAGACGTGCATTATTCACAGAATAATAAACCAAAAAAGTAGGTAGGTACCCAGAGTTGAGCAGAGTTATGAGCCGGGTAGGTATGAAAACTTCTTCGTAGGATAAAACTCAATTTAATATAAATTCTTTAATATAAATTCTCTAACCTATTTTTGATTGTGAATACTTGTCGAATCCACCGCCTATATTAATTGTTCAGTGGAGACAGCTAAAGATTTCCAGGTAGAAGTAGATAGAGTTGAGTACAACCATCAGTCGTTATATTGCTCTTATTGGAATTCTAGATAAACTTGCATTCTCCTGTTATTATTGACTGTAAACACTTGTGGAACCGACCGCGTAAATTAATTTTTCAGGAGAGAAAACTCAAGATTTTCAGCCAGGAGTAGTTGAAGGTAAGATCAACTAACTGGAAACTCAATTTATCCAACTCATTAGCTAGTAACTTCATGTTGAAGAAATAAATCGTATTATCGTTACGTGCACAAGATTCAGTGTAAGTACGGCCATATCCATATCCGTGGATCTCACCTAAATAAGACTAGTTATTTGTACCCCTTTTATTAGGATTCGATATAAATTTTCCGTCCTCCAACTTATCCTTGATTAGGAATAATTGTGGAACCAAACGCCCATATTAATCGTTCAGTGGAGAAAGCTCAAGATGTCCAGGTAGAAGTAGTTGGAGTTGAGTACAACTATCAGGCGTGATATCCCTCTTATTATAATTCTATATAAACTTATATAAACTTAAACCTAAATAAACTTCAACTTCTATATAAACTTAAACTTATTAGAATTCAATACCTATAAGTCTATTTACTCAACTGTGTAAAGACGGCCATATATTATATCCATATCCGCGGATCGTTCACAGATAAGACAAGTAATATTTTTACCCCATTTATCAGAATTCCATAAGTGTTCCGTCCTCTAACTTATTACTGATTGCCAATACTTGTGGAACCAACCGCGAAATTAATATTTCAGGGGAGGCAGCTCAAGATTTGCAGCCAGAAGTAGTTGAAGGTAAGAAGCCTTTCAGGCGAGTCAATTTTCTCAACTCATTAGCTAGGGCAGTCAGTAACTCAGTGTGGAAGAAAAAATCGTATTATGGTTCTACAGATAAAATTTTGTGAGTTACGGCAACATCCTTATCCGCAGATCATCTTCCCCAATTAAGACTAGTAATATTTGCAACTCTCTTAATAGGATTCAATATAAATATGCAGTCACCTAATTTATTACCTCGCGAGTAAATACTTGTGGAATCAACCGCCAGAATTAATGTTTCAGTCGTGACAGCTCAACATATTCAGCCAAAAGTAGTTGAAGGTAATTACAACTGGCAATTTACTGGAATTTACTCATCTCATTAGCTAGGCAGTCAGTAACTTAATGATGGAGAAATAAATCGTATTATAGTTTCGTGGAGAAATTCTGTAAGGCACGGTCATATCCATGGACCATTTTGCCCAAATAAGCCTAGCAACATTAGCAGCCTTCTCAATAGAATTCGATATAAATTAGCCGTCGTCTAAGTTATTATTAACAGTAAATACTTGTGAAATCAACGGCGTACATTAATTTTTCAGTGGAGGCAGCTCCAGGTTTTCTGCCAGAAGTAGTTGAACGTAAAAAAAAACTATCAGGCGATTACATTTACTCAACTCATTAGCTAGGGCAGTCAGTAACTCATTGTTGAAGAAAATATCGTATTATGGTATTGTGGAGAAGATTATGTAAGGTACGGCCATATCCATACCCGCAGATCATTTTGCCCGAATAAAACTAGTAATATTGATAGCCCTCTTAATATAATTCTATATAAATTTACCGGCTTCTCAGTTATTATTGACGGTAAATAATTGTTGAAGCAACCGCGTAATTCAATTTTTCAGAAGAGGCAGCTCAAACTTTTCAGCCAGAAGTAGTTGAAGTAAGAACAACTAATAGGAAACTCAATTTATTCAACTCGTTAGCTAGGGCAGCCAATAACTTCACGTTGAAGAAATAAATCGTATTATGGTTACGTGAAGAAGATTCAGTGTTAGGTACGGACATATCCATATCCGTGGGTCTTTCCCAAATAAGACTAGTTTATTAATTTGTACCCCTTTTAGTAGGATTTGATATAGATTTTATTTTTCAATTTATTAGGACTGATATAAATTATAGATTGCAAATACTTTTGGAACCAACGACCTATATTACTTTTTCAGGGGAGACAGCTCAAGATTTCCAGGCAGAAGTAGTTGGAGGTGAGTTCAACCATCAGGCGTGATATCCCTCTTATTAGAATTCTATATAATCTTGCCTTCTTCCAAATTATTATAGACTGTCAATACTTGTGGAACCAACCGCGTAAATTCATTTTTCAGAGGAGACTGCTCAAGATCTTCAGCCAGAAGTAGTTGAAGGTAAAAGAAACCTATCAGACGATTAAATTTACTCAACTCATTAGCTAGGGCAGTCAGTAACTCGATGTTGAAGAAAAAAATCGTATTATGGTTTCGTGGAGAAGATTCTGTTAAGTACGGACATATCCGTATATCCGTCGATCTTCCCCAAATAAGACTAGTTATTTCTACCCCTTTTATTAGGATTCTATATAAATTTTCAGTCCTCTAACCTATTTTTGATTGCGAATACGTGTCGAATCCACCGCCTATATTAATATTGTTCAGTGAGACAGCTAATGATTTCCAGGTAGAAATAGATAGAGTTGAGTACAACCATCAGTCGTTATATTGCTCTTATTGGAATTCTGTATAAACTTGCCTTCTCCTGTTATTATTGACTGTAAACACTTGTGGAACCGACCGCGTAAATTAATTTTTCAGGAGAGAAAACTCAAGATTTTCAGCCAGGAGTAGTTGAAGGTAAGATCAACTAACTGGAAACTCAATTTATCCAACTCATTAGCTAGTAACTTCATGTTGAAGAAATAAATCGTATTATCGTTACGTGCACAAGATTCAGTGTTAGTACGGTCATATCCATATCCGTGGATCTCACCTAAATAAGACTAGTTATTTGTACCCCCTTTATTAGGATTCGATATAAATTTTCCGTCCTCCAACTTATCCCTGATTAGGAATACAATTGTGGAACCAAACGTCCATATTAATTGTTCAGTGGAGACAGCTCAAGATTTCCAGGCAGAAGTAGTTGGAGTTGAGTACAACTATCAGGCGTGATATCCCTCTTATTATAATTCTATATAAACCTAAATAAAATTCAACTTCTATATAAACTTATACTTATTAGAATTCAATACCTATAAGTCTATTTACTCAACTGTGTAAAGACGGCCATATATTATATCCATATCCGCGGATCGTTCCCAGATAAGACAAGTAAAATTTTTACCCCATTTATCAGAATTCCATAAATGTTCCGTCCTCTTACTTATTACTGATTGCCAATACTTGTGGAACCAACCGCGTAAAATAATATTTCAGGGGAGGCAGCTCAAGATTTGCAGCCAGAAGTAGTTGAAGGTAAGAAGCCTTTCAGGCGAGTCAATTTTCTCAACTCATTGGCTAGGGCAGTCAGTAACTCAGTGTGGAAGAAAAAATCGTATTATGGTTCTACAGATAAAATTTTGTGAGTTACGGCAACATCCTTATCCGCAGATCATCTTCCCCAATTAAGACTAGTAATATTTGCAACTCTCTTAATAGGATTCAATATAAATATGCAGTCACCTAATTTATTACCTCGCGAGTAAATACTTGTGGAATCAACCGCCAGAATTAATGTTTCAGTCGTGACAGCTCAACATATTCAGCCAAAAGTAGTTGAAGGTAATTACAACTGGCAATTTACTGGAATTTACTCATCTCATTAGCTAGGCAGTCAGTAACTTAATGATGGAGAAATAAATCGTATTATAGTTTCGTGGAGAAATTCTGTAAGGCACGGTCATATCCATGGACCATTTTGCCCAAATAAGCCTAGCAACATTAGCAGCCTTCTCAATAGAATTCGATATAAATTTACCGTCGTCTAAGTTATTATTGTCAGTAAATACTTGTGAAATCAACGGCGTACATTAATTTTTCAGTGGAGGCAGCTCCAGGTTCCTGCCAGAAGTAGTTGAACGTAAAAAAAAAAACTATCAGGCGATTACATTTACTCAACTCATTAGCTAGGGCAGTCAGTAACTCATTGTTGAAGAAAATATCGTATTATGGCTTTATGGAGAAGGTTATGTAAGGTACGGCCATATCCATACCCGCAGATCATTTTGCCCGAATACAACTAGTAATATTGATATCCCTCTTAATATAATTCTATACAAATTTACCGGCTTCTCAGTTATTATTGACGGTAAATAATTGTTGAACCAACCGCGTAATTCAATTTTTCAGAAGAGGCAGCTCAAACTTTTCAGCCAGAAGTAGTTGAAGGTAAGAACAACTAATAGGAAACTCGATTTATTCAACTCGTTAGCTAGGGCAGCCAATAATTTCACGTTGAAGAAATAAATCGTATTATGGTTACGTGAAGGAGACTGTGTGAGTTACGGCCATATCCATATCCGTGGGTCTTTCCCAAATAAGACTAGTTTATTAATTTGTACCCCTTGTAGTAGGATTGGATATAAATTTTATTTTTCAATTTATTAGGACTGATATAAATTATAGATTGCAAATACTTGTGAAACCAACCGCCTATATTACTTTTTCAGTGGAGACAGCTCAACATTTCCAGGCAGAAGTAGTTGGAGGTGAGTTCAACCATCAGGCGTGATATCCCTCTTATTCGATTTCTATATAAATTTGACTTCTGCTAAGTTATTATTGACTGTAAATACTTGTGGAACCAACCGCGTAAATGAATTTTTCAGAGGAGACAGCTCAAACTTTTCAGCCAGGAGTAGTTGAAGGTAAGAACAACTAACTGGAAACTCAATTTATCCAACTCATTAGCTAGTAACTTCAACTTGAAGAAATAAATCGTATTATGGTTACGTGGAGCAGATTCTGTATAAGTACGGTCATATCAATATCCGTGGATCTGAGCTAAATAAGACTAGTTATATGTACCCCATTTATTTGATTCGATATAAATTGTCCGTCCTCTAACTTATTATTGACTGTAAATACTTGTGGAACCAACCGCGTAAATTCATTTTTCAGAGGAGACTGCTCAAGATCTTCAGCCAGAAGTAGTTGAGGGTAAAAGAAACCTATCAGGCGATTAAATTTACTCAACTCATTAGCTAGGGCAGTCAGAAACTCGATGTTGAAGAAATAAATCGTATTATGGTTTCGTGGAGAAGATTCTGTTAAGTACGGCCATATCCGTTAATCCGTCGATCTTCCCCAAATAAGACTAGTTATTTCTACCCCTTTCATTACGATTCTATATAAATTGTCAGTCCTCTAACCTATTTTTGGATTGCGAATACTTGTCGAATCAACCGCCTATATTATTTGTTCAGTGGGGACAGCTAAAGATTTCCAGGTAGAAGTAGATAGAGTTGAGTACAACCATCAGTCGTTATATTTCCCTTATTGGAATTCTATATAAACTTGCCTTCTCCTGTTATTATTGACTGTAAACAATTCTGGAACCGACCGCGTAAAATAATTTTTCAGGAGAGAAAACTCAAGATTTCCAGGCAGAAGTAGTTGGAGGTGAGTCCAACCATCAGGCGTGATATCCCTCTTATTAGATTTCTATATAAATTTGCCTTCTGCTAAGTCATTATTGACTGTAAATACTTGTGGAACCAACCGCCTAAATTAATTTTTCAGGAGAGAAAACTCAAGGTTTCCAGGCAGAAGTAGTTGGAGGTGAGTCCAACCATCAGGCGTGATATCCCTCTTATTAGATTTCTATATAAATTTGACTTCTGCTAAGTCATTATTGACTGTAAATACTTGTGGAACCAACCGCCTATATTAATTTTTCAGGAGAGAAAACTCAAGATTTCCAGGCAGAAGTAGTTGGAGGTGAGTCCAACCATCAGGCGTGATATCCCTCTTATTAGATTTCTATATAAATTTGACTTCTGCTAAGTCATTATTGACTGTAAATTCTTGTGGAACCAACCGCCTATATTAATTTTTCAGGAGAGAAAACTCAAGGTTTCCAGGCAGAAGTAGTTGGAGGTGAGTCCAACCATCAGGCGTGATATCCCTCTTATTAGATTTCTATATAAATTTGCCTTCTGCTAAGTCATTATTGGCTGTAAATACCTGTGGAACCAACAGCCTATATTAATGTTTCAGTGGAGACAGCTCAACATTTCCAGGCAGAAGTAGTTGGAGGTAAGTACAACAGGCGAGTCAATTTACTCAACTCATTAGCTCGGGCAGACAGTACCTTCATGTTGAAGAAATAAATAATAATAAATAATCAGTAACTTCAATAAGACTGGTAATAGGTGTATCCCTCTCATTACAATTGTACATAAATTTCCCGTCCTGTAATTTACTATTGGCTGTAAATACTTGTGGAAACAACAGTGTGAATTAATATTTCAGAGGAAACAGCTCATTATCACCAACCAGCAGAAGTTGTAGAAGAAGCAGATGTGTCCATTTACTCATTAGCTGGGGCAGTCAGTAACTTCATGTTTCAGAACTTATTCATATTACGGTTTTGATTCATAGGTGGAAAGTTGACAATGCTAGAGGCAAATCTACAGTATTCGTAATTGCTTCACTACTGATTTTTACCGAAATTTGAGTAGAAATCAAGGTGGAAATCAAATTCAGTAGAACTCAAACTGAGAAGTAATCAAAATTCATGCACCAACCCATGTTCTACTTGGGTTTTCAAATTTTCCATTGATTCCGTTTCGGAGCATCCTGAATCAATGCTAAGACTATTGGATCCCTATATAAACCCCTGAATCCGCAAAAATTTTTTGTAATCGTAAACGAAGGATGAGTTGAAAGATGGGTGTTCTTCGAAAATAACAATTGGGTGTGATATAGTTTTTTAAGGTCTATAGTCGGTAAAACTGTAAATAGGCTAAAATCCATATAAAACTGAGGATGAGTTGAAAGATGGGTGATCTTCGAAAATAACAAGTGGGTGTGATATAGCTTTTCAAGGTCTATAGTCGGTAAAACCGTAAATAGGCTAAAATCCATATAAAACTGATAGGGCTGTATAGAATGGAGAGGCATGAAACGCTGCAAATGATTACACAACGGTTTATTATTTACCTGTATAGATGCCAGTTCTGAGTAGATCACTTTATGCTCTGGTCAATACCTACCCTCAAGCTCCCCCCCAAGAGCTCGAGCATTTAACGTTTCTTCCAGTTACAAAAGTACCTATCAACAAAATCCAAAAGAGGTTTATTTCATATTATTATCGAAAACAAGATTATTTTTTCATTCTCAAATGAAATAATATCACACAAAACCAACTGACTTCATAAAGCCATCCGCGATTATAATCAGGTTTTCCCTAGCAATGATACCCGGGCCGGATTCATACCGTTTCATCCACGATCATGTTGACGAAACTTCTCGGTTCAAACGAAAGGCTGGTCTTACATTGCTCCGTGTGGTCTCAAAAACTTATCTTTTTGAGATCAATTTAAAAACGTAAAAAACACACCCTTCTATTGAAAGTTTTCGAGCTACGGCGTTCTGAAAATTTCACCCTCTATTTTTCACCCGTTAGAGATGACACAGTAACGCAGAGCTTTACTGACAAACTGGATCCCAAATGGGACCTATAAACCAAATTTCATTAATTTTTGATCTATAAGAAAGTGTGTCGGCGGACGGACAGAAATTTTTTTATTCCATTTTCGGATTCTCCATACCTTGAAATGGAAACCCTCAAATTTAAGGGGGGGGCATCAAAATTTCATGCTCGATTCCAAAGGTTCATTATTGAAAATAATAAACCAAAATACTATTTCTGTAGTCCAAATCATCATTCCACAATAAAAGTACGTAAAGCCGAGTTTTTGGGGTGTTCGAAATCGCTTTAAAATTATAATAATCGCTACAACTTACCTATAAAATTAAAAAACTCGCTCATACGGTCATGCTGCATGACTAGGACGCTTCAAGTTTAACACGGTTGATAAAGTATCTTGTTGTGACACAGATACTGCAAAACATTCGTTCACGTTCAGTTGTGTTGTGGCATCATGATGTTATGTTTTAGAAGTGATCGACTTGCTGACGCCGGAACCTGCCGCCGATCCAGATTCGAATCCGCTACCGGCAGAAACATCTGCAGATGCAGAACCTGAACCACCTACAATACAACGAGTTCCATCACCAGATATCGACGCCTTATTAGGTGAGCTAATCAAAAACAGAACTCTCATCATACATCGCCTTCTCATTAACTTAATTTACCAATATTGAATTGAAGTATGAAACGAACTGCTATGCCATGGCGGAAGCAGGTAAGAGAGAAAATACGCTGCAAAGTCCTTGTCACATGGGTTTATTATTCTATTGGACGTACTTACAGAAATGTTGGTACGTGAAATAATTTAATTAGCCATTTCTGATGGTTTCCACCAATTTTGGCCTCCAAAACACGAATTAGGTACGCTCCTTTTGGTTTATTATTCTGTGAATAATGCACCTATGTATTCGCTCAGCAAAAAAATTTTATAACACCCCCTCAAATCTTTTTTCTTTTACGTTTGAAGGGTTTGAAGGTACGTAGATTCCAAAAATGCAATGTCCGTCGCCCGCCCACCGTACGCCGTCCGCCGTATCACGTGTACCGACTTCATTTTTTTTTGGTCTAAAAAAGTCGTTCTTTCGCACACATGCTCCATTTGGGCCCTAGTTGTGTCCCGGAACTTTGCAGCCCGATCGGAATATACCCAGGGATGTTATGAATGAAAATGTGCACAAAAATAGGTACTTTTTGTGTTTTAGTAACATGCTAGTAACATGAGCTTTTGAGGTATGGTTTTCCATGTTTTTGGGGAGGAGAAGACCGAATATGAAACGATTATAGTTTCGTGGAGAAATTCTGTGAGGCACGGTTATATCCATGGACCATTTTGCCCAAATAAGCCTAGCAACATTAGCAGCCTTCTCAATAGAATTCGATATAAATTTACCGTCGTCTAATTTATTATTAACAGTAAATACTTGTGAAATCAACGGCGTACATTAATTTTTCAGTGGAAGCAGCTCCAGGTTTTCTGCCAGAAGTAGTTAAACGTGAAAAAAAAACTATCAGGCGATTACATTTACTCAACTCATTAGCTAGGGCAGTCAGTAACTCATTGTTGAAGAAAATATCGTATTATGGTTTTGTGGAGAAGGTTATGTAAGGTACGGCCATATCCATACCCGCAGATCATTTTGCCCGAATAAAACTAGTAATATTGATAGCCCTCTTAATATAATTCTATATAAATTTACCGGCTTCACAGTTATTATTGACGGTAAATAGTTGTTGAACCAACCGGGGAATTCTATTTTTCAGAAGAGGCAGCTCAAACTTTTCAGCCAGAAGTAGTTGAAGGTAAGAACAACTAATAGGAAACTCGATTTATTCAACTCGTTAGCTAGGGCAGCCAATAACTTCACGTTGAAGAAATAAATCGTATTATGGTTACGTGAAGGAGACTGTGTGAGTTACGGCCATATCCATATCCGTGGGTCTTTCCCAAATAAGACTAGTTTATTAATTTGTACCCCTTTTAGTAGGATTGGATATAAATTTTATTTTTCAATTTATTAGGACTGATATAAATTATAGATCGCAAATACTTTTGGAACCAACGACCTATATTACTTTTTCAGGGGAGACGGCTCAAGATTTCCAGGCAGAAGTAGTTGGAGGTGAGTTCAACCATCAGGCGTGATATCCCTCTTATTAGAATTCTATATAATCTTGCCTTCTTCCAAGTTATTATAGACTGTCAATACTTGTGGAACCAACCGCGTAAATTCATTTTTCAGAGGAGACTGCTCAAGATCTTCAGCCAGAAGTAGTTGAAGGTAAAAGAAACCTATCAGAAGATTAAATTTACTCAACTCATTAGCTAGGGCAGTCAGTAACTCGATGTTGAAGAAATAAATCGTATTATGGTTTCGTGGAGAAGATTCTGTTAAGTACGGACATATCCGTATATCCGTCGATCTTCCCCAAATAAGACTGGTTATTTCTACCCCTTTTATTAGGATTCTATATAAATTTTCAGTCCTCTAACCTATTTTTGGTTGCGAATACTTGTCGAATCCACCGCCTATATTAATATTGTTCAGTGAGACAGCTAATGATTTTCAGGTAGAAGTACATAGAGTTGAGTACAACCATCAGTCGTTATATTGATCTTATTGGAATTCTATATGAACTTGCCTTCTCCTGTTATTATTGACTGTAAACACTTGTGGAACCGACCGCGTAAATTAATTTTTCAGGAGAGAAAACTCAAGATTTTCAGCCAGGAGTAGTTGAAGGTAAGATCAACTAACTGGAAACTCAATTTATCCAACTCATTAGCTAGTAACTTCATGTTGAAGAAATAAATCGTATTATCGTTACGTGCACAAGATTCAGTGTTAGTACGGTCATATCCATATCCGTGGATCTCACCTAAATAAGACTAGTTATTTGTACCCCTTTTATTAGGATTCGATATAAATTTTCCGTCCTCGAACTTATCCCTGATTAGGAATACAATTGTGGAACCAAACGTCCATATTAATTGTTCAGTGGAGACAGCTCAAGATTTACAGGCAGAAGTAGTTGGAGTTGAGTACAACGATCAGGCGTGATATCCCTCTTATTATAATTCTATATAAACCTAAATAAAATTCAACTTCTATATAAACTTAAACTTATTAGAATTCAATACCTATAAGTCTATTTACTCAACTGTGTAAAGACGGCCATATATTATATCCATATCCGCGGATCGTTCCCAGATAAGACAAGTAAAATTTTTACCCCATTTATCAGAATTCCATAAATGTTCCGTCCTCTTACTTATTACTGATTGCCAATACTTGTGGAACCAACCGCGTAAAATAATATTTCAGGGGAGGCAGCTCAAGATTTGCAGCCAGAAGTAGTTGAAGGTAAGAAGCCTTTCAGGCGAGTCAATTTTCTCAACTCATTGGCTAGGGCAGTCAGTAACTCAGTGTGGAAGAAAAAATCGTATTATGGTTCTACAGATAAAATTTTGTGAGTTACGGCAACATCCTTATCCGCAGATCATCTTCCCCAATTAAGACTAGTAATATTTGCAACTCTCTTAATAGGATTCAATATAAATATGCAGTCACCTAATTTATTACCTCGCGAGTAAATACTTGTGGAATCAACCGCCAGAATTAATGTTTCAGTCGTGACAGCTCAACATATTCAGCCAAAAGTAGTTGAAGGTAATTACAACTGGCAATTTACTGGAATTTACTCATCTCATTAGCTAGGCAGTCAGTAACTTAATGATGGAGAAATAAATCGTATTATAGTTTCGTGGAGAAATTCTGTAAGGCACGGTCATATCCATGGACCATTTTGCCCAAATAAGCCTAGCAACATTAGCAGCCTTCTCAATAGAATTCGATATAAATTTACCGTCGTCTAAGTTATTATTAACAGTAAATACTTGTGAAATCAACGGCGTACATTAATTTTTCAGTGGAGGCAGCTCCAGGTTTCCTGCCAGAAGTAGTTGAACGTAAAAAAAAAACTATCAGGCGATTACATTTACTCAACTCATTAGCTAGGGCAGTCAGTAACTCATTGTTGAAGAAAATATCGTATTATGGTTTTGTGGAGAAGGTTATGTAAGGTACGGCCATATCCATACCCGCAGATCATTTTGCCCGAATACAACTAGTAATATTGATATCCCTCTTAATATAATTCTATACAAATTTACCGGCTTCTCAGTTATTATTGACGGTAAATAATTGTTGAACCAACCGCGTAATTCAATTTTTCAGAAGAGGCAGCTCAAACTTTTCAGCCAGAAGTAGTTGAAGGTAAGAACAACTAATAGGAAACTCGATTTATTCAACTCGTTAGCTAGGGCAGCCAATAACTTCACGTTGAAGAAATAAATCGTATTATGGTTACGTGAAGGAGACTGTGTGAGTTACGGCCATATCCATATCCGTGGGTCTTTCCCAAATAAGACTAGTTTATTAATTTGTACCCCTTTTAGTAGGATTGGATATAAATTTTATTTTTCAATTTATTAGGACTGATATAAATTATAGATTGCAAATACTTGTGAAACCAACCGCCTATATTACTTTTTCAGTGGAGACAGCTCAACATTTCCAGGCAGAAGTAGTTGATGGTGAGTTCAACCATCAGGCGTGATATCCCTCTTATTCGTTTTCTATATAAATTTGACTTCTGCTAAGTTATTATTGACTGTAAATACTTGTGGAACCAACCGCGTAAATGAATTTTTCAGAGGAGACAGCTCAAACTTTTCAGCCAGGAGTAGTTGAAGGTAAGAACAACTAACTGGAAACTCAATTTATCCAACTCATTAGCTAGTAACTTCAACTTGAAGAAATAAATCGTATTATGGTTACGTGGAGCAGATTCTGTATAAGTACGGTCATATCAATATCCGTGGATCTGAGCTAAATAAGACTAGTTATATGTACCCCATTTATTTGATTCGATATAAATTGTCCGTCCTCTAACTTATTATTGACTGTAAATACTTGTGGAACCAACCGCGTAAATTCATTTTTCAGAGGAGACTGCTCACGATCTTCAGCCAGAAGTAGTTGAGGGTAAAAGAAACCTATCAGGCGATTAAATTTACTCAACTCATTAGCTAGGGCAGTCAGAAACTCGATGTTGAAGAAATAAATCGTATTATGGTTTCGTGGAGAAGATTCTGTTAAGTACGGCCATATCCGTTAATCCGTCGATCTTCCCCAAATAAGACTAGTTATTTCTACCCCTTTCATTACGATTCTATATAAATTGTCAGTCCTCTAACCTATTTTTGGATTGCGAATACTTGTCGAATCAACCGCCTATATTATTTGTTCAGTGGGGACAGCTAAAGATTTCCAGGTAGAAGTAGATAGAGTTGAGTACAACCATCAGTCGTTATATTTCCCTTATTGGAATTCTATATAAACTTGCCTTCTCCTGTTATTATTGACTGTAAACAATTCTGGAACCGACCGCGTAAAATAATTTTTCAGGAGAGAAAACTCAAGATTTCCAGGCAGAAGTAGTTGGAGGTGAGTCCAACCATCAGGCGTGATATCCCTCTTATTAGATTTCTATATAAATTTGCCTTCTGCTAAGTCATTATTGACTGTAAATACCTGTGGAACCAACCGCCTATATTAATTTTTCAGGAGAGAAAACTCAAGATTTCCAGGCAGAAGTAGTTGGAGGTGAGTACAATCATCAGGCGTGATATCCCTCATATTAGATTTCTATATAAATTTGACTTCTGCTAAGTCATTATTGACTGTAAATACTTGTGGAACCAACCACCTATATTAATTTTTCAGGAGAGAAAACTCAAGATTTCCAGGCAGAAGTAGTTGGAGGTGAGTCCAACCATCAGGCGTGATATCCCTCTTATTTGATTTCTATATAAATTTGCCTTCTGCTAAGTCATTATTGACTGTAAATACCTGTGGAACCAACCGCCTATATTAATTTTTCAGGAGAGAAAACTCAAGATTTCCAGGCAGAAGTAGTTGGAGGTGAGTCCAACCATCAGGCGTGATATCCCTCTTATTAGATTTCTATATAAATTTGCCTTCTGCTAAGTCATTATTGACTGTAAATACCTGTGGAACCAACAGCCTATATTAATGTTTCAGTGGAGACAGCTCAACATTTCCAGGCAGAAGTAGTTGGAGGTAAGTACAACAGGCAGGTCAATTTACTCAACTCATTAGCTGGGGCAGACAGTACCTTCATGTTGAAGAAATAAATAATAATAAATAATCAGTAACTTCAATAAGACTGGTAATAGGTGTATCCCTCTCATTACAATTGTACATAAATTTCCCGTCCTGAAATTTACTATTGGCTGTAAATACTTGTGGAAACAACAGTGTGAATTAATATTTCAGAGGAAACAGCTCATTATCACCAACCAGCAGAAGTTTTAGAAGAAGCAGATGTGTCCATTTACTCATTAGCTGGGGCAGTCAGTAACTTAATGTTTCAGAACTTATTCATATTACAGTTTTGATTCATAGGTGGAAAGTTGACAATGCTAGAGGCAAATCTACAGTATTCGTAATTGCTTCACTACTGATTTTTAGCGAAATTTGAGTAGAAATCAAGGTGGAAATCAAATTCAGTAGAACTCAAACTGAGAAGTAATCAAAAATCATGCACCAACCCATGTTCTACTTGGGTTTTCAAATTTTCCATTGATTCCGTTTCGGAGCATCCTGAATCAATGCTAAGACTATTGGATCCCTATATAAACCCCTGAATCCGCAAAAATTTTTTGTAATCGTAAACGAAGGATGAGTTGAAAGATGGGTGATCTTCGAAAATAACAATTGGGTGTGATATAGTTTTTTAAGGTCTATAGTCGGTAAAACTGTAAATAGGCTAAAATCCATATAAAACTGAGGATGAGTTGAAAGATGGGTGATCTTCGAAAATAACAAGTGGGTGTGATATAGCTTTTCAAGGTCTATAGTTGGTAAAACCGTAAATAGGCTAAAATCCATATAAAACTGATAGGGCTGTATAGAATGGAGAGGCATGAAACGCTGCAAATGATTACACAACGGTTTATTATTTACCTGTATAGATGCCAGTTCTGAGTAGATCACTTTATGCTCTGGTCAATACCTACCCTCAAGCTCCCCCCCAAGAGCTCGAGCATTTAACGTTTCTTCCAGTTACAAAAGTACCTATCAACAAAATCCAAAAGAGGTTTATTCATATTATTATCAAGAACAAGATTATTTTTTCATTCTCAAATGAAATAATATCACACAAAACCAACTGACTTCATAAAGCCATCCGCGATTATAATCAGGTTTTCCCTAGCAATGATACCTGGGCCGGATTTATACCGTTTCATCCACGATCATGTTGACGAAACTTCTCGGTTCAAACGAAAGGCTGGTCTTACATTGCTCCGTGTGGTCTCAAAAACTTATCTTTTTGAGATCAATTTAAAAACGTAAAAAACACACCCTTCTATTGAAAGTTTTCGAGCTACGGCGTTCTGAAAATTTCACCCTCTATTTTTCACCCGTTAGAGATGACACAGTAACGCAGAGCTTTACTGACAAACTGGATCCCAAATGGGACCTATAAACCAAATTTCATTAATTTTTGATCTATAAGAAAGTGTGTCGGCGGACGGACAGAAATTGTTTTATTCCATTTTCGGATTCTCCATACCTTGAAATGGAAACCATCAAATTTAAGGGGGGGGCATCAAAATTTCATGCTCGATTCCAAAGGTTCATTATTGAAAATAATAAACCAAAATACTATTTTCGTAGTCCAAATCATCATTCCACAATAAAAGTACGTAAAGCCGAGTTTTTGGGGTGTCGGAAATCGCTTTAAAATGATAATAATCGCTACAACTTACCTATAAAATTAAAAAACTCGCTCATACGGTCATGCTGCATGACTAGGACGCTTCAAGTTTAACACGGTTGATAAAGTATCTTGTTGTGACACAGATACTGCAAAACATTCGTTCACGTTCAGTTGTGTTGTGGCATCATGATGTTATGTTTTAGAAGTGATCGACTTGCTGACGCCGGAACCTGCCGCCGATCCAGATTCGAATCCGCTACTGGCAGAAACATCTGCAGATGCAGAACCTGAACCACCTACAATACAACGAGTTCCATCACCAGATATCGACGCCTTATTAGGTGAGCTAATCAAAAACAGAACTCTCATCATACATCGCCTTCTCATTAACTTGATTTACCAATATTGAATTGAAGTATGAAACGAACTGCTATGCCATGGCGGAAGCAGGTAAGAGAGAAAATACGCTGCAAAGTCCTTGTCACATGGGTTTATTATTCTATTGGACGTACTTACAGAAATGTTGGTACGTGAAATAATTTAATTAGCCATTTCTGATGGTTTCCACCAATTTTGGCCTCCAAAACACGAATTAGGTACGCTCCTTTTGGTTTATTATTCTGTGAATAATGCACCTATGCATTCGCTCAGCAATAAATTTTTATAACACCCCCTCAAATCTTTTAGCGAATTTTCGAAGAAAAGAAAGCTATTGTTCTCGGTCCAAAATTTTTAAAACTCGAATTTCCGAAAGATTTTTATACCAAAATCCGTTTCAGACCATCCTGAATTCCCTGCCGAAAGACACCAAAAATTATATGTATTAATTGCTATGCAATTTTAAATATATATTTATATATATATTTATATATATATATTTATATATATAATCTGTCTTGGCAATCGACAGGCTAAGTTCGAAGATGGGCAGAATCGGGTCACCCTAAGGGGGAGTTTTGGGGAGTTTTAGGGGGGGGGGGGGGGGAATTACCCATAAATTCCCAAAATGAAAAAGTCTGACAAGTGACACCTCATTTTAAAGGTTTTTGTACGCTGAACACGATGGTGAAATCAGAATTGCGATATCTCATTCCATTCTCAAACTGGAGCACTTTGAAGATGAAGGAACGTGGTTATTTCTTGAGATGTTCTTCCTGGTTCGTCTGCTCTAATCTGATAACGGAATGGGATATCGCAATTCTGACTTCACCATCGTGTTCAGCGTTGGAAAATCTACAAACCGAGGTGTTACTCGGCAAAAAATGGAACAAAAAATTTGTTACGTACCCAATACCTACTCTTCTGGTATTCAAAACATTTTTGATTTCCCCCTCCCCCTCCTTCCACCCCAAATTTTACTTTGCGTAAAACTACTCCTGTTTTAATTTTGTATGGTATCAAGTTGGGAAAACATTGGCCGAAAATTAATTTTCAGAAAATTTTAGGCGGAGGAGGAAGATGCCGAAAACTTCGAAAATTCGCTCTTATAGCCATGCTGCATGACTGTGGTTTTTTTCTTTTACGTTTGAAGGGTTTGAAGGTACGTAGATTCCAAAAATGCAATGTCCGTCGCCCGTCCACCGTACGCCGTCCGCCGTATCACGTGTACCGACTTCATTTTTTTTTGGTCTAAAAAAGTCGTTCTTTTGCACACATGCTCCATTTGGGCCCTAGTTGTGTCCCGGAACTTTGCAGCCCGATCGGAATATACCCAGGGATGTTATGAATGAAAATGTGCACAAAAATAGGTACTTTTTGTGTTTTAGTAACATGCTAGTAACATGAGCTTTTGAGGTATGGTTTTCCATGTTTTTGGGGGCGAGAAGACCGAATATGAAGTCGATTTTGACCAAAGAGTGGAAAATCGAGGTTCTACCAAATGTTCAGCTCCCAAAATTGATTTTTTATGAGTCAAAAACCTGGGAAATCGTCTGAAATCACCATCAATTTGTATAATAACACTGGAAGTTGTATCACCACGTGGATCAAGACGATTAAATGACACTACCAATGATCAAAGATAAATTGAAAAAAAAGGAGCTTACCTAATTCGTGTTTTAGGGGCCAAAAATGGTGGAAACCATCAGAAATAGCTATTTCAATTATTTCACATGAAAGAAACAATATGAACAGCCATCATTTCTGTGGGTATGTCCATTTGAATAATAAACCCATGTGACAAGGACTTTGGAGCGTCTTTTTTTTTCTTTCCTCCTAATTATCTTGGATCATTGGTAGTGCCATTTAATCATCTTGATACACGTGGTGACACTTTTTCTAGTGAATTATACAAACTGATGGTGATTTCAGACGATTTCACAGGTTTTTGACTCATAAAAAAATCAATTTTGGGAGCTGAACATTCGGTAGAACCTCAATTTTCCTCTCTTTGGTCAAAATCGACTTCATATTCGGTCTTCTCGTCCCCAAAAACACGGAAAACGATACACCAAATGCTCATGTTACTAACATGTTACTAAAGCTCAAAAAGTACCTATTTTTATACGCATTTCCACTCTTAACACCCCTGGGTATATTCCGATCGGGCTGCAAAGTTTCGGGACACAACTAGGGCCCAAATGGAGAATGTGCGAAAGAACCCATTTTTTAGACCGAAAATGAAGCCGGTACACGTGATACGGCGGACGGCGTACGGCGGAGGACATTGCATTTTTGGAATCTACGCACCTTGAAACGGAAAAGAAAAAATTTTGAGTGGTGCTACAAAAAGTTTTTGCTGAGCGAATACATAGACGTGCATTATTCACAGAATAATAAACCAAAAAAGTAGGTAGGTACCCAGAGTTGAGCAGAGTTATGAGCCGGGTAGGTATGAAAACTACTTCGTAGGATAAAACTCAATTTAATATAAATTAATTAATTAAATTTATTTTCTGTACCAGATGAAGCCGAACCGTTGCTTATCAGCAGGTTTGGTTCTATATCAGCGCTTTGGGAAGAATTTCTGAAAGTTGCGGATACAAATACTCTCGAAGGTAATTAAATTTCTATATCGTATCTTTAGTATCAGTTTCTTTGAAAGATGTACAGTTTCTGAATGAATATTTTGCACAGCACAATCCTTTTCACCCAGCCATAACGGGACTGAGATCGAAGAAGGTCCCCATTTCGGCTGGCTGTTCCGAACAATCATTTCGAGTAATAGTTGAAACGATTAGGTACTAACTTATATACCTAATCATTGAGAAAATCATCGAACTCACCAACCTCACTTCCCGCACATATCCAGCATCGTTGATACCTGTACACTTTCAAGGCAGTCATAGTTGTGGGGGGGGGGGGGGGGAATGGAGGCATAAACGGGGATTTTTGACTTGTTCAAATCACTATTAGGCTTCAAAATTAGCTGAACAGCCCGAACGGACCGTGCGTTGAGCTAGCGGGATAGCTGAAATATTCTGGCTGCGCTCCTAAACTTATAATCATAAAATGTGAATTACTGTTACCTATTTGTTCAAATAAGAATGATAAATATTAAATACTTTTAACTGAACAGTTAATAGGTTGGATCGGTAAAAAAAACCATACTTCGACCATATCGACCATACTTTTTCGCCCATGTACCTAGTGTTCAAGAGTAATTTTGTGTGCAGCCAACAAAATACTGAAGTACAATTGTACGGTCACTCAGAATTTGTTTTTTACCTCGGACTTCGTGTAGCGTGATACCTCCAGGAACACCCTGTATATTGTGCAACGCCGAAGTAGTTCGAGGTATTTTTAACAGTCAAACTGAATCAATGATTATTTTATATTCAACTAAATTAGATAGCTTAGATTCAACTAAATTAGATAACTTAGATTCAAACTTAGATTCAAACTTAGATAAATTAGATAGCTTAGATTCAACTAAATGAGATAAATTAGATAAATGGTAATAGAGAGCTTAATATACTTTCTTAATATGTGTGTGTGTGTGTGTGTGTGTGGGTGTACAAATTTTTGTTTGTCTTCTGTTTCAGAGATGTCAGGCGATTGTTTCCCAGGAAGTTGCATCCCAATTAGTCAGCTGCCTTTTGATGAAACTTGTGAGACACACTCAAGTATATATTTTGATCGGAATATAATAATGCATGAATGAGGGCGGCGCTCTTACTGATTTCAATTAAAAAGGGTTTTTTAATTAAAAGGCACAAAGAGTTTTTGTGGGTACAAAATCACTCAAAATCGGTAGAATGTTAAAAATCGTCAACAATTCATATGATATTACCAAACATATTATAGAAGGCAGACTTGAGACACCGCAGTATATTGAAATATCAGCCGAAAATCTATGAACTATCCGACTTATACATATATTTGTTCTTTGGTTTCAGCTCGGGAACGATACGTTCAATTTTTTAACGGTAAGTTATGACTTCCTTGCAAGTTATACAGAAACGTGCCGATCTAAGATTAAGGTATATGTTTCAGACAAGTATGTGTGTCTGTGCGTGTGAACGCGCGCCTGTGTGTATTTCTGCTGTCGTGTTTGTGTCTCTCTCTCTCTCGCTCCCTCTATCGCTCTATATGTGCGTGTGTGAGCGTGCGTTTGTGTAAACTGAATGTGCACAAATTATCTCCACAAGAGAATTAAGGAAGCAGATAAGAGAAGAGAAAAGCGACTGCGAGTAGTAGCAAAAATAAAAGACGAAGAAGAAAAACAATGGGTAGTAGGATACGAAGAGTTTGATGTGAAGAAAAACGTAGGGATCGTGTTAAACAAGTTTACAGAGTATTTCTCTCAAGTGCTGCCACCTTTTACCCAGCAGATTCCAGGCATCCCTTCGGGAAATATGGATCCGCATGCTGAGGTTTGGACAGACGAAAGAATGGTGGTGGAGGTGATACACTGCTCTGAAGTAATGAATAATAATAGATGAACTGCCGGACAGCAAATCACCAGGATGGCCGGTTGGATTACAAGGCGCCTGTTAAGGCAATTGCGACTACCCTAGCCTAGACTAACAAAATAATGATACTCAGAGACTGATAGGCTACCACCTCCTAGTGTTCATAAAAAGAGCGAAATGCAATTTGCAAAATATATGATAAACCGTCCAAACATAAACGTTGATAAAAATTGAATTGATAAAAATTGGAATATAATGCTGTAATAAATGAAACTGTAAATAAACCTACCATCAAACTTATGTTCCACCTACTCTACTTACTGGCAGTTACTACCTAGTTATATCTAGATTTAAACCTATAAAGAACGTAAAATAAAAGAAGAAGTGCAAATCAAGAAGGAAATTAATGCCTACCGAGAACCAAACTAGAAAAAATGTATGTATTATTTATAGCTATTGCCGACTATCCTACTTAACAAAATTAAGAACAAAAAAGTCAAATTACACAGATGAATGATAATAAACACCCACCCACCCAAGCAAATTGTGCTTTGGTATGTAGATCAAAATAAAACGATTTGGTTTGTGTGCTTGTTTGCCTGTACTTGTACTTCTTTATACGTGCGTGCATGTTTTTATGAACAATATAAGAGTTCGTGTGTGTGTGTGAGCGAACGCGAGCGTGTCTGTGTGCGCGTGTCTGTGTGCGCGTGTCTGTGTGCGCGTGTCTGTGTGCACTTGTTTGTATCTGCGTTTTATCTTGTTGAACTATTTGGTTGTGTGCGTGCGTGTGTGGGCGCCTGCGTTGGTGTGTTTTTGGTGTATGCGTAATTGTTTGTGTGTGACTACTTGTTTTTGTACGTGCGTGTTTTTTTAAGCGCATTTTCGCAGAAAATGAAGCTATTGTAATGGGTCCAACATTTTCAGAATATGAATTTAAAAAAAATTTGTTATGGGCAAATCCGAGCATCCTGAATTCTTCCCGATTTTAACAAAAATTTACATGTATATCAGTAGGTATATATGTGTATGTATGTGTATATATATATATGTATATATAATATATATTTATTTGTGTCACTCCAGTTGATATTTGACCTTGGGTACATGATAAAAACTCCAAATTTGCCAGGATGTTCGTATTGCCAAAGAAAGATGAGTACGAAGATGAGGAATTTCACGACGGAAAGAGGGACTATTTAGATGACAAAAATATTTTCTCTACAAAGAGTGGGTCAAATTTGACTTTACAAGGGCCAAAATCGGTAAAAGTGGCTGACCATGTAAAAATTATATTATGTTATGAAAATTTGTACGGGTTTGCAGTATATCATCTTTCTACACAATAGCACGAATATTTCTTTGAAAATTCGCTCTTATAGACATGCTGCATGACTGGAACTTTCTTTTAGCGAATTTTCGAAGAAAAGGAAGCTATTGTTCTCGGTCCAAAATTTTTAAAACTCGAATTTCCGAAAGATTTTTATACCAAAATCCGTTTCAGACCATCCTGAATTCACTGCCGAAAGACACCAAAAATTATATGTATATATATATATTTATATATTTATATATATATTTATATATTTATATATTTATATATATATTTATATATTTATATATTTATATATGTATGTGTCATTCCAGACGATAACTCTCGAAAGAATTGAGATAAAAAGTTCAAATTTGCACGAAAAATCTGTCTTGGCAATCGACAGGCTAAGTTCGTAGATGGGCAGAATCGGGTCACTCTAAGGGGGAATTTTGGGGAGTTTTAGGGGGGAAAAATTACCCATCAATTCCCAAAATGAAGCAGTCTGACAAGTGACACCTCATTTTAAAGGTTTTTGTACGCTGAACACGATGGTGAAATCAGAATTGCGATATCTCATTCCGTTCTCAAACTGGAGCACTTTGAAGATGACGGAACGTGGTTATTTCTTAAGATGTTCTTCCTGGTTCGTCTGCTCTAATCTGATAACGGAATGGGATATCGCAATTCTGACTTCACCATCGTGTTCAGCGTTGGAAAATCTACAAACCGAGGTGTTACTCGGCAAAAAATGGAACAAAAAATTTACCAATATCCAATACAATACAGAGTAGGTAATGGATACGTAACATACGTACTGTACGTATGTTTGATAAGTAACTGTACGTATATTGTAGTACCAATACTACAATATACGTACATACTTGAATACCTATAATTACCCAATAAGTTTAAGATTGCCCATATTTGAATGGGATATTCCAAACATCACATTTTACATAAAATCAGTTATTTCTTCGAAAATTCGCTCTTATAGCCATGCTGCATGACTGTGGTTTTTTTTCTCTTTAATTCACCCAAGGAAGTTCTAATAAGACAATTTAACGTCCAATATTAGGGGAATAAGTATCAAAATTGTTAGTTGCTTATTGTTTTTACATTCTGACACGGATAACTCGCGTACCTAATATAGCAATGTTTTTAAATGTGGAAGGATAGGAACAAACAGTATAGGAATAAACAGTAGTTGGCTGGTGGTGGGGTTGGCTGCTTGGAGTGGGGTGGGGGTTGGCCTACCCCGTATTTACTTAATGGCATAACTGGTGTCATACTACCCAAATATTATTATTGTTGATACAGTGCTATTGCAAACGATCATAATAAATGATAACCCATAACGGAAATAAGTGTTATTTCACAGCAACACTTAATGCTGCCTTGGTGTCACTATCATCTTCATCTCCTATTCGTGTTGCTGAAGCTCAGGAGCCCATCATATTACAGCCTGCTGATGAGCCAGGTAGGACGTGATAAAATTTATTAGAAATCACAAAAATTGGAATTATTTGATGGGTGTACGAATAGCATGAGTTTTTAACATCTTCCAACGGTAGCGATTCGATAAGTGTGCTAAATTATTAATTACAGGAAGAATAATACAGCAAACCCAGGCTATTAGAGTAGGTGGTGTGGGGTTACATGCTCCGCTATAATAAACAAGTGCCATTCATTTCATTATTAAAATCATGTTCAATGCTAGGTCCAATTCCACTGCTACAGTTACCAATTACATATTCCAACTTACACCTACTGTTTCTATGACTTGCCAACTCAACAACATAAAGTAAATTTTTTACCATTTTCATATAACTAGCCAAACACGCAGCAGTGATGATTTATGCAGTTACGTGCGTTGCAGTTTTCCCCCAAGAGCCTACTGCTGTCTAAGTTGGTTGAAAGCTTCGAGATTTGTAGTATCAACGCTGCTTTAGTTCTAGTGAGTTCTCCAGGCACGCACGGAATTTGTACAGCAAACATCTGGGCAAGATTATTATACCTACTCTCTTACCATACCGCCAAATCTATCACGCTTCATTACACAATTACAGTCGGGAAATATGCCATTTATGGCCTCTATTTCTTTCTTCTCTATCCCCTAATTTTCTATATATCCGCCCGCGAAAGTCGTTAAATTATTATTACGGTCAGATTTTTCGACAAATTTTGCAACACTCCAGCCTCCCATTTTAGAAAGTTGTAGAGCAATGGATTTTCTTTGAAAATATTAGCGCATTTACTGTTTTATTCTTAACTGGACCAGTTCTAACGGTTTAAATAATTCAGTTTGATAAGCCCATTTTAAAATCAAACCCATACAGTCAAAGGAAGGTAGTGCCGTGAGTGGAATAAATTCACAACTCTCGGAAAATTGTCACAAATCTTCCTCTCACCTTCCCGAGTCCTATGAAAATGTACGATATGTCAATGAAAATCCAAGTAGCAGGTAAATGCGGTCATTCAGTTGGTTTCAGTTTTCGCGAATACCTCGGATAATACCAACTTTAATTGAAGTTATTAACTCAATATCATTTCAAATGATCTAGTACAATATTTCTCTATCACAAGTAAAGCAAGGTCGGTCCCACCGTCAGTTTTGTTGCGGTCAGCTATGGATATAAAAATAATTATGGTACTCCCCATAAAACTTCAGTTCCTACTGCTATCACTTCTGCTGATCCGTACACGTCTAAACCAGTCTCTCCTGGCACAGGTGAGCGCGATCGATCGTATTACCAGTTATTTGCAAATGCGCTGTAGTACGTATCATCACTAAACCGGTAGTATACCAAACTAGATAGCAGTCAGAACGACGAACTCCACCATCACCAACTCAACTCTCCTCATAAACTCTATCACGATTCAATCAAACTCACAATCGATTCAATCAGGGAGTAACATTTGTATGCATCGTAATACAGAGAGTTTCGACAATTATAACATTATACTTACTGTTACAAACCTTAATGAAGATCACAGATTTTTGGCGACAACTTCAGGTACGTTGGATCCTAGTGTACAACTCCACCATCACAAGCTTTATCGCGATTCTATCGACCCACTATCGACTCGTTTAGGGAATGTTATTTCGCTATTTTGTAATGCACCGTAATGTTCATTAATAGGTACGACGAATCTGTTATTTTGCTGTTACAATAATTGTTAAAATTGCTGTGATGTAATATCGTCTTTCTTCGGTTGCTGTTCAGATAATGCCACCCTGATGTCTCCTTACCCTGCAACTCCGGCTGCTGCCAGATATTCGGCGACAGCTTCAGGTATGTTGGACCCGTCTTCTGAGAGTCCCACTAAACCAGAAGCATGCCAAAAAATATTACAGTCAGATCGACGTATAACCTCACTATCATAAGCTTTATCACGATTCATTCAACCCACTATCGATTCGACAAGGAAATACTATTCCATAATTTTGCAATGCATAAAAATAACCATTAAAAGCTATAACGTATTAAATATACTGTTACAATATTGAAACTGGTGAGATGTCATATCGATTTTCTTCTGTTGCTTGTTCAGACAATGGCACCCTGATGTCTCCATCCCCTGTAACTCCGGCAACTGCCAGATATTCGGCGACAACTTCAGGTATGTTGGATCCTAGAGTAGCAGTCGGCTACTAGTAGCTGAATCCTACTGTAGGTCTCACTAAACCTTAAGTATAACAAAAAGGTCTAGTCATGCAGCATGGCTATAAGAGCAAAATTTCGAAGAAATATTCGTGTTATTGTGTAAAAAGATGATATAGCGAGAAAATATACCACTTTTCTTATAATAATACTTTTCTTTAATAATTGTAGGATTTTCTTTAATTATACAATAATTATGCAATGATTTACCCTTATAAAGTCATGTTTGACCCACTCATTTTTGAGAAAAATGTTTTCATCATCGAAATAGTCCCTCAATCGTGAATCGCCATTCCACACATCAGGTGAATTAATATTGATTTTAGCCCTTAACAACCACTTTTGACCCCCAAAAATCCAAATTTGACCCCTATTCTGTAAGAAAAACTACAGAAATGGTATTTTTCTGTCTTTACCCACCCATCGTATGGACTGGTTTGACGTATTATCGACTTTTTCGGTTGCTTGTTCAGATAAAGCCACCCTGATGTCTCCTTCCCTTGCAACTACGGCTGCTGCCAGATATTCGGCCTAGTGTAGCAGTCAGCTAAAAGTAGCTGACTCCTACTGTAGATATCGCCACTAAACCAGAAGCATACCAAAAAACATTGCAGTTAGATCGACGTACAGCCTCATTATCATAAGCTCTATCACGATTCAGTCAACCCACTATCGATTCAATTAGGGAATAATAATATTCCATAAAGTTGTAATGTTCACTAATAGGTATGATGAATTTATTATTTTGATGTTACAATAATTATTGAAACTAGTGTGATGTCATATCGACTTTCTTCTGTTGCCTGTTCAGATAATGCCAACCTGATGTCCCCATCGCCTGCAGCTCCGGCAGCTCACAGATTTTCGGCGACAACCTCAGGTATGTTGGTCCCTAGAGTAGCAGTAGGTACAACTACTCGTAGCTGACTCCTGCAAAAGGTATCGTCACTAAATCAGAGGTACCTACTGTACCTGTACTGGCCGGGTGATGAGAAGAATAAAACGGCACTTGAATGTAAGGAACGAATTTTATTAGAGAATCCTTCGTGCCTCGATCGGAACTGCTCTCTCACGGGTTATCGGAGGCCCGTTCCCCCCCTGCGGAGTGCGGCGGTACTTACCTCAGCACTTCCTTGGGTACATCTCTCCCCCCTTTGGGAGAACCGGCTGTCCTCAGGCGGATCAGGAGATGCGTGAAGCAATCAAAATGCGCCAAGGGGACCTGCATAGATGTGAGTCCCCTCTAGCATGATTAGAGCGAGTGTTGGCATCTCCGAGGTATCTTGCTAGGTTCGCCTGGTTAATCCTCCCAGGAATTCCCGACTGTATAGGTGGTGCGCTGGAGAGGCTACTTGCGGATGATGAGTGGTGCTGGCAAGTGATCTTCGTTGGGGAGCTGGTAACTGGCCGTTCTAGATCTGGATGGTGTGTGCAGGGATATGTGTGTTCAAGGAGTTGAGTGCACGCACATGTGGAAGGGTGCACAAGTGGCTGAACACACATCATGTATGTGAGTACCCAGGTACAGCCAAGCGCACATGAAGATGAGTGTGCAGAGATGACGCAGTTAGGGGAGCGCTCGTGCTGGTCCAACGAGTACTGATAGTTGGTTGCACCTCTTGGAAGTGCGGCTGAGGGTTGGCAATAGGAGATTCATTGACCGCGATCGTGTACCGGTACGCGGGGAGATGCGTCTCGTCGTCGCGTACGCGCCCAATCCTACCCGCCGTGGAGAGCATTTTGAAAAGGAAAAATTTTGTTTGTATAACATTTGGCCAAGGTGATCCCTAATTCCGATAGAGGTAGGTATACGAAAATTAATTGAACTAGCGCCACATGGGAATATAGACATAATGGAATATTACATGCTCAATAATATATGGACATTTGCATAATAGTTGCGCTTAGGCTTTGCCAACATTTGATATGCCTTATGATATTGATTTCTACAATACGAAAAAGAAAGAACTATTTATTTGTTTACTGAAATTGATTATGATTTCTATATAGTTCGTACAATAAACGGTATATGAAGTCTATTAACTTAATACGTTATGTACTACTGGTGTCCAACAAAATAATAATAATATATTTTGTATCTAGTTTAGTTACATAATTATAGCGAATTGAACGAGAATTATCAGTAAAAATTGGACGTCGATAAGCGCACATGCAGAGCTTAACCCAGGGAAAATCATGCGTTTAGGGGGGTTAGTGAGCATGCGGGATTGTTAGCAGAGGATTAGTATGTAAGGTTGGAGTTTGCCAATTTTTCATCCCCCCCTCCATTGCGGAGACATCAGCTCCGGTGATGCCCCAATCCTGCGCCTGTGACTAGGGGGCGCCTTGCTGTAAGAGTATAGTAGAAATAAAAATTATCCCGAACATGTTTATACAATGCTAAGGGCAAGTAAAAGCAAATTTATATAGTATGAAATAATTATTACCTGTAAAAAAATAAGAGTATTAGTTGAAACAAAAATTAGCTAACGGGAAATATGTTTACATATACACGGTTAAACAATAGGAAATGTATTGAAGGGGTTTTGATGAACCTTTAAAAATAAGTGTTCGTGACGGATAACACAGACCTGAAAACAGTACATAAGTCAAATATGCTATATATACCTGTTGGTAAATCGTAAGAAACATGAAATACTACCAATTCTCCTATTATAATCGGTACCTAATCTACATGAAACAAGAATGCGTCGTCGATGATGACAATAGGGACATGAGATATATGGGGTATGAGATGCAAAAAGGTTGAGGAAGAAATGCGTACCCCTTGATGCGACACCTTGATTGCCGCATCAATTACCTCACTGTTGTTTGGATGGTGGTGGCTTCATGTCGAAAATCGTGTCTCAAGAGGGAATGAGCGTCTCCGTTCGATAGTGACGCAGTTTTTGGAGTCGGCCGCCCGGCTGTGGTTCGGGGGTTTAGGTAATGGGTCATTGCCATCTGCAAAGCTGCTCATAAATTAATGTTCACAGAAGTACATGGTAAAAACTAGATGAGAGATTAGTAAAATTAGATGATTATTAAATGAAATTATTATATGAAATTAGATGAGTATTAGTAGAAACAAAAATTATCCCGAACATGTTTATACAATAACATGGGCAAGGAAAAGCAAATTTATATTGGAGATAATATAATTATTATTATTATCTGTAAAAATGCAAGAGGATTAGTAGGAACAAAAATTAGCCAGCGGGAAATATGTTCATATATTTCCACGGTTAAAAAAAAGGAAATGTATTGAAGAGATTTTGTGCACCTGGAAAAATAAGTGTTCGTGACGGATAACACAGAGACCTGAAAACAATACACGAGTCAAATATGCTATATACATATTGGTAAATTGTGAGAAACATGGAAATAGCCCTATTATAATCGGTACCTAATCGACATGGAACACGAATGCGTTGTCGATGATGGCAATAGGGATATGAGATGGTGGTGGCTTCATGTCGACAATCGTGTCTCAAGAGCGTCTCCGTTCGATAGTGACGCAGTTTCTGAGTCGGCCGCCCGGCTGTGGTTCGCGGATATAATGGGACATTGCCATCTGCAAAGCTGCTCATAAATTAATGTTCACAGAAGTACATAGTAAAAATTAGATGAGGTTTTTTGTTTTTTTTTTGTTTTAACAAGTCTGTGGGATAGTCCTTGCAATGTTGTTGTGGGGTGTCCCAATAGTGTAACCTGTGGAATGATGTAGCCCGTTATTTACGTTTTCTTAGGTTATAAGGATGTGTTGGTGGACTGTGGAGATGTGGTGGGGGAAGGTATCCTGGTCGTGGAAGGTAGGGTGGGGTTTATATGGTGGTTTCCCCTAACTGGTGGGCCAGCCTCACCGTCATCCTCGATGTCCGTGGACGTGTTACTGCTGCCGACAGAGCCTAGTGATTCACACAACTGTGGAAGGTTCCTACGATGGGATGGTTTCAGTCGGGATGTGTGCACTCAGCTGAGTAGACGACCCATTTTAATGGTAACATTCTGGGGTGAGTGGACTTCCGCAATCTTGTAGGGACCTGACCAAAAGGTTGAGAACTTTTTCGTTTTTCCTTTTGCCAGTTTGGGTGTGTGGAGGAACACAAAATCTCCCACTGTCAATTGAGGAGGTCTCCGAGCTTTGTTCTTTCAGTCTCTTCGCTTTTGAGAGTTTGCCTGCTGCATTTTCGCCACATCATCCCACAATTTTGTGAGGGTTTCTCTGAGGTACTCGATGGCTCGCATATGGCTCAATGGTGGGCTGCAGAGTGAAGTCCTCCCTAGTTGGCAGGACCATTTCCTTTCCAAACACCACTGTGTAGGGTGCAAATGTAGTGATCTCGTTTTTGTGTGAATTAATTACTAGTTCTGCTATTGGTAGTTTGGCATCCCAGTCATCCTGAATCCCATTAATGAAGTGACTGAGGATTTTTGCCACTGTCTTATGCACCCTTTCGCAGCGACCATTGACCGCTGGATGGTAGGCCGTTGTGTGGATCTTGGTCACTTGGAAGAACTCACACAAATGCTGGATGAGCTGGGAGGTGAAATTCGAACCTCTATCGGACAGGAGTCGCCTACTACAGGCTCCGAATTTTCCTATGTGGCAGGTGAGTTTCTGAGCTACCTCCTCTGCAGTTTGGGATTTAAGGGGGTAAAATTGAACAAACCGGGAGAACTGGTCCAGGATGGTCAGGACATATTTATACCCATCCGGTGTTTGTTTCATTGGGCCCATGATATCCACTGAAAGTGCCTCAAATGGGGTGTTAGGCTCAGAGAAGATGGCCAAGGATGGGTTGATTCTGTTGTCATCCTTCCTCTTTGCACACTCATCACAAGATCGGACATAATCCTTGACAGTTTTAGCTATGTTTTGCCAGTAACACATGGCTTTCAAGCATGCCAGCGTCTTGGTGTAGCCACAGTGGCCCCCTTGTGGAGTATCATGAGCCATGGCTAAAGCCCTCTTATGCAGGGTCACTGGGATAATGAGACGCAGGCCATCTGGTGTGGTTTTTGCCAGTAGTCCTTAGTTTGTCATATTGTATCCCAGCTTTCCCTGCTGTTGCTTGCAGTAAGGATCAGACTCCTGTGCTTTCTTCAACTCTAATGGGTCAATCACTGCCACAGGAACCGTTAGGAATGATCTCGAGAGTCCATCGGCATTCAGGTTTTTGGTGCCTGCTTTGTACTTCGGAGTGTACGAATGTTCCTCTAGCAGGAGTGACCATCTGAGGATCCTTGAGTTAGTGTCCTTCATCTGGAGCAAATATCCGAGGGATGCATGGTCAGTCACCAATGTAAAATGTGTACCCCACATATACTGATGGAAGTATTGTACTGCAAAAATAACAGCTAGAAGTTCCAATTCCGTGGCTGAATATTTCGTTTCTGCTTTATTAAGGGAACGGCTGGCATAGGCTACTGGGTGTTCCACCTTGCCATGCATTTGTGACAGAACTGCTCCAAGCCCACTTGCTGAGGCATCGGTGGTCAGGATGAACTCCTTAGCAAAATCTGGGAATTAAAGGATGGGAGGACTGATGAGTTGCTCCTTCAAAGAGTCGAAGGCTTGCTGTTGGCTAGACCCCCATTCAAAAGGAACGTCTTTCTTGGTGAGGTCTGTAAGGGCCTTAGCTTCCTTGGCAAATCCCTTCACAAATTTTCTGTAGTATGAACAAAGTCCAAGGAACGCTTTGACTTTTGTCACCGTGTTGGGGACTGGGAAGGCTCGTACTGCTTCTATCTTGCGCAGATCAGGTTTGATACCAGCAGTGCCGATCCGGTGGCCCAAATACGTCACTTCGTTTTGGAGGAAGTGGCATTTCATCAACTGTAGTTTAATATTGTGCCGTCGCACAAGGTTGAGCAGTTCACGCAAGTCATGGATCTGTTGTTGCCATGTGTGGTGGAATAGAACTATGTCGTCCAGGAATGCTAGTGCTCTTTGGGAGCCCAGGGCTTGGATCAAGTGGGTGGCCATTTTTTGGAAGGTGGCTGGGGCATTGGATAATCCAAAGGGCATACGCTGGGAAGCCCAATTGCCACTACGAGTTGAGAAACCTGTTTTTTCAATATCCTCTTCTCGGAAAGGGACCTGATGGTAGCCACTCTTCAGGTCGAGAGTTGTGAAGAATTCTGAGCCAGCCATCTGATCTATACATTCATGTACTCTAGGTAAAGGGAAAAATTCTGGACAGGTGATTTTGTTGAGTTTCCGGAAGTCAATCACCATGCGCCAAGACAGCAATGTTTTTCCATCTACGAGAGTTCTCTTGGGTACCAACAGACTTGGGGACTGCCAGGCTCCTGTGCCCTTACGAATTACTCCTTCTTTCTCGTGTTGGGCTATGATGGAGTCAAATATGGGCCTCTGCTTATAAGGGATTTTGTATTGGCGTGTGCGGATTGGAGGGTGATCCTCAGTGGGAATTGTGTGGACTGCCAGGTCTGTGATCCCTAGTTTCTCTGAACCCGGATAGCTGAATACATCCTCATAATCCTTGATTGCTTCCAAGAAGTGTTCCATGTGTTCAAATCCTCTTGCTTGGTCTGCAGCAAGATGGAGGAAGGATGTTTCACCCGCCTGGGGTCGTTTATCCAGACAAGCTGCTGTTACTGTGCAGACAGTGGTTGGTTGCAATTAGTCTATTTCCACTAGCTCACCAAGCTTGGAATGTTTCTGCACTGTAATTGGAAATTCAGAGGAGTTGTGGACCATGACTACTGTGTCTGTACCATTTCCATGTACCGATCTTGCGAAGTTGAGATCTTGTCTTAGATGTGGTTGTAAGAGATGGTACACTCCTTTGGTGGCTTGTTCCCCTTTACGCAGTGCCGGAAGTACTGCGACTGTGTGAGGAGGAATTAGGTTTGCCCTTTGGGCAATTAGGTAGGGGCTGGTAGTACGATACACGCGGCGGTTGGAACCCTCAGCTGTGTGCATAGAAAAGGAAACAGCGCCTTTGAGGATATCCAGTTTGGCATGATACTGGTGTTGGAAATCGAGGCCTATGATGGCCAGGAGGTCAGGTGGGAGGTCCACAAGTAGGGCGTCTGCCATGCAAGATGGGCTATCGGCGAAGGCAAAAGAACAGGTAGTCTCCCCATAGGACACTAGTGGAGTTCCAGACACTCCTTGTACGACGTGCTGGGTAGGGCGTAGGGCTTCTTGCTGTACAGCAGTTCTGTCTATTAAGGTCAACTGTGATCCTGTGTCAATCAGACATGAGCCTTTTATTCCATTAACAACGCCGGGGATGGTACAGGCAGGAACTGACGTGAGAAGGCAAGAGCTTGGGGGAATGAAGGGTTCCGACGATGGGTCTATTGACCCCCCCGATACGCATTCGGCTACTGGTTGCCGAATGCTATACCAAAGCCCTCAGCTGACTCCTTCTGTAGCAGTGGCGTATCCAGGGGGGTAGTGGGGGTCATAACCATCCTCTCCATTGGCACGAAAAGTTCATCACAAATTAAAATTAAATCTTAAGAATGATAACAATCTCGAACGTAACAAACATATTATATAACAATAACAGGTTAAACGGTAAATCAAACATGATTAAACAGCTAAATAATATTACGCATATTTGATTACGGACGATCTGTCCCAAAAATTTGACCCGCTCTTTCTGACAAAAATGCTTATCGAAATAGTCCCTCACCGTCAAAATCCCACGCTTCAGGTGAATAATACTGATTTTAGCCCTTAATACCAATTTTTGACCCCCAAAACTCCTAATTAGACCCCTATTCTGTGTGAAAAGCAACTGAAATGGTATTTTTCTGTCTTCACTCACCCTTCCATGCCACTTTGTGAAGTCGTGAGAAGGTATTCAAGGAATAACTCGGGTTCCTGGTGAAACGGAAGTATATTCTTCTTCTGAATTATTCCCAATTTTGAAATTCAATTTATGGAAGTTGGACACTGTAGCATGAACTCCATTTGCCATTTGAACGACGAAGGGGTGCTCAAAATTGATCATTTTCCCCACAGGGGTATCACTGGAATCTTCCAATCCCAGCAAAACTAATCCCTTTTGTCCAATGAAAGACAGAGCTGAACCAGTGTCATATAATGCCGGTACTGAAATAGGTAATGGTTGTTTACCTTCAGAAGTGTTGTTAAACCCGACTTGGAATGTCAGCAGCATCATGAGAAGTTCTGACGAAGGCGTCGTATCAGGTGCGAGACATACTTGCGAACCGGTAGGTAGCTCAATAACAGAAGATGGAATACTTGACGAATTTGGAAAATTTTCTATTTCACTCGATGGATTGTGTACTGAAAATATAGGGACGGTAGGTTGACAAACAGAAAGAGAGGGGAACGGTAGAAAGAGCGAGATGATTTTGAGAAGTGGGGTCTGATGACGTTATAGGAACTAAGCTGACCCCTGTGGCTGGTTCCCCGATTCGTTTTTTGACGAACAGTTCGGACAAGTATTGACATTCACCTCGGGACGTCCACACCGATAGCAAAACATTTTCCTAGGTTTAGAACATTTAGAGAACACATGCGGTCCTTTACAATTCCAACAAATAGGTGGTTCTGACTTTCGTGTGGGGGGAGTCCCTTTACCACCATACGTAGAGGTATTCCGATCACAATCAACCCTATCCGGTTGTATTTCGGATCCTGGAGATGAATCACTAGGGGAGCTGACTGCATAGAGCGGAAACGAATCGGTCTGTTTTTTAGGGGGCAAACGGTTGTTATGAGAGGACTTGGAACGGAATTCCTTGGATTGATCTGTAGGTTTGTTGTTAAAATTGTAACTGTTACCTTCCACCGCGATAAGTTCTTCTCTGCGGGCGTAATCCGTGACGAACCCAATCAGCTGATCATAGGTCGGAACCGTATTTGCTGAAAATTTGTCTTCAAATGCTCTGCGAGTCGACGAATCCAAATGACTTGAAGCCGTCTAAAGCTTTACGAAATCGAGAGTGTCAACGAGAGAGAGAGAGCAAAGTCAAGGCATTCCAATTATTTTGATGGACTGTGAGAAACCTCTGCAATTCTGAAAGAGATGGATCACGTATAGGCTTGAAATCCAGTATCCTAGATATGAAATGTGAAGCTTGAATGCGCTTATTATCATAGCGAACCTACAAAGCAGCAATTGCTAAAGCATAACTCGCCTCATTTAGCGGGAAGCATGAAATAACTGACAATGCTTCACCCTTTAAACTTGACTTTAGGTGCTGAAGTTTCTTGACAGGTGATAGTTTGTCATATAAATGGACCAGCGATTCAAACAAAGAGAAATATCCCATCCACTCGTCAATCTTCCCGGAAAACGTAGGCAGTGGGATCCGAGGAAGTTGTGAGGAGGTGCTTGGGTCAGTCGCAGATCTATCAGATTCGAGATTAACAGGGACGGTATTTGACCTTACTAGATCTAGGTATTTACTCCGAACAATATCTATAAGATCGAGAACCTGAATATATGGAGACTTTATATCAATTGTCTTCAAATTCTTAGGATCCTTACTAGCCACAATATTATACGAAGTCATCTTGTGGTTAAGCTCTCCTAATTGTTCCTCGATCTTATCAAAACGGTCTTAACTATTCCTAAACATCTTAACCTCAGAAGTAGTCAATGTTTTACTTTTTTCATAAATCCGTTGCAGATTAGCAAACAACAATTCAAGCTCTGAAATGAGCTCATCATGACGCACCTCATGCTTCGATGTTTTCTCCTGATCCATGATGATTATCAGTACCTACTTTAGAGAGATTACAATAATTCTTCGGTAATATAATGTGTACATAATCGTTATAATGTATAGGTAACTTGGTGGTGGTATTACCTAGGTAGGTACCTACAGGAATCGGTGATATAGTTACCAAGTAGCTAACAATAGTTATTGGTATGAGCTCATCGGTGACGAAGTAGATATAATATCCTCTGCACATACAGGTATCCTCGGCCTCACGTTGGGCGCCACTATGTGAAGTCGTGAGAAGGTATTCAAGAAATAACTCGGGTTCCTGGTGAAACGGAAGTATATTCTTCGTTGGTAGATATACTGACGAAACTGGGAACAACATAATAAGTATGATAAGTTACCTATATCGCCGGGTTAAATTGAAAATAACGAACTCCTCTACAACGTACAAAATTCCGTCTTACCTGTACGATACTTCTATGAAGGGGGAAAAACAAAATGCAGTCCTTGGATAAATAGAGAGGGAAAATACACTGGATGCACGGGAAGCGGTCCAGAACAAAAGAAATGTTTCTGTGAAGACGAAGGAAAACTGCAGTCCTCGTGGCCCGCAGGTGTCACGTCGGGATTGGTCGAGCTGCGAAGGTTCCAGCCAATCAGATCTTCCACAGAAACCGCGAGCGCCGAATTTGAATCAAATTTCCTGTTACAACTTTCAGTGATTTTATATATCAATTTTAGCAGTTTTTACATATTTTTGATCCCTAAAAACTCAAATTTGACCCCCTTCAAGTTTTTGAAAATTGCTCATCCTTTTGTTTGGCAATAAGAACATTTTGGCGAAATTTGGAATTTTTATCACGTAACCAAGGTTAGATATCGTCTGGAGTGGCACATAAATAAATATATATATATATAATATACGTATACATTTTTGTTAAAATCTAAGGATGAAATCAGGATGATCTGAAACGGATTTGCCTATAAAATAATTTCAAAAACTTATGTTCTGAAAATGTTGGACCCGTTGCAATACCTTCATTTTCCTTGAATATTCGCTAACATTGTTGCCAAATAAATGTTGTATTTCTTCAGTTTATCTTACCTAACGTTATCTGTAACATTTAGTACTTTGTTAAATTTAATTTAAATTCAGCTATCTTTGTAATGTCAAACCTTATTAGCGAATTTTCAAAGAAAATGAAGCTATTGCAATGGGTAACATTTTCAGAACATGAATTTTTGAAATATTTGTATAGGCAAATCCGTTTCAGAGCATCCTCAGTTCATCCCTAGATTTTAACAAAAATTTATATATTAGGTATGTCTATTTATGTCCCACTCCAGATGATATCTGTCCTTGGGTAGGTTCATGGTTGAAATTCCAGATTTCTCCAAAACGTTTGTATTGCCAAACGAAAGGATGAGTTCGAAGATGAGCAATTTTCAAATTCCAAGGGGATCACATTGGAGTTTTTAGGGGTCAAAAGTCGGTAAAAACGGCTAAAATTGCAAGCAATTGCTATAAAATCACTGGAATTGGTATGGAAGGTTGAGTAAAGAAAGAAAAATACTAATTCAGTTGTTTTTCACACAGAATAGAGGTCAGATATTGACTTTTGTGAGTAACAAATTGGTATTATTGGTAAAATCAACAGGTATTAATTCACCTGACGTTGTGTGGGATGATTAATCACGACGGAGGGACTACCTCGATGATCAAGCTATTTTTCTCAAAAGTAAATGGGTCAAATTTGACTTCATTAGGGTCAAACATCGGTAAAAATGGCTAAAATCAAGGAAAATTATATAATTTTAAGAAAAGTGGTATGGTTTCTCGCTATATCATCTATTTACACAATATCAGGAATATTTCTCTGAAAATTCGCTCTTATAGCCATGCAATATGACAGCAATTTTTTTTGTTTCCGATAGACCCCCCCCACATTCAACAATCCTGGCTACGCCGCTGTTCTGTAGGTATTATCACTAAATCAGAAGTATACCAAAAACGCTGCAAATTGTTACATGACGGTTTATTATTTACCTGTATTGATGCCACTTCTGCGTAGATCACTGTTTTCTCTAGTCAATACCTACCCTCGTGCTTCCCCCAAGAGAGCCCTAAATCGAGTACAGGAGCAAGCCGGGCAATAACATTTCATAAATATGCGGGGATCCAAGAATTCTATAATTAATAAATTATTTGTAGTTTTTCGTGAAGCATAACGTTGTGTTCAAAATCAAAAAAGTTCCTACCTATCAACAAAATTAAAAATAACTATCATTCGTCGAATGAAATAATATCTCGGAACAACCAGCTCGATTTCATACAGCCATGCGTGATTGTAATCAGGTGGTCCCTAGCAATGATATCTGGGCCGGATTTATACCATTTGATTCACGATCGTGTTGACGAAGCTTTTCGGTGCAAACGAACGGCTGGTCGTACAATGCTCCGGTGGTCTCGAAAAACTCTTTAGTTCAAGATCAATTTAAAAACGTAAAAAACCTACCCTTCTACTGAAAGGGGAATAATATCCCCTTCTAGGGGATATTATTCCCTTATTTTGTCAAGCATCGTAATTTTTATTGACAAGTACGACGTTTTTGTTATCTTACTGTTGCAATAATTGTTAAAACTGGTGAGATGTCATATCGACTTTCTTCGGGTGCTGTCCAGATAATGCCACCCTGATGTCCCCATCCCCTGCAACTCCGGCCGCTGCCAGATATTCGGTGACAGATTCAAGTATGTTGGACCAGTCTTCTGCGAGTCTCACTAAACCAGAACTACACCACAAAATATTGCACTCAGATCGACGTACAAACTCATTATCATAAGCTTTATCACGATTCATCCAACCCACTACTGATTCAATCAGGGAATATTATTCCATAATTTTGAAATGCATAACAAAATCATTAACAGCGATAGCGTATTAAATATCAATGTTAAAATAGAAATTGGTGTGATGTAATATCGACTTTCTTCTATTGCCTGTTCAGATAATGCCACTCTGATGTCTCCTTCCCCTGCAATTCCGGCTCCTGCCAGATATTCGGCGACGGCTTCAGGTATGTTGGATCCTAGTGTAGCAGTCGGCTACCAGTAGCTGACTCCTACTGTAGATATCGCCACTAAACCAGAACCATACCAAAAAAGATTTCAGTTAGATCGACGTACAGCCTCATTATCATAAGCTCTATCACGATTCAGTCAACCCACTAACGATTCAATTAGGGAATAATAATATTCCATAAATTTGTAATGCATCGTAATGTTCACTAATAGGTATGACGAATTTATTATTTTGATGTTACAATTATTGAAACTAGTGTGATGTCATATCGACTTTCTTCTGTTGCCTGTTCAGATAATGCCAACCTGATGTCCCCATCCCCTGCAACTCCGGCAGCTCACAGATTTTTGGCGACAACCTCAGGTATGTTGGTTCCTAGAGTAGCAGCAGTCGGTACTACTACTCGTAGCTGACTCCTACAGTAGGTATCGTCACTAAATCAGAGGTGCCTACCTACACTAAAAAACATAGGAGTCTGAACGACGTACAACTCCACCATCACAAGCTTTATCGTGATTCTATCAACCCACTACCGAATCGTTTAGGGAATATTATTTCATTATTTTGCAATACACCGTAATGCTCATTAATAGGTGGGGCCAATTTATTATTTTACTGTTACTATTATTGAAATGGTGAGATGTGATATCGACTTTCTTCTATTGCCTGTTCAGATAATGCCACTCTGATGTCTCCTTCCCCTGCAACTCCGGCTCCTGCCAGATATTCGGCGACGGCTTCAGGTATGTTGGATCCTAGTGTAGCAGTCGGCTACCAGTAGCTGACTCCTACTGTAGATATCGCCACTAAACCAGAACCATACCAAAAAAGATTTCAGTTAGATCGACGTACAGCCTCATTATCATAAGCTCTATCACGATTCAGTCAACCCACTAACGATTCAATTAGGGAATAATAATATTCCATAAATTTGTAATGCATCGTAATGTTCACTAATAGGTATGACGAATTTATTATTTTGATGTTACAATTATTGAAACTAGTGTGATGTCATATCGACTTTCTTCTGTTGCCTGTTCAGATAATGCCAACCTGATGTCCCCATCCCCTGCAACTCCGGCAGCTCACAGATTTTTGGCG
Source organism: Leptopterna dolabrata (assembly GCA_954871275.1). Classification (NCBI taxonomy): domain Eukaryota; kingdom Metazoa; phylum Arthropoda; class Insecta; order Hemiptera; family Miridae; genus Leptopterna; species Leptopterna dolabrata. The sequence continues at coordinate 18,207,853 of OX940974.1, forward strand.
ACAACCTCAGGTATGTTGGTTCCTAGAGTAGCAGCAGTCGGTACTACTACTCGTAGCTGACTCCTACAGTAGGTATCGTCACTAAATCAGAGGTGCCTACCTACACTAAAAAACATAGGAGTCTGAACGACGTACAACTCCACCATCACAAGCTTTATCGTGATTCTATCAACCCACTACCGAATCGTTTAGGGAATATTATTTCATTATTTTGCAATACACCGTAATGCTCATTAATAGGTGGGGCCAATTTATTATTTTACTGTTACTATTATTGAAATGGTGAGATGTGATATCGACTTTCTTCTATTGCCTGTTCAGATAATGCCACTCTGATGTCTCCTTCCCCTGCAACTCCGGCTCCTGCCAGATATTCGGCGACGGCTTCAGGTATGTTGGATCCTAGTGTAGCAGTCGGCTACCAGTAGCTGACTCCTACTGTAGATATCGCCACTAAACCAGAACCATACCAAAAAAGATTTCAGTTAGATCGACGTACAGCCTCATTATCATAAGCTCTATCACGATTCAGTCAACCCACTAACGATTCAATTAGGGAATAATAATATTCCATAAATTTGTAATGCATCGTAATGTTCACTAATAGGTATGACGAATTTATTATTTTGATGTTACAATTATTGAAACTAGTGTGATGTCATATCGACTTTCTTCTGTTGCCTGTTCAGATAATGCCAACCTGATGTCCCCATCCCCTGCAACTCCGGCAGCTCACAGATTTTTGGCGACAACCTCAGGTATGTTGGTTCCTAGAGTAGCAGCAGTCGGTACTACTACTCGTAGCTGACTCCTACAGTAGGTATCGTCACTAAATCAGAGGTGCCTACCTACACCAAAAAACATAGGAGTCTGAACGACGTACAACTCCACCATCACAAGCTTTATCGTGATTCTATCAACCCACTACCGAATCGTTTAGGGAATATTATTTCATTATTTTGCAATACACCGTAATGCTCATTAATAGGTGGGGCCAATTTATTATTTTACTGTTACTATTATTGAAATGGTGAGATGTGATATCGACTTTCTTCTGTTGCCTGTTCAGATAATGCCACCCTGATGTCTCCTTCCCCTGCAACTCCGGCTGCAGCTAGAAGTTCGGCCACAGCTTCAGGTATGTTGGATCCCAGTGTAGCAGTCGGCTACTAGTAGCTGACTCCTACTGTAGTTCTCACTAAACCAGAACAATACCAAATAAGATTGCAGTCAGAACGACGTATAACCTCTCTATCATAAGCTTTATCACGATTCAGTCAATCCACTATCGATTAAATTAGGGAACATTATTCCATATTTTCTAATGCATCGTAATTCATTACATTAATATTCATTAATAGGTAATTTGAATTTATTATTACTATTACAACTGAAATTGTTGTGATGTCACATCGACTTTCATCGGTTGCGTTTTTAGTTAGCGCCACCCTGACGTCTCCTTCCCCTGCGACTCCGGCTGCTGCCAGATATTCGGCGACAGCTTCAGGTATGTTGGACCCATCTTCTGTGAGTCCCACTAAACCAGAAGTAGACAAAAAAAGATTGCTGTCAGGTCGATTTATAACCTCACTATCATAAGCTTTATACGATTCATTCAACACACTATTGATTCAGCCAGGGAATATTATTCCATAATTTTGCAATCCATAAAAATAATCATTAAAATATATAACGATTTATACGAGTACCTATATACTGTTACAATTGAAACTGGTGTAATGTCATATCAACTTTTTCGGTTGCCCGTTCTGATAATGCCACCCTAATGACTCCCTCCCCTGCAACTCCGACTGCTGCCAGATATTTGGAGACAGGTATAGCTGATACCAGTGTTGCAGTAGATATTTGAAACTAATCCATAGGTCCATTCCAATAAGAAAGTCATCGCCCCATGTCATATAGCTCCCTAAAGGAAATGACATGTCATTATGATTGACAGCACCCAATATTTGGAGGAAGCCTGTCCCACCATCTCCCCGCACCCGTGTGGTTACCTGTCCTGTGAGGAGATTTGTGAGCGGCTCCAGGGGGATAGGTAGATCGACCAAGAACTGGAGAAAAGTGTTGGAGTCTGCTAACCACCCCTCTCCGTTCAGTGATCCCTTGCCAGTTGACAAAGCAACGAAGGAGACAGCAGGTAAAACATGAAGACTTCAGTACTACATATGTGAAATTCGTACATTTCATGTTCGGTATATTAGTGATGCAGCATTAGTATATAGCGTCACTGTTACAGCTGAAATGCAGAAGGTGTCTCTCCCCGCCTCATCCCCTGCATCTCCTGCAGTTACTAGCCCAGCGAACCATAAGCATGCTGTGGGTGGATCCAAGAGGGTTCGAACGTCGGGCAAAGACTGGCAAAAAGTCTTGGAGTCTGCTCGTCAATCGTCTCCACTACCTGCACCTCCCGCAGCGTCTCCAGGGGCTGAATCAGGTATGAGTTCAGTGGTATATTATACTATTTATTAACTGAGACTAATTTATGGCCCTTAAACTGTTAAATGTGGAACCTTAACTGTGGAATCATCGAGGAATGAGAACAGGAACACTGTCAGTCAAGCATGGCGGGAGTGATCGCACATTCATACACCATGGCATATGTGGTGGTAAGGTGCCACCGACTTATGATATCATTGTTACAGCGAGGACTCAGAAGAAGTCTGTCCCGCCAACATCCCAAGTCCTGCCAGCTGCTACCAGCTCTGTGGTGGCCTCAGGTACCTACGCACTTTTCCTGTGCAGTATAGAAAGTGTAGTAAGATCGAATTCATATAACGTTCATATATCATCACACGCACACCAAGGAACTGCAACGGATAATCCGAATAAGAATACGAATTTAACTGTTACAGTGAGAGGCGGCATGAAATCCTCCACTTCTGGTGACCGCTCACTTCAGGTTTTCCCATCAACTTCCTATCGCGACCAAGGCAAGACGGGGTTCGAGAGCAGAGGGTCCCCACTTCCTCCCACTGTGCCTTATGGTGTTGCCTACGGTGGAAAGCAGGGATCATCACGGACTACCCATGGCAAGCTTAATGGCATTTCAGCACTCCTATCATTATAATTATGCTGTCCCTTTTCTCAGTATACCGAATAACAACCATTCCTTACTCCTACGTTATGGATCAGCGGCTTTTCTCGCTGGAACCACCTTCAACGGAAACGCTATTGGTCCCTCAATACAAACATCATTCCCAAGTACACACACGCGCGCGCACGCGCGCGCGCACACACACACACACACATCACGCACCACACGCCACCACACCACACACACAGTTTACGGAGATTCGAGAGAAGAGGGCGAGTGAGAGATTCGCGTTGCAGACGTTGTTAGCCTGATTGAAATTCATAAAAAGGCCATTGTTGAACTCGTCATAATTCACCATTATTAGCCTTAAGCCAAATATGCAGACAGTCCGCCGAACCTCGATTTTTCACCCGATCCCCAATCCATGTTGGTAACTGCCACACGAAAAGAACCTTTCAGGATGATTGCTGAGATGATACCAACTTACATAATTAGAGCACTAATCGGTCTTAGTCATCTTGAGACCGGGCAAATAAGGTTAACAATTAGTTCTTTCGGCATTTCATGGAGTCGGACGCCGCCAAAAGTTGCATATCTATAACCACGCCTTTTTGAATTCTGAGGAATATTTTTTCAACATTTGAAGAACTACGCCATCTTTCGGTTTCCTTATAGGCTCTTTAGTAAAGCTACCGCTTTAACCAGTTTATTCTGTTCTGGATGATTCCTAGAAAGATAACCTCATTCAAAACACATTAATTAACCTGCATGATATACAGCAGCTCTTTAAAATACTTATCCAGCAATAAAAGCATACCAATTTTCACTTTTTATTTCACCAAATTTACTTTAGGACTAAGTAGTTCTCTGATGAGGATCAGAGATATGTACCTACCTACTAGTATCGGTTCACGATGAATTATTGTGCCTGAGCACCGTAAATACTCAGTGGTATTTGTAGCTACCGCCTCTTCAGTCACTGTTACCAGAAATCCGCTCGTGACAAAGTGACGACTCTCAGTTGAAGTAACACTGTTCTGGATAAAGTATATAAGAAATTATTTTTTACTCCAACTAAAATTACATTTCCTAGGAAACAGACGCCATATGTATCATGATTCCTTGCTGTGATAAGTCGTGTAAGCAATTTTACATTAACTACTCATTTTCACTTCACATTCCATTTCACTTAATGAATCACACTGAAATTATTACAGAATTACTATCCTCAGCCCGTGGTGGGATGAAGTTACAGTATCCCACAACATCTGCATCTCCTGCTGGTCCCCACTCTGCCATACGAGGAAAGTCTACTGCCTCTTGTAAGCGTGACAGAAAATTGCAGTATCCCCCAAGGTCCCCTGCTCCAAACGCCATGCCTCCGGATGTTGCTTACTCCGGAAATCCAGTAACTGCAACGGCTGCCAGTAGTAATGTCAACATGAGATGGAACAAAACGGTGAACTTTTCACTACCTCCATCACCTGCCCCTCAAGGGTCTCTAGTGAAAACCTCAGGCAAGTTTTGTCGAATGTTGTAGGACTTGAAAAAGGATTTGAAATTAACCATGAATATCATAGTACCTATCATGAACCACTAGAAAAGCAAATGCATGCAGTCATACACGATGAATCTTGTAAGGTGGCCGTTCTCGAGTCGTTTCTTTTTCCGGTGGAGATGGGGTCGTTAGGAGGAAGCCGGTGATGATATCGCTGGTCTATGGGGGGAGGGGGGGATCTCGAGGGTCCACCGTCATTCTCCTCACTCTGTCACATGGTAGCAGAGCATGGTTCTGATCCAAGGGCCTCTGGGTAATGGGCCTAGCGCGCTTCCACTGCGCGACTCTGTTACCATGTGGGGGGGGGGGGGAGGGCATGTCTGCTACCATGTGGGGATAATATATACATCTATTAACTTCCCCAACCCCTTTCACCCCCTTTATAGTGTCAATATAATTAAAATATACTGAGCTCATTTGAAGGCGATTAATGCTGTGTCCTAATTTACAAGTCCCAATAATTGCTTCACTCTAACGATGGAGGTTGCCCAGATGAACAAAATTCACTGGACAACAACCTCTGACAACACTTTTTCTCCGCCAATACTTGTATGTATGAGCTTTGTTCTCCACAAGTAAATATTATTGAGGTAGTACCACTACGATGGAGGTTAGTCACCTTGAAGTTGTTCAGATGTCGTCTCCTGAACCAGAACTTCATACTACTTTTCAACCCCCCTTTTCCGTGTCATACTTCTGCTACCCAGAAGTATGTCATGTTGGGAAGAGTGTGACGGTGGCTGTTCTCGAGTCGTTTGTTTTTCCGGTGGAGATGGTGTCGTTTGGTGGAAGCCTAATCGATATCCCTTCGTAACCAATGATAATCTCGCTGGTCTACGGGAGGGGGGGGGGATTTCGAGGGCCCACCGCCACTCTCCTCCATCTGCCACAATCTATACCTAAATGTATATATGTCGGTACTGACAATATCATAATGGGACGACAGTGAATATTGTAATTCATTACAACGTCAATAAAATGTACGCTGAAATCGTAGAAGGTGGAATCTACTGTTACAGGCCAACAAAGGGTGAAGTCAACCCTCTGTGTCCCCCCTGTTGAACACAGCGTTGCCTCGCCCATGTCGTCCCTATCTGCTGGCAGCAGGAAAAGGCAGCTTTTCGAAAAACACGACCATCCAAACCCGGGCCATCCTGTCAGTGTCGACCCCCAAGCCACAGGTAAGCAGGATTCAATGGATGTATTTGAAACTCAGTCCTGAATTCCTAATGCACACCATGTTCTCATAGCTATCTACCTGAAAGCAGTGTAGTTCCTACCTGAAATCACTATTTTTTTAACCATTGGAGCCGATCAAGGCGGTTTCCGCGTGAAAGAAAAATAATCGATCCTACGTTGAATTAGACCAAAACTATAGTCTGCCAACCAGGTATAGTTCTTGGAAAGATTTCTGCGCGGAGTGGGGATTTGAAACATTCCACTGGTTTACGATAAATTTGTATGTTTCAAAAACATTTTAATTCACAAATCTATATCGAATTTTACTTTGGGTCAACTTCCGCGTTAAATTCCCAGGTAAATCACAGCTTTATGCGTGTAGAAACAAATCCAGAAGAAAATTAGCTACCGCAACGCACCAAAACATCTAAATGTTCTGTGAATTTTCGTCGAAATTTTGTACTTGAAGCGAATATAGGTTTACTGTTTCCAATAATGAACCTTTGGAATCGAACATGAGAAAACAATTTTTACCCCTCCCTCAAAATTTGATGGTCTGCGTTTTGAGGAACGTAGGATCCTTAGCTGATACATGGGACACTGTATTCAAACAAGCAAATGATGACCAAGTGAAATTGTCTGACAGGTATTTATGTCAACAAAAACAACATAATATGCCAATAAATCACAACAGCTGATTTAAAATTGAAACTAAACTCGTGCAATAATACGCACCAGTCCAAGGAGTGCAAGTGTCCCGAGATTAAACGTCTTGTCGAACAAAGGCAAACAGTAACCTTTTCACTACTTCCATCAAATGTCCCTCAAGCGTCTCGAGTAAAAACCTCAGGCAAGTTTTGTCGAACGGTGTAGGACTTGAAAAAAGATTTGAAATTAATATACAATTAATCCTCCAATATGAAGCACCTATCATGAACCACTAAAAAAGCATATGCATGCAGTGAATTGTAATTCATTATGTACAATGAAATTATAGAAGGCGAAATCGGCTGTTACAGGCCAACGAAAGGTAAAGTCGATCTTCTGTGTCTCCCCTGCTGAACACAGCGTTGCCACGCCCATGTCGTCCCTGTCTGCTGGTAGCAGGAATAGGCAGTTTTGCGGAGAATACCCCCATCCAAACCCGGGCCACCCTGTCAGTGTCAACCCCCATGCCACAGGTAAGCAGGATCCAATGGATGTATTTGAAACTCAGTCCTGAATTCCTAATGCACCCCATGTTCCCATAGGTAGATAGCTCCCTGAAATCACTTTTTGGTTTATTATTCTGTGAATAATACACCTATGTATTCGCTCAGCAAAAAATTTTCATAACACCGCCTCATCATTTTTCTTTCTTCAAGGTGCGCAGATTCTAAAAACGCTGCAAATTCCTTGTCACATGGGTTTATTATTCTATTGGACATACCTAAAGAAATGCTGGCTGTTTATTTATTGTTTCTTTCATGTAAAATAATTGAAATAGCTATTTCTGGTGGTTTCCACCAATTTTGCCCCCCCCCCCCAAGGACAAATTAGGTACGCTCCTTTTTTTCAAATTATCTTGGATCATTTAATCGTCTTGATCCACGAGTTGACACTTTTTCTAGTGTTATTCTACAAATTGATGGTGATTTCAGACGATTTCGCAGGTTTTTGACTCATAAAAAATCAGTTTTGGGAGCTGAACGTCTGGTACAACCTCAATTTTCAACTCCTTCGTCAAAAACGACTTCATAATCGGTCTTCTCGTCCCCAAAAACATGGAAAACGATACCTCAAAAGCTCATTTTACTAATATGTTACTAAAACACAAAAAGTACCTATTTGTATACACATTTTCACTCATAACACCCCTGGATATATTCCGATCGGGCTGAAAAGTTTCGGGACACAACTAGGGCCCAAATGGAGCATGTTTGCGAAAGAACGAATTTTTTAGACCGAAAGTGAAGCCGGTACACGTGATACGGCGTACGGCGGACGGCGTGAGGCGGACGGCGGACGGCGGACGGCGGACGGACATTTCATTTTTGGAATCTGCGCACCTTGGAACGGAAAAAAAAAAATTTTTTGAGGGGGTGTTATAAAAAGTTTTTGCTGAACGAATACATACCTAGGTGTATTATTCACAGAATAATAAACCAAGATGCAATGTCCGTCCGCCGTCCGCCGTATCATGCATATCTACTTCAATTTCGGTCTAAAAAAGTCGCTCTTTCGCTCACAGGCTCCATTTGGGCCCTAGTTGTAATCCGAAACTTGGCAGTCCAAGGGTGTTATGGGTGAAAAATGGGGTTTATTGGTGTTCTAGTAACATGAGCTGGTGAGGTATCGTTTCCTATGTTTTTTAGGACGAGAAGACCGAATATGAAGTCGAATTTGACCAAATCGTGGAACATTCAGGTTCTAACGAAGTTTCAACCTTAAATTTATGTTAGAATTTGGTCTAAAATCGTCGTTCTTCCGCTCACAGTTTAGGTCCACATTCGGGAGCACATTTGGCTCCTAGCTGTATTCCGAAGCTCAGCAGCCTGATCCAAATACGCCCAGGGGTGTTACGGGTGAAAAACGGGTGTAAAAATGCGGATTTTCAAATTTTTTGAGGTTTAAGTAAACATGAGCTTGCGATGTATCGTTTTCCATGTTTTTTTTTGGCGAGAAGACCGAATATGAAGTTGATTTTGACCGTACAGTGAAGAAGTGAGATTGTGACAAAGGTTCAGCTCCCAAAATTCATTTTCTATGAGTCAAAAACCTGGAACATTGTCCGAAATCACCCTAAGTGTGTACAATAAAACTAGAAGTAGTATCAACAGGTGAATCTTGACAATTAAATGACATTATCAATGATCAAAGATAACTTATCAAAAATAGGAGCTTATTTTGTGTTTCTGGGGTCCAAAACTGGGGGAAACCATCAAAAATAGGTATTTCAATAATTACACATGAAAGAAACAATGAATGTATTTCCATCATTTCTGTAGGTATGTCCAATAGAATAATAAACCCATGTGACAAGGACTTTGCAGCGATTTTAGGTATCCGCTTGAATGAAAAATAGTCGATTCTACGCTGAATTAGACCAAAACCAGGGATAGTCTGCCAACCAGAGATAGTTCTTGGAATCAATCAGTTTCTACATCCGAGGGCGGGGGGGGGGGGGGCAAGTGTATTTTTAAACGTTTCCCTTGTTTACAATACATTTGTATGATTCAAAAATATTTTAACTCAAAACTCTGTATTGAATTGTAGTTTGGGTCGACTTCCGCGTTAAATCATAGCTTTATGAGTGTAGAAACAAATGAAGCATAGGTAGCTACACATACCTATGCAGGAACACACACTTGGAAGTATCCATGTTTAAGACAAGGACAAAAACGCTGCAAAGTCCTTGTCAAATGGGTTTATTATTCTATTGGGCATACCTACAGAAATGATGGAAATACATTTATTGTTTTTTCCATGTGAAATTATTGAGATAGCTATTGTTGGTTGGTTCCACCAATTTTGGCCCCCAAAAACACGATATAAGCTCCTTTATTTTCGACAAATTATCTTTGATCATTGATAGTACCATTTAGCTGTCTTGATTAACCTGTTGAAACTATTTCTAGTGTTATTATACAAGTTTATGGTGATTCCAAACAATTTCCCGGTTTTTGGCTCATACAAAATGAATTTTGGGAGCCAAACCTTCGTTACAACCTCAGTTCTTCGGTCTTTAGTCAGAATCAACTTCATATTGGTCTTCTAGCCCTAAAAAACATGGAAAACGATAGCTCGCAAGCTCATGTTCACCAAAACCTCAAAAAAACCTCAAAACCCCTATTTTTACACTCATTTTTCACCCGTAACACCCCTGGGTGTATTTTGATCGGGCTGCCTAGCTTCGGAGCACAACTAGGAGTCAGATGTGTTCCCAAATGGGGACTCAAACTGTGTGAGGAAAAACGACGATTTTAACATAAATTTAAGCTTGAAGCTACGTTAGAACCTCAATTTTCCATCCTTTGGTCAAAATCGACTTCATATTCGGTCTCCTCGTCCTAAAAAACATAGAATACGATACCTCACAAGATCATGTTACTAAAACACAAACAAACAAAATTTTTCACCCATAACACCCCTGGGTATATTCCGATTGGGCTGCAAAGTTTCGGGACACAACTAGGGCCCAAATGGAGCCACGTGTAAAAGAAGGAATTTTTTATACCGAAACTGAAGTAAATATGCATGATACGGCGGACGGAAATTGCACTTTTGGAATCTACGCACTTTGAAACATAAAACAAAAAATGTTGAGGGGGTGTTAAGAAAATGTTTTGCTGAGCGACTACATAGGTGTATTATTCACGGAATAATAAACCAAAAAAACTAGGACATTAAATTCCATGGGCTGGAAATAGTTAGGGGGGGGGGGGGGGTCCTCATTCCACTCTGATTGGAGCCCTGTAATTGGGAAATTCCAAATAATGTGTAAAATATTGTATTTATTTTTAAGGCATCATCATTTTACTATAGAATACATTTCTTTCATTGATTGACTGATTGACTCATTCATTCAGGGTTCGAAAATAAATAAAAAAACGCTGCTAATCATTACACAACGGTTTACTATTTACCTGTATACATGCCCGTTCTGCGTAGATCACTGTTTTCTGTTGTCAACACCACCCTCGACCCCCCCCACCCCCTAACAACCCCAGGAGAGCCCTAAATCGAATTACAGTTTCATAAAAATGCGCAGGAATCAATAATTCAATCATTAATTATTTTTTGTTATTCATAAAGCATAACGTTTGTTTTAGTTACAGAAGTACCTACCAACCAAATCCAACAGAGTTATCATTATTCAAATGAAATAATATCACAGAATAACCAACTCGACTTCACACAGCCATACTTCATTATCAGGTGCTCCCTAGCAATGATATCTGGGCAGGATTTATACCGTTTCATCAACGAACATGTTGACGAAGCTTTTCGGTGCAAACGAACGGCTGTACGTACATTGCTCCGGGTGGTCTCAAAAATTCTTTAGTTTGAGAACAATTCAAAAACATTTAAAAAACCTTTCGACTGGAAGTTTTCGAGCTACGAGGCTCTGAAAATCGTAACCCCTATTTTTCGCCTCTTAGAGATGACTGACAGTAACGCCGAGCTTCACGGACCAGCTAGACCCCAAATAGGACTACAAACCAAATATCAATGATTTTGGTTCATGGTAACTAAGAAAAGTGCGAAGTAGGTACAGCGTACGGGCAGCATTTATTATTATTATTATTATTTTTTTTTTCCTTTTTTTTTAAATTCCATTTTTGGATTCTACATAAACGAAAACCATCAAATTTAGAGAGGGGGGAGGGGGTACTTTTTCATGCTCGATTCTGAAGGTACGTTATTGAAAATAATAAACCAAAATCTGTGTTCGTCAGCCGTACGCGGCAATTCGTTTGTTGCCATGAGCCAAAATTAATGAAATTCTGTTTTTAGGTCCCATTTGTGGACTAATTTGCCCTTCGGCGTTACTGTTATTCTTCTCCAAGGAGTGAGAACCAGGGGTTGGAATTATCAAACCGCTTGTAGCTCGAAATCTTTCAATAGAAAAGTATTAACTTTTTGAATAGATTCCGAATTTGAAAGCACTTGGAGCAATATAAGTCCAGCAGTTTGTTCACAGTAAGGCCTTGAAGTTTGAACTAAAAAGCTTCGTCAACATGAGATCATACGGTATAAATAGGAGCATAACTCGAGCCTAGATGTAATTGATAGGGATAATAATAACGCATGGATTTACGAAAGTTCCGTGATGTTATTTAATTTGAGGAAGGTTGGTTATTTTGGATTATGTCGATAGGTACAAGTTTGTTGTTCACGGCCAAATGTATAAATCCAAATTAGGTACAAATTTGAGAACATGTTGTGGGTCCTACGGGGGTTCAGTGACCATCAGAATTTCAAATAACAAGGAAGTGATAATTTACTAGTGAATCAGAGTACAGTACAGTAAAACGAATGTTGGAAAAATCTGTTTGGATGATAACAACTTGGGAGTCCGTTGACGATATGTAGACAATTACTATTTACATGTAACCATAAAAACCGGCAGTGAACCACTACAGGACATTACAATACCTAACTTGATCCTATAATTAATTAAAAAAAGAGTACACACAAAATCGCACGTGCGGCACAAATCAGACTCACTATTCAATACAGGGTGTTCTAAGCACCACCCAAACCAAGGTTCTTCCCAAACCAAGACATGATATATATTATATATATATATATATATATATATATATATATATATATATATATATTAAAAGAAGATTTTCATGGGGGAGTCATCTCGCGCATAATACTGCGCAACAGCGTAATCCACACCAACTTGCTTATTTCAAATGAGAACCCCCATTTTGGTTTTTCCAATAAGGAACCTTTGGAATCGGGCATGAAACAATTTTTAAACCCCCCCCCCCCCCCCCCCCCCCGTCACAATTTGATGGCTTACGGTTCAAGGTACGTAGAATCCAAAAATGCAATAAAAACGCTGCAAATCCCTGCACAGCGGTTTACTATTTTGTACAGAACACCCTTCTGTTACAGATCACATCTCTCTGTATAGATAACCCGTCTATATAATATAATATGTACTATTCTATACATATTATGTAGATCGCAGACCCTCCGTAGGTTAGTACATAACCCCCCTACTCGGTACTAGGTACCTACCTACCTAAATCACGAGTTAAATGTTGCTAAAATAATTCTGTCGATGACAAGCAGTAACTAAAATGGCAAGAAGAAAAGCAAATAATGAAGTTAAAATTGTTGATGTGGAGTGAAATGATGCCCCTTGTGCACTGTTTTCTGTGGTCAATACCTACCCTCGTGGTCAAGTATAATGAACCGTTGTGTAATAACTTGCCCATCAATAATACTTCAACGGTTGTTCAAGTTGCAAAAGTACCGATCAACAAAATCCAGCCCCTTTTTGGTAGGTGAACCGTTGTGTAATAATTTACCTTTGTGTAATAATTTACCATTGTGTAATCATTTGCCGTTGTGTAATAATTTACCATTGTGTAATAATTTACCCATCAATAATACTTCAACGTTTGTTCAAGTTTCAGAAGTACCTACCAACAAAATCCAATAGTCCGTAACTTATCAAATGAAATAATATCGCAGAACAACCAACTCCACTTCATACAGCCATCCTTGACTATAATCAGTTGCTCCCTAGTGATGATATCTGGCCCGGATTTATACCATTTGATTCACGATCGTGTTGACGAAGCTTTTTGGTGCACACGAACGGCTGGACGTACAATGCTCTGGGTGGTCTCAAAAAATTGTTTAGCTCAAGACAAATTTAATAACGTAAAAAAAACCATACCCTTCTATCAAAAGGTTTCGAGCTACGGCGTTCTGAAAATTTCAACCCCTATTTTTCACCCCTTGGAGATGACTGACAGTAACGCCGAGCTTCGAGGACCAACTAGACCCCGAACGGAACCTATAACCCGAATTTCATCAATTTGTTTTCAAAGTAACTAAGAAAAGTGCTCAGTACGGCGCGGCGTACGGCGGACAGACAAAAATTTTTTTACTGCATTTTCGGATTCTACATACCGTGAAACGTAAACCATCAAATTTTGAGGGGGGGTTAGAAGTTTTATTCATGCTCGATTCCAAAGGTTCATTATTGAAAATAATAAACCAAAATTTCTGTCTGTCCGCCATACGCCGTACTTCGCGTTTTTCTTAGTTAACATGAACCAAAATTAATGAAATTTGGTTCGTAGGTCCCGTTTGGGGTCTAGTTGGTCCGCGAAGCTCGGCGTCACTGTCAGTCATCTGTAAGGTGTGAAAAACAGGAGTTGAAATTTTCAGAACGCCGTAGCTCGAAAATTTCCAATAGAATGGTACGGTTTTTTCACGTTTTTAAATTGATCTTGAACTAAAGAATTTTCTAAGACCACCCGGAGCATTGTACGACCAGCCGCTCGTTTGCACCGAAGAGCTTCGTCAACACGATCGTGAATCAAACGGTATAAATCCGGCCCAGATATCATCGCTAGGGAGCACCTGATTATAATCACGGATGGCTGAATGAAGTCAAGAGTTGTTCTGTGACATTGTTTAATTTGAAAAATGATGGCTCTTTTCGATGTGTTGATAGATATTTTTGCAACTTGAACAAACGTTGAAGTATTACTGGGTAAATTATTACACAACGGTTCATTATAATATCTACGTAGAAGGGGCAGCTATACAGGTAAATTATTACACAACGGTTCATCATTTACCTTATGCTTCATGAATAACTACAAATAATTAATTATTGAATCATTGAATACCGCGCATTTGTATGAAACATGAATTCCCGGGCCGGCTCCAGTACTCCATTTAGGGCTTTCCTGGAGGCAGCTCGAGGTACAGACCACAGAAAACAGTGACCTACGCAGAAGGGGCATCTACAGATAAATAATAAACCGTTGTATAATTTGCAGCGTTTTTTATTTCAGATTCGGATTTTACGTAAAATATCATGAAAAAACGTGACAAAATGTGAGCAAAACGCGGAAAACCGAGTTTTGCGGGTATAATAAAATATGCATCAAGTTTGATACATGATTTTTATGGGTTTTTCAACGGAATAACGTAGGGATGTTAATTTTTCTATCTGCGCATTTCTGAGAGCGCAAAACGTGCACAAATGCGAAAATTGCGCCGGTCGGGTAGGGTCGTCTCGAAAAAAATAATGTGGTTGTTATTCAGCGATTAAAAAACGCATGAAAATAGTGTGTTACTTGAGCCAATAAAACGTGTTGTGCGCACTTATCGGATCTGCGCACATTTACGCTCTCAAAAATTCGGAAATCGGAAAAATGTCCGTCACCACGTTACTAAGCGCTGAAAAATACATTTAAATAAAAGTGTAACATAGCTGGTATGTTATTACAACAATAAAACCTTTTTTTCTGCTTCCCGCACATTATGAGCGAATTTACGCATTCAGAAGTTTCATGAATTTTACGTAGAATCCGAATCCGAAATAAAAAATTGGGGTTATCTACGCACACTGCTCACGTGAGCAAAAGTGCGCGAGCATGATTTTTAGAATCCTCACCAAACATTATCAGTCGCTAACTTTTGGTTTATTATTCTGCGAATAATACAGCTATGTATTCGCTCAACAACAAAATTTTACAACACCCCCTCAAAATTTTTTTATTTTACGTTTCAAGGTGCGTAGATTCCAAAAATGCAATGCCTGTCCGCTGTACGTTCTCCGTCATATCATTCATATCTACTGTATTTTCGGTCTAAAAAATTCATTCTTTCGCACACATGCTCCATTTGGGCCCTAGTTGTGACCCGAAACTTGGCAGCCCGATCGGAATATACCCAGGGGTGTTATGAGTGAAAATGTGTATAAAAATAGGTACTTTTTATGGTTTAGTAATATGTTAGTTACATGACCTTTTGAGGTATCTTTTTCCATGTTTTGAGGGACCAGAAGACCGAATATGGAGTTGATTTTGACCAAAGAATGGAAAATTGAGGTTCTACCAAATCTTCAGCTCCCAAAATTGATTTTATGAGTCAAAAACCTGGGAAATCGTCTGAAATCCCCATCAATTTGTATATTAACACTAGAAATAGTGTTAACACGTGGATAAAGACAATTAAATGGCACTAGCAATAATCAAAGATAATTTGAAGAATAAAAAAGAGCGTAGGTACTTAATTCGTCTTTTGGCGGCCAAAACTGGTAGAAACCATCAGAAATAGGTATTTCAATTATTTCACATGAAAGAAACAATAGATGAACAGCGAACATTTCTGTAGGTATGTCCAATAGAATAATAAACCCATGTGACAAGGGCCTTGCAGCGTTTTTTTTTTTTTTTTTGTGGTGCTTCAGTAACAAGAGCTTGTGAGGTATCGTTCTCCATGTTCTTTAGGACGAGGAAACCGAATATGAAGTTGATTTTGACCAAAGAGTGGAAAATTGAGGTTCTCACGAAGTTTCTGCCTTAAATTTACGTTAAACTTTGGTCTAAAATCGTCGCTCTTTCGCACACAGTTTGGTTCCCTATTTGGGAACTGTTGTGCTCCGAAGCTCGGCAGCCCGATCGGAATACAACCAGGGGCTTATGGGAGAAAAACGGGTGTAAAAACAGGGAGTTTCGAGTAATTTTTTTGTATAGGGTTTACTGAACACGAGCTTGTGATGCATCGTTATCCATGTTTTTTAGGGCGAGAAGACCGAATATGAAGTTGATTTTGACCAAACAGTGAAGAATTGCAGCTCCCAGAATTCACTTTTTATGAGTCAGAAACCTGGGAAATAGTCTGAAATAAAAATAAATTTGTATAATAACACTAGAAGTAGTATTAGCAGGTGAATCAAGACTTAAATGGCACTATCAATGATCAAAGATAATTTTGTTTAAAAAAAAATAGGAGCCTAATTTGTGTTTCTGGGGGCCAAAATTGATGGAAACCGTAAAAAAGAACTACTTCAATTATTTCAGATGAAATAAACAATAGATGAACAGCCAACATTGCTATAGGTATGTCCAATAGAATAATAAACCCATGTGACAAGGACTTAGCAGTTCTTTTTTTTTCTTATCTATACATATAATAAAACAGTGTCTGTCTGTTTGTTTGTTTGTTTGTTTGTCTCGGCATCAATTGAGAACGGCTGAACGTAGAAAGTTGCGGCTGGTACCATTTGACGCAGAATTTATCTGGGAAGGTTTATGAAAAATCCGCATTTGAATCTGTCCATCCGTTGAAACGCTATGAATGAAATACTACTAAAAAACGTGTTATAATCACTTCTATGAGGACGCTTATGCTTATAATAACTTTGAACGGTTGGTCGTAAATCCGATTGTAATTAGATTCTGGATTCAGCTCGACGAGTACATTCAAGTGGTACTTCAATCAGGATGTTAGTGGGAGGGGGGTACAGGTTATGAGAGGGGGGGGGGTCTACAGAAATTTCAAAACTACTTGACCAATTGGAGTGCAACTTTGGGAATTTGTTTGTTTGTCTCGGCATCAATTGAGAACGGCTGAACGTAGAAAGTTGCGGCTGGTACCATTTGACGCAGAATTTATCTGGGAAGGTTTATGAAAAATCCGCATTTGAATCTGTCCATCCGTTGAAACGCTATGAATGAAATACTACTAAAAAACGTGTTATAATCACTTCTATGAGGACGTTTATGCTTATAATAACTTTGAACGGTTGGACGTAAATCCGATTGTAATTAGATTCTGGATTCAGCTCGACGAGTACATTCAAGTGGTACTTCAATCAGGATGTTAGTGGGAGGGGGTACAGGTTATGAGAGGTGGGGGGGTCTACAGAAATTGCAAAACTACTTGACCAATTGGAGTGCAACTTTGGGAATTTGTTGTGTGAACATTGAGGAATGTTTCTAACCAGGTAGGGAGGGTTCCTTGGAATAGGGGGGGGATGGGTTTAAAGGCAGTTAGGGTTGGCATTGGGGAAGGTTTCTGATCAGTTGAGGAGGGGGGGGATACAGGCATATAATACATGACCGTTGGCTCCATTTATTTAAATCGCAGCAACACGCGTCGGTTCAAATAGTATAACATATCGTAAAACAGTGTCAGTCTGTTTGTTTGTCTCGGCATCGATAAATGAGAACGGCTGAACGTAGAAGGTGGTATCTGTTATGAGTGGGGCCTGTCCTAAAGGGGGTGTCTGTTCTACCGTTGCGAAGCGCGGGTACACAGCTATATATAATAAAACAGTGTCTGTTTGTTTGTTTGTCTCGGCATCAATTGAGAACGGCTGAACGTAGAAAGTTGCGGCTGGTACCATTTGACGCAGAATTTATCTGGGAAGGTTTATGAAAAATCCGCATTTGAATCTGTCCATCCGTTGAAACGCTATGAATGAAATACTACTAAAAAACGTGTTATAATCACTTCTATGAGGACGTTTATGCTTATAATAACTTTGAACGGTTGGACGTAAATCCGATTGTAATTAGATTCTGGATTCAGCTCGACGAGTACATTCAAGTGGTACTTCAATCAGGATGTTAGTGGGAGGGGGGTACAGGTTATGAGAGGGGGGGGGGGTCTACAGAAATTTCAAAACTACTTGACCAATTGGAGTGCAACTTTGGGAATTTGTTGTGTGAACATTGAGGAATGTTTCTAACCAGGTAGGGAGGGTTCATAGGATACGGGGGGGGGGGGGGGGTTAAATATCTATATAGGTATAATAATATATCATAAAACTATTATGAGTGGGGCCTGTCCTAAAGGGGGTGTCTGTTCTACCGTTGCGAAGCGCGGGTACACAGCTAGTTCGAAATATGTCTTAGTTGGGGAAAAAATCGGTGGTGCCCATAAAATGGAACACCCTTTATAATTATTATGATCTCTTGAATGGCGTGTATAAGTATTCTTCCACATCTTAATACACTGAATTATTATAATCTTATTGATCACGATTTACCATGCTACAGGCAGTGGCGGGGTGAGGTTCCTCCTGCCGTCCCGAGTCCAGCCTGCTGCTTCCAGCTCTTCACGGATATCTCCAACAACCAATCCTGGTAAGTTCGGTTGAGTCTGGAAGAACGTTTTTTTAAAATTCGGGGATCGATAAGTTGAAAATGAAAATTCTAGTTAACGACGGCCTTAAAATCGAAAAAGCAGTACGGGTACCCGACAGGTGAGACGAAAAAGCCGCAAGTTTCTTCTTCAGCAGTCCAAGGAAGAGTAGGAGAGATGCTTGGCCTACCTAGGTGAGCCAATGCACCGAGGGGGAACGGAACTTTACTTTTTCGGAAGTTACGCATCGTTTACTCAGACTATCACCGATGTTCTGATGACTAATTATATTGATTACTCAATGAATAATGGAACAGTTTCTCTCCCCCCCCCCCCCCCACCGACAGCAGGCTTCAGGGCTGTTTTGAAGGTATAAGAAAGAAGGCAGATTGTTCCAATTCAGTAATTTAAAAAAAATGCGTTGCCGTTGGGGCGTCTAGCCGCCAGTGGTTTTTGTTCATGACGGTACGTTTATTGTCGAATGAAATCTGGGGGACACCCCCAGACCCCCGGATTATAACAGTTTGCATCAAGGATCAAAGCAAGGAAACATGGAATATATTTTTCGAATAGGTACCTACATGATAAGAGAGGATAAGTAGATATGTAGAAAAACGTCTGCCAATTCGAGTAGGCACTATAGCTTCCTCACGTGAATCACATGAAATTATAGAGTAGTTGGGTAGGCTCGTTATGATGCGGAACCATCTGCGATCCAACCCGCGTGTACCCTCAAAACTTCATCCCTCTACGACTATTTTTCGCGTAGGTAGAAGCGTTATAAGGAGAAGGTCAACATTTCATGTTCGCGCATGCGTAGATCAAAGTTACATTACCATTCCAATGAAACTGATTTGGAACTACCAATGTATTATTCCTGACCGACCCTCCAAATGTGAACTCATTTCAACGATAATTAAGGTAGTTATGGGCACTCCAAGTATTTCACGTTTGCGCATGCGCAGACTAAACGATTTCCATGACTTTGAAACGGGACCATCTGCGATCCAACCCGCGTATACCCTCAGAATTTCATCTCTCTACGACTATTTATCGCGTAGTTAGAAACGTTACAAGGAAATGGTCAACATTTCATGTTCGCGCATGCGTAGATCAAATTCACATTACCAATCCAATGAAATTGATTTGGAACTACCAAAGTATTATTCCTGACCGACCCTCCAAGTTTGAATTGATTTCAACGATATTTAGGATAGTTATGGGTGTTCCGATTATTTCACGTTTGCGCATGCGCAGACGAAAGTTACGGTACTTTATCAATGATTTTGGTATGGGACCATCTGTGACTCAAATCGCACCTACCCTCGAAATTTCAGCCCACTTCGACCATTATTTCGGGTAGTTATGGGGTGTTGCAAGGAATTACCACAAACAGAAAGACACGGAACCAAATATGTTCCTCGATGTCTGAAACGGAAAATGGTATTTGGAAATTTTCATTTTGAAGGACATGAACTTTTTTTACTCAATCACGAATCCAAGGCTTCCCTGCCTTCGGTAGTGAGGAAGCAAAAAACGTCGTGGGATTTCCAAGCCTCGGACCAGCGACCTAACGCAATGTGATGTAATACACGTCCTCAGCTGCTTTTGGCGTTTTTCGGGTTGGTAGAACACCCTCGGCAGTTTTCGGCTGAGTGGGGTCTCGCCGTTTTCAGCGAAGGTGTGGTAGGAGAGGAGGTGGGGGGTATGGTGGCAGGAGTGGGGTAGAGGGAGAATTGTGCGGGCAACGGGGAGGGGAAGGAGTTCTGTCGGACTCGACTGGACTGGACGATTTCAAGCCTGGTTTACTCCCGTAAAAACATGTTCCATGTTAAAATCTGTTAGCATTTGTCTGTACCGTTCCCCATTGACGGTGACAGCATTTCCACCATTTCGCCGATGTCGACCGGCTGCTCTGCGGGCGAGTCTTGAAAAATTTCTTGGAGCGAGTAGACGCGTGTCATCGGGCTAGGGGTGGCCATATGCCGGATACCATGTCCATCCTTCGGGGCGCGGTTTTCCGAGACCCGATGTTGTCGTTCCTTTCTTATCCCGATGTTCGGGTCTAAATTAGCCTCTTCGGGTAGGTGTTTTCTTCTCAGTCTAACAGGGCCTGGATCAGACCACTGCCCCAAGAACGCTATCCGAAAGCGCCCCTGCACATAACAGTTTACTTAATGGTCTAATTTCCTGATTCCTTGATGTATGACAGTGATTATATTATAGAATATTATTTTCTTCCAGATGACGAACGACCTTCCCTGATGGCTACTTCTAATGACGAGATCCCCGACAAGAACATAGAGAGTCTCATGAGTAAGTACACAATTTATACAGCGAGTACCTGGTGCCGACTGAATGGCTGGCTCATCCTTTCGATAATCATTATATGAAAGTTCAAAGAAAATGACAGATAAGTTGAAACCCTACTGAATTTGGCAAAATTAATTGACAGTTCAAGTCACTGAAAGGGTGGTATGAAACCACCTGTGAACGAATTCCCGACTAGACTCCATATTTGGGATCAATGGTTGTTAAAACGGTGGTTTTTGCTTCTTGACTTCTGGAATCGTAATTCATTGTAACCACCTATCGTATACATAGAACACTCCTTTCGAGCTGAATATTGAGGGTATGCATATGCTGACTGATCCGTCAGACCAATCCCATATGAATTCCTGCTGGTTCCAATGGTAACTTCAATCAAATTTCCGTGTTAGGCACCTAATTTTAATTTCCGATTCTCATCGACCGATTTCAGAGAAATTTTCTCGGATTGGTACAATTTGGGTCCTTCACCAACTAATTCGAAAGTTAGTAGAGCAATTGTATAACTTCTCCGTGGAAACCTTGTCCGATTTGGCCCATGTTGGATGAGTTGGTAGTTAGAGTGTGGTTTCTTTATTGATACATAGAGTTCTGTAAATCTATGAAGTACAAATAAGGGCTACACCGGCAAACTATACGAATCCAAGTGACGACTGAGGTACCTATAATGCCCACTCACTTGGCCGACTTTTTTTAAAGTGGTTTTTCAAATAAAACAGGTCATGTCTCATACCATTCTTCCAACTCATTCATATGAAATTAGCGTTTCAAATAATTTTGATGGAATTCAGATGGAACCGTAGGATAAAAGTTCGTACCTGGCTTGGAGTCCGAAACTGTCGGACGATCCAAGTACACAGACCAGAGGTTCCTCCACTTATATTATTCCTTCTATTTATATCGTTTGCCTCGTGCGTTTCCATTAAGAAAAGGTAACACATCACATCGACTCCGTAAAAGTCATCCATTGCTGTTTTTGACGATTTTTCAGAATGGCTTGATGACAATCTCCCAGAAATAACTGCCCTCTACGTCGACCCAAAATCCGCTGCTGCAACCAGTAAGCCATGAGTGGATCGAATTAGTTACAGTTGTAGTGTTGTCCTAAGCGTGTTGGACTTTTCAATAATTTTCCAGCATTTTGAGGTTGAAAAGTTGCTAGCCAAACAGCAAGCTGCTGATCAATACTCTCATGATGACCAAAGCAACTCCTGCATTGTTATCATCACTGAAACGAAAAATGAAATAATTAGTAAAGCTGATAATGTTAGCTAATGTAGCTACAACACGAATGTTATTTCAATGTATCTAATATCCAAAGGTGGAGTGACGTCGGTGCCGCCTGCCCCCACCGCAGCATCACCAGTGGTTACGAACGCTTCACAGCTCGTCCCTCAACCAACTTCTTCTGGTAAGAATGGCAGACAAAATTACTTATTTAATCCAATTTCATGTAATCCACATGCACATTCACAGTTTGTAATCCAATTCTGTCTTTCTGCAAATAATACAGACTCGTCTTTTCCTTTTTTTCTCTTTCTTTTAACTGCATATCGATCTACTGAGGTAGATGTTCCAAGCTGAACGAGACTTCGAAAATATTTACAGAGTAGTCCAACTTAGGATCTAGGATCATGAGAACTGTGAAATTGGACTGGATGGAGTTATTAGAGAATGCAAAACATGTTTATTTTATAGATCATAGTAAAAGAACATTATTATTATACACAATGCTACTGATCAAGGCTTTCATAATGACTAGCTCAATTGCACCTGTACTGATTATGATCGTTGTTATAGTGATACCTACACACTGTCATGAAAAACGAAATAATTAGTAACACTGATAATAATTTTAGCTAATTTAGATATCACTAATATTATTTCAATGTATCTAATATCCAAAGATAAAGTGACGTCGGTGCCGCCTGCCCCCACCGCAGCATCACCAGTGGTTACGAACGCTTCACAGCTCGTCCCTCAACCAACTTCTTCTGGTAAGAATGGCAGACAAAATTACTTATTTAATCCAATTTCATGTAATCCACATGCACATTCACAGTTTGTAATCCAATTCTGTCTTTCTGCAAATAATATAGACTCGTCTTTTCCTTTTTTTTCTCTTTCTTTTAACTGCGTATCGATCTACTGAGGTAGATGTTCCAAGCTGAACGAGACTTCGAAAATATTTACAGAGTAGTCCAACTTAGGATGTAGGATCATGAGAACTGTGAAATTGGACTGGATGGAGTTATTAGAGAATGCAAAACATGTTTATTTTATAGATCATAGTAAAAGAACATTATTATTATACACAATGCTACTGATCAAGGCTTTCATAATGACTAGCTCAATTGCACCTGTACTGATATGATCGTTGTTATAGTGATACCTACACACTGTCATGAAAAACGAAATAATTAGTAACACTGATAATAATTTTAGCTAATTTAGATATCACTAATATTATTTCAATGTATCTAATATCCAAAGATAAAGTGACGTCGGTGCCGCCTGCCCCCACCGCAGCACCGCCAGTGGTTACGAACGCGTCGGAGCAGGACCCTGTGCCTACTTCTTCTGGTAAGACTGGCAGACAAAATTTATTATTTAATCTAATTTTATATAGTCTGCCTATATTCTCATAAACTTGTTATCATCAATGAATGAATGGAAAAACATGTTTATTTTGTGATGAATGAATGGAAAAACATGTTTAGTTTATGATGAATGAATGGAAAAACATGTTGATTTTATGAATCACAGAAAAATAGCATCATTAATATAAACATGCAAGTAAAATTAATAAGCTATAAGCTTGGCTGTCGGGGTTGAAAAAGGACTGGAGTTATACACTTAGGTTCAGCTAAAATAAATTAGTATTACTATATTGACATTACAAATATAGGCACGGAATATACAATATTTACATGACTGGATTATCAATTGAACTCAGTGATGAATGTGTTTGAGCGTACATCCACCACGAGTGGTACGAGGGAGGATGTGCCCGGTTTGGTTATGGGCGTACCACCACCATTCCCGGGATCTTTTCGGATGTGTCCGTTGGTTATGGGCGTACCACCACCATTCACGGATTCTTTTAGGAGCGTTGCCTGGTTTGGTTATGGGCGGACCACCACCATTCCCAGGATCTTTTTGGATGTGTGCTCGGTTTGGTTATGGGTGGACCACCACCATTCCCGAGATCTTTTAGGAAGTGTGTCCGTTGGTTATGGGCGTACCACCACCATTCACGGATTCTTTTGGGTTAGGAGAGAGAGACGAGGCAAGGAGGAGAGAGAGTAGTCAGCGACTAGAGGAGAGCGTAGAATGAGGAAAAAGATGCAGGAGGTGAGTTTTTATATGCTTGAGAGCTGTCTCCCTCCATCCTCTAGATAGTAGAGGATGGTGGGGATCTCCAGGCTGGCCCTCGGCTCTCTTGCGTCTTCTGTCCCCACTTCTAGGTTTATTTGGTGAGATCTTATTTCTACATACAAGAGTTGTGGTTCTGGGAGGATACCACGACATAGGCCCCCCCAGATTGAGCAAATAAACAGATGGACAAGGCTGAGGGCACAGAGTTACAAGGCTGAGGGCCTGTGGCAAAAAAAGTAGGCTGAGGGCCGCTGGTGAGCAGGTGATGCTGAAGGCACAGAATGTAAATTTAATAATCGTAAAGCGGATGATTGGCGATGTCGAAGCGGGGCAGAGACGGTGGTGGTGAGGCTTGTAACGGGGAAGGGTCAGGTCAGATATCAGGAAGTAATCGTGGGAACCTGAGGTCCGACCTGTCCCCTTTCCCGTCGCGATGATGGTCGGCAGAGGCGCGAAGAGGCATGTGGCGTCATGTTCGTGACCTGCGGCGTCGAGGCAGTGAGGGGCGGGATGCTGTGTGAGTACAAAAATAACACGGGCAGCATTCCCCCGTCTCAAGGCCCCGCCGTGATGGCTTGGGGCGTGGCAGGAAGTCTGGGCCGCCGGGATGGGTCGCATCTTCCGCCACTCGCGTCGTCCGGGCCTGAAAACCCCGGCAGTGGCTATGGGGGATATCCCCGGCAGTGGAGTGGAGGTGGGTGGTGCGGGTCGTGGTCGTGGGTTGGGTGCCGGCATCGGTGGTGGTGGTTTCGGGCTGTGGCTGGGTGTCGGTGGCGCCGTGGGAGTCGGTGGAGTCGGTGGCGGTGGCGGTTGGGCGTTGGAGGCGCAGGGGACATCGGTGGTGGCGGGGGTGGCATGAGGGGGTCCACGGGGATGTAGAGGGTGTATACCCCAGTGCTCTTTGTGATATAGTAGTCGCGGATTATCGCCCACAGGGGTACTTTCCACTGCCGAGACCGGGGAGGTAACCCGGTGATCCTCGGTGGCGGAAAAACAAAAAGCGGTGAGGGCGGCCCGGGCGAGCGACGGAGCGGGGAGAGGGGGGCGGGGACCCAGACGTCGCAGCGACTTCTGGATCCGGAGACTGCGATCGCGGAGATCGTTGGCGAGTGGCCTGTTGCAGGGTCGGTGGCGAGAGGGAGACTGGCGTGTTGAGAGTTGTCTGGGAAAACGGGAGCTGGTTTGCAGCGCGCTAACGGGACGATGTGGGGTTTCCCGTCTATTAACAGGGAAGCGGTGCTGTTTGTGGAGGGGATGACTTGAAAGGGCCCGGCGTAAAGGGGTTGAAAGGTTTTATGAAGGTCGGGCTCCTTCAGGTACATGTGGGTCGAGGTGTATAACCGCTTTGGGTACGCGGTGTCGTTAATGGGGATTTGGCGGTGAAGGGGCTCCCTGTTAATTGACGGGCCGTCAGATGAAAGGAATACGTCGGCAGGCAGGCGAAGCGGGTCTTTAAAGGCCAGTTGGACCGGGCTGGTGCTGTCAGAGGGTCGGGGGGAGGTCCGGAGGCTGAGGAGGACATATGGTAGGGTTTTCGTCCAAGAGGCGGAGGTGGAGGAGGTGGCGATTGCTTGCTTGAGTACGAGGTGCCACCGCTCTACTTTCCCGTTCGATTGGAGGTGATAGGGAGTTGTGTGAATTTTTTGAATGGTAGGGAACGGAGGAGGTCGGAGGAGAGGGCTGATTCGAACTGCCTCCCTTGATCGACCGTGAGGGTCCGCGGACAACCGTAGCGGGCGACCCAATTAGTAAGGATGGCCGTGGCGACGGCGTCCGCGGGGATGTGGGCGAGAGGAATGCACTCGACCCAGTTTGTCACACGGTAGATCAAATTGAGGCAGTATTTCTTCCATTCAGAGGGGGGAAGGGGGCCGATGATATCCAGATGTACGTGTTCTCACGGCAGGGAGTCCTCGATGTGGTGGGGGGGAACTCGGGGGTGAGCCAAGACCTTGTGCTGTTGGCACTTCTGGCACCCCAGAACCACCGGATGCCGGGGTGGTGGAGGGAGTGGTAATGGAGGAACAACTGCCGCCGGAGGTCTGATGGGACGTAGGGACGTGGTCGCACCAGAGGTGGTGGGGCGGCTGTTGTTCCACCTTGGTGGCAGAGATTAAGGTGGCGAATTGAGTTGGGCGGGGTCGGAGTCGGATTGCTGATGGCGGCGGATGACCTGTGGCGAGGGGAAGGGTAGCAGTTCTGCCACCGGCGCGGGCGTGGGTCGGGAGAGTGTGTCCGCCACACAGTTGTTGGCCCCCGGCAAGTATCCAATATTGGTAGTAAATTGACCGATAAATTCGAGTTGCCGGAGGCGGCGGGGCGAGGCGGACTTGCGGCTTTGGAGAAGGGCATGGGTGAGCGGCTTATGATCGGTAATGACAGAGAACTGCCGGCCCTCCACGAAGTCGCTAAAGTGTTTTATCGCTTTGTGGATGGCGAGGAGTTCCCTGTCGAATGTGGAGTAGTTGTGCTGGGTGGGGGATAACGTCCGTGAGAAGAAGCGGAGGGGTTGGGGGGTGACGCCGGTGTGTTGGTGCAGAACTGCCCCTATAGCCCAGTCGGAAGCGTCGGTGGTGATGGAGAGGGGGGCGTGGGGATCGGGGTGGGAAAGCAGAGCGGCGGAAGCAAGGTCGTTCTTGCAGGTGGTGAATGCGGCAGCGAGTTCGGGTGTCCACTGGATCAGTCAGTTGTCGTGTTTCTTGGCGGGCTGTGGGATGGCGTTGATGAGGGGTTGCTGATGTTGGGTGGCGTCTTTAATGTGGCCACGGTAAAAGTTCAGCATCCCTAGGAAGCGGCGGAGTTCGGTAACTGTACGGGGTTGGGGAAAGTCGCGGAGGGTTTGAACCTTGTCGGGGAGAGGAGTGATGCCGGAGGAGTTGACAAGGTGGCCGAGGCAGCGGACGGTTGGTTGGGCGACAACACTGTTGTCCTTGTAGATAATGAGGCCCTCTGCGGAGAAAATTTCGGAAATTTGTTGTAGGTGGGCGAAGTGTTCATCGGGGATGCAGGAGGCCACCAGGACGTCGTCTAAAAAACAGAAAACGAAGGGTAGGCCGCGTAAGATCTGATCCATGTAGCGCTGCCATGTTTGGGCAGCGTTACGGAGGCCCAAACCCATCTTTAGTTATTCGAAGAGGCCGAAGGGGGTGATGATGGCCGTTTTGGGTATGTCAGGGGGGTATATGCCTATATGGTGAAACGCCCGGGAGATATCGAAAGTGGAAAAGATTGTAGCGCCGTGGAGGTGCGAAGAGAAGTCACGGAGGTGGGGTACATTGTAGAGGTCCGGGGTGGTACGTGCGTTGAGGCGGCGATAATTTCCGCAGGGGCGAATGTCCCCGTTGGGCTTCTGTAATATGTGGAGTGGGGAAGCCCACGAGGAGTTGGAGGGGCGGACGATTTTCTCGGCGATCAGGCGGTCGAAATGCTTGCGTGCTTGTTGTAGTTGTAGGGGATGGAGACGGCGTGCCTTGGTGGTGAGGGGGGGGGGGGGGGGGGCGTGGTTTCAATGTGATGTTGGATGGTCGAGAGGTAAGACGAGGGGTGGGGTCGGGGGGTGTAGTTCTGTAAGAGGGCGGTGAATCGGTCGGCTGGCTGTACGGCGTGCATGAATCCGGGGAGGGGCTTGTTGGTGGTGGGGTCAAGCAGGCGCGCGTTTTCGACGTCAACCTGGAGGCCGAAATAGAAGAGG
Organism: Leptopterna dolabrata; assembly: GCA_954871275.1. Classification (NCBI taxonomy): domain Eukaryota; kingdom Metazoa; phylum Arthropoda; class Insecta; order Hemiptera; family Miridae; genus Leptopterna; species Leptopterna dolabrata. Next base: position 18,235,663 of record OX940974.1, read on the forward strand.
AAATCGGCCCCCAGGATGGGTTTCTCTACGTCCGCCACGGTTAATATCCACTCATAGGCAAGTCCATTGAGGTGGACGGTAGAGTGGTAGTTCCCATAGGAAGGGATGGTGCTACCGTTGGTGACATAGAGGGTTTGGCGATGGCAGCGTGCCTGCCGACGGAGGACGGAGTTTGGGAAGATAGAGAGGGCGGCGCCGGTGTCGATGAGGGAGGGGATATTCGATTTGCGGAACTGCACGAAGAGGCGTTGGTGGGTCGGGGGAGAGTGCGTCATGACAGTGTCGGTCCGAGCGGCGGTCGCTGAAGGCGTGCGGACGGCGTCTGCGTAGGTGCGGGGTGGTTGTGGCGAGGTGGGGGTAGTAGTAGTAACATCTACGTCTCTGGTAAAGAAGACGCGTTTAGGATGGGCGGGCACCGGCGGGGTGGGGGTTTGTGTGCTCCTCGCGGCGTCGGCGTAGGAGCGGCGAGGTTGAGGGGTGGTGGTGACCGTGTTCCCTGAAAAGGGAACGTGCGTGGTCGAGGCAGCGGCGATGCAGGCCGGGGGGAGTCTGTAGGGTCCCCCCCGTAGGCGACGGGAGGGGAGCTCGCCGGGTTTACCGGTGGGCGTTGGCGTTTCCGGTCTTGGAGAGGAAGTTACAGGGGGGGCAACAGTTTCTTGCCTTATCCTCGAAGTTGGCGTGAAAGAAGCACTTGTGGGGGGGATCGGTGGGGGGATATTCCTTCCTGGAGGGGCGGTCGGTCCGGCGAGGGGAATGTGCTGGCGATCGTCGGTGGGCGGGAGGGGGAGGCTGCCGGCGTTCCGGAGAAGAGGGGCCCCGTCAGTCCGTGGAGTGAGGTCTGCGGCGATCCGGCGTGGAAGGGGGGGGGGGGGGGCGAGGGGTGCGAATTTCGCTGACCGTGGCGGACGGGGCAAGGTGGTGGACTGTGTCCGCCAGGCATAGTAGGGCGTCATCGGGGTAGTCAAGGTGGCCTGCGAGTGCGATTTGGATGGAGGAGGAAGCGCACATAGCCAAAACGTGCGGGTTATGTCGGCCGTCATCAAGTCCTGCTGATGGTGCCGCAGACGGCGGAAGAGGTGCTAAGGCTTCATATCCCCGAGGTGGTGGGGTAGCGACAGGGCGGCAATAAGGGCGATCTTGGAGGGTTGGTAGAGGGCGATGAGTCAGGCGCGTAGATCGTCGTAGGCAGCTGAGGCGTCGGGCGAGATATCCGAGGTCTACAGGAGGATATCGTAAGGGAGGAGGGAGATAACCCGGGAGTAACGGGTCGTCTCGCTGTGAATACCTGCTTCGGAGAAGGCGGCGTCGATCTGGAAGAACCATAGGGAGGGGTTGTGCGAGTAGAAGGGGGGTAACGAGAGTGGAAGGGAGGAGGCGGCGGCCATGACTTCGGTGAAGAAAGTCGTAGCGGCAGCGACGGCGTTTCCAGCGGTCGTGGAGGTCGAGGGGGGCGTCAAGACAGAGTGGGGGGGTGAGAGGGGGGCAACAAAACGGGGTGTGGCGACTCCATGATGAGAAAGGATGCGGGAACGTCGGGTTCACCACTATGTTGATTGTGTTTGAGCGTACATCCACCACGAGTGGTACGAGGGAGGAAGTGCCCGGTTTGGTTATGGGCGTACCACCACCATTCCCGGGATCTTTTCGGATGTGTCCGATGGTTATGAGCGTACCACCACCATTCACGGATTCTTTTGGGTTAGGAGAGAGAGACGAGGCAAGGAGGAGAGAGAGTAGTCAGCGACTAGAGGAGAGCGTAGAATGAGGGAAAAGATGCAGGAGGCGAGTTTTTATATGCTTGGGAGCTGTCTCCCTCCATCCTCTAGCTAGTAGAGGATGGTGGGGATCTCCAGGCTGGCCCTCGGCTCTCTTGCGTCTTCTGTCCCCACTTCTAGGTTTATTTGACGAGATCTTATTTCTACATACAAGAGTTGGGGTTCTGGGAGGATACCACGACAAACTCGGAACGAAGCTCCTTCCTATATATCTGCAGCCACATTACCCTGCCTCGCCAAGGCCACCCAGCCCCCCTTATTTAACAAATCCCTAATTTCGCCATCGTGCAGAGTTTCTCTACCCAAGGATCTGACTCTGAACTCCAAAAACCAGCAAGAAAATGCGCACCATCTTCATGGACCCCCCCGGCCGGCATTGAACTCCGTCAGAAAGGTCTGTCGCTAGCTCCACATGTGTTGAATTCCGCCAAGATGACGGTGAAGGGGATGTTGATATCCACCAAGGCCCTTCGGCCATGTACTGATCTCCGCCAATGTCGCGGGCTCCCCAGCACTAATCTCCGCCAACAGGGCGAACAGGGGTTTAATTGAAGAACACCATTTTTGACATCTTCGCAAATTTTATATTATAACTGATCGTAAAAAAACATTTCGATCATTCTTTTTTTTCATGCTTGATTTCATAAAAAAAGACAAGGCAGCTGTAAGGCAGCAGTGTAAGAAGAGGCTACTTATGATCCTAGGGGCAGGTTTCACCAACGCAGCTTAAACCTGGATTCAAATTTGATCTGCGGTTCAGAACTTCGACAGTTTCACCAACGTTTTTGATCCGCGGTTTAGCCGAACATGGGTTTAAGCCGAGATTGTTTAGTTTGCATCAGCATTGCTGTCCCCAGAAACACCAATCCCGTATTGCAGATGACATGGAGGAGAGATGCTCATCCATGAGTGGCGGATCTGTGATATTTCTTCTATGGATAATTACGTTTTGTCCGCCATCCATTGTTGTGGAGACATTAAACTGTATAATAGTAACCAGGTGTGGAAGTGTCGCGTTTTTTTCTCACTTATGCCTCTGTCATTCTGAGAACTTCCTCTCCACTCCACTCTGTCATTACTACAAAAGATCATCTTTCGCGAGAGCTGATTGCCATTCTACCTAACTACCTACTGCTCTTGTAATAAATTATAGATACCCTATCTAGGCTCTTGTATAAAAGGTATCTACTTTTTTACAATAATTCGCTGTATGCAGAAGAAGTTATACGTACTTATTAACGCAGTCTGCAAGTACCTACCACATACTATGAAGGTTTGTGTACCTACTCGAGGAAATAAATAATGATGGATCCGACGTTGTTGCCTACCTGGTTTGGTGTAAAATTATATTTATTACACATTTTTGGTTGGACTCACCTTTCTGTTTCGAAAACTACAAGGCTTTCTATTGCATCGAGCACGAAGCTCATCCCTTCCTTGGGAAGGTGGAACCTCGCGACAAAATCGCCGTCATCCCACTCGTGGAAATGCTCGACCCTTTCGCGAATTATCCGCCGTCTGGGCACTGCCACTTCCAGAAGTTCAATGAAATCTTCATCCGAGGATGACTCAAACACTTCAATGAAACGATTCATCAAACTAAATGTTGATGCAAGTTGATAAGTATGAAAAACACTGATAAAATAGATTTCAAAATGGCGATGGCCTGGCGGAGAATCTGAGATCAACCATAGATCAGAGGTTTAATCCACCAGAAACGAGGTACTAACTTTAATGCGCCGTTAGCGGGAGTTATTCCGAGATTAGGCTTTCGTGAAACTGTCTTTTCTCAGAATCGATGGCTTAAACCTCAGCCGAGATTGAACTCTGGATAATCCGCGTTGGTGAAACCGACCCTAAACATTATGAGCGGAGGCTGCATGATACAGTGTGTCGTGGTTCGCCTCAAATCTCTACATCAACCACTCTTATGTAATATTGAGCGATTTAACCAAATAAGCGAAGGGAAGATGAGCTGGGGAACGCCCAGGGGATCACCATCGCCCCTCAACTGTCCTAACGGCCGATTCTGGATGGGGGACGGGTGGAAAGGTCCCTTTATAAGCAGCCTTTCTGGCCCAGCTCTTCATTCGACTGACCGACCGTCAACTTGCGAATTCCTTCTCTCCTACTCTTCTCCAGCACTCGCTGTGGTTCATTCTTGCGGGGTGCTAGCAACGGACTCCTAAGGAGCAACTAATAATCGCTGTGGTTCATGCTCGTGGGGTATTAGTATTAAGTCCCTCTCCTTCATCTAGCACTTGCTGTGGTTCATTCTCGCGGGGTGCTTGCAAAAGACTCCTAAGGAGCAACTAATACTCGCTGTGGTTCATTCTCGCTGGTTATTAGCAGCAGGTTCCAACAACAGCACCGGTGATCCCAACCTAACCGATCACCAAAGTGGTAACCCTGACGTTCTCACCCGACTGACTGAATGAACACGCACCTTCTGATCAACCACGTCGCTGAGCTGCTCTTCGCCCGAGTGCTCCCGCAACCACCCCTCACACGTGGTAGCGCCGACCACACGCAACGCCGCCCGCCGACTGAGCGCTCTCACTGTCACCGCCGCTGCCGATGCCAACACAACCACCGACCATGCCACTCATCCCACTGACACTCTCAACGTCGCCGACAGCCACGCCCTCTTATGCCACGCCCTCCTCTGCGCTCTCGACGTCACCACCGGCGCCCCAGCTGATGCCGTCACTGCCATCAGCATCACCACCGCATCGACTGACCACGACAGCCCCCGACCGCCCGACGTCGCCGCAGACGCGCCGACAGACCACGTCATCCTCCGCCCTCTCACTCTCAACATCACCGCCGGCACCCTAGCTTACGCCATCACCACCACAGACGTTACGCACCCACCACCCCATCACAAGCACTCCTGCTGACGCCGACGCCTCTGACCACTCATCCTCGGGGTCACTACCATTTCATGGCACATGAAACGCTTCCTGACTACTCGCCACCGTCACTGCTGTCGCCTCGTCTGATGCCGCCGACGCCACATCCGACCGCTCTTCCCCCGTACTCATCCCGTCGCAAGTCTCCCGCAACGCCTGCCAGCGTTTCGTCCCCGCCATCGCCAACCACCAATTCGTCCGTTGGTCCCCACATGCTCGCCTCATTCAATCGCCATCGCTGTCGCACGCCCGCTACCACCACTACCGAAGCTTCCGCAGCAAGGAAGCGCTCGCCATCTCATCACCCTGGGCTCCGCTTTGCTCACCACTGACACGCCCCCAAACAACACGACTGTGGTCATTGTTCTGTGAACAACTCCGCCACCATTCTGACTCAGTGGGAACACCCTCATCGCCTCCTCACCCAACACTGACGCACCCCCATGTGAGAAGACCGCTGTCACCGTTCTTTGAATGACTCCGTCACCGTTCTGACTCACTTGGAACTTCCTCGTTGCTGATTCGCGGGGCGCCGCCGCACCTCCACGCGACACGACCACCCTCGCCACCACTGCAACTCCGTAGCGACGCCCTCCAACCCGCAACCAGGCCTCGCCCGACCTCTCCGCCTCCGAAGCTTCTGCAGCCTCGCCGGGTTCACATCTTCCAGATCTCAACGCTCTACAGCCATCAACCTCGTACACCTCAGCGCACCACCCAACCCCGCCAGCACGACTCTTCCGCCCTCGCCGCCTCTTCTTCTAGTCATTTACACTTTGTGTACTCTCCCACGCGCCATCAGCGCCCACTTTAACTCTCTCACACTCGTACTTCGCCTTCAGCACCCAATGTCCTCTCTTACTCCTATGCCACCTTCAGCACCTAATGCACTCTCCTCAACGACTTCAGCACTCACTGTACTATCATACTCTTACGCCACCTTCAGCATCCTCTGTAATCTTGCATCCCCTTCAGCAACCATTCTGTTCCTCATTTGGTCAAATCTAGGGGGACCTATGTCGTGTTCCTCTCAAATCTCTACATCAACCACTCTTATGTAATATTGAGCGATTTAACCAAATAAACGAAGGGAACGACGAGCTGAGCAACGCCAAGGGGAAAGTAAGAGAAGGGTCCCTTCCATCTAACCCCCATCGCCCCTCAACCGTCAAAACCTCAACACCAACGGCCGATTCTGGACAGAGGATGAGTGGAAAGGTCCCCTTATAAGTAGCCCTTCTGGCCCAGCTCTTCATTCGACTGACCGACTCTGGGCTTGCAACTCCTCTCTCTCTCTCCTTCCCTTCTCCAGCACTCACTGTGGTTCGTTCTCGCGGGGTATTAGCAGTAGGTTCCTCCCTACCCTACCGTACGAGCGGAGACAACAGCACCGGTGACCCCAACCGAACCGATCACCAAACTCTTTTTTAACTCCAAGTCATTTATTAACAGTCCGCGTTCACGCTTTTCCACAGTCGACCTGAGATATTTAACTTTGGTATTGTAGCATCGACTGTTTTCTTTTGGGATGTTTGAGACCGTTCAGCGCATCACATATTGTGTACAATTCTTTCTGAAAGCTGAGGAGGGCGTCTGCAAAGACATAAACAAAGGGGTGGGACGAGGAAGAATTTTCGTTGAAGTGGCTGTGAAAAGCCCCACAGGCATTGGTTTTTCGACCAACCGAAATTTTCCTCTATCCAGATCCAAGGTGGATAAGTGGAATCCAGTTGAATGTAATTTCTGGACAGGTACGATGTGAACTCTTCCATTTTATATTTCGTGACTCGACTTTCATCATTCTATTGAACCTGAACTCCCACAGAGCTCGCACGAATGTGTGACAGATAACGCGATAGAAGTGCAAATACCAACCAAGTTATCTTGAGGAATGGCGGATATCAACCACGTTTGAACCGAGGACGTTGGCGGAGATCAACAATACAGAACCTAGGACGTTGGTGAAAATCACCATCACGCTAGGCATCGTTTTTACTCAGATAGAAGGAATTGGCGGAGTTCAAGCCCCCCCCCCCCCCCCCCCCCCCCCCCCCCCCCCCCCAACCCAACACCGCCCCACGACAACACACACACACACCACCCAGATAGGTATGGTACGAAAACAGTGAAATCATAAAAACATTGAAAGTCCAAACGGCATCGGTATACGACGGAGCAGACTTAATCAAATAAAATAAAAAACGCTGCAAAGTCCTTGTCACTTGGGTTCATTATTTATTACACCGAACTTACCTACAGAAATGTTGGCTGTTCATTTTTTGTTTCTTTCATGCGCAATAATTGAAACAGTTATTTTATTATGGTTTCCACCAATTTTAGCCCCCAAAAACACCACCTCGGCTCCTTTTTTTTTAACCTGACCCTTCAGGTTTTTGCGATGGGACCCCCCGCCGAAAAACGACAGAAAAAAATGAGACCAAATTGTGAGACCAAATTGTGAGACAAAAGTAGCGCGTATTTTATAAAGTGGCTCCTAAAGCTAATTTATATGCTATTCACTCTACGAAGCTGAAATTTGGTATGTGGGCTCATTAGGACTTTAACTTGACACTGCCCATGCCCCGGATCAGCTGAGTGGCTCCTAAAGCTAATTTCTATGCTATTCACTCTACGAAGCTGTAATTTGGTGTGTGGGCACCTTAGGACTTCAACTTGACACTGCCCAGGCCCCGGATCAGCTGAGTGGCTCCTAAAGCTAATTTCTATGCTATTCACTCTACGAAGCTGTAATTTGGTATGTGGGCACCTTAGGACTTTAGCTTGACACTGCCCAGGCCCCGGATCAGCTGAGTGGCTCCTAAAGCTAATTTCTATGCTATTCACTCTACGAAGCTGTAATTTGATATGTGGGCACCTTAGGACTTTAACTTGACACTGCCCAGGCCCCGGATCAGCTGAGTGGCTCCTAAAGCTAATTTCTATGCTATTCACTCTACGAAGCTGTAATTTGGTATGTGGGCACCTTAGGACTTTAACTTGACACTGCCCAGGCCCCGGATCAGCTGAGTGAGCTTAACCTTCGTTACAACCTCAATTCTTCACTCTTTGGTCAAAATCAACTTTATATTCGGTCTTCTCGCCCTAAACAACATGGAAAACGATACATCACAAGCTCGTGTTCACTAAAACCCCCCAAAAAACCTCAAAACCTCCCTAAAAACCTCGAAAACCCCTATTTTTACACTCTTTTTCTCCCGTAACAGCCCTGGGTGTATTCCGATCGGGTTGCCGAGCTTTGGAGCACAACCAGGACCAAATGTGTTCCCAAATGGTGACCCAAACTGTTTGCGGAAGAACGACGATTTTTCACCAAAATTTAACGTAAATGTAAGGCTGAAACTTTGTTAGAACCTCAATTTTCCACTCTTAGGTCAATATCGACTTCATATTCGGTCTCCTCGTGCTAAAAAACATGGAAAACGATACCTCAAAAGCCAGGTCAAAGACAAAAAACAAAAAAAAACCTACCTGTTTTTATACACATTTTCACCCATAACACCCCTGGGTATATTCTGATCGGGCTGCAAGGTTTCGGGACACAACTAGGGTCCAAATGGTGCCTGTGTGCGAAAGAACGAATTTTTTAGAGCCAAATTAGCGCAAAATACGCGTGATACGGCGGACGGTGGACATCAGACGGACATTACATCTTTGGAATCTACGCACCTTGAAACGTAAAAAAAAAAAAATTCTGAGCGATTACATAGGTGTATTATTCACAGAATGATAAACCAAAAAAACAACTCAGAGTACTTGGCAGAACCCTTGAGACACTCATATTTTCGATATGCGCTCAAAATCAGGGGGTTTTTCCCATTGCATTCAAAATAGCAAAATCACGGCGCTACATAAATCGGGAACACAAACGAATCCGAGAAATCATAGTCCAATATCTCTAATTAGGGTGATATCCAAAATCTTTGGAAAATTTGTTAAAAAAAGAGGCTAGTTTCATTCTTGGATGAAATTAAATCAATTCGGGGATACCAATACGGGTTCCAACAAAACAGAGAGAGGAAGCACTTTTTGATTTTATATCTAACGTAATATAAGGCAAGAGGTAATAAGCGTTAACTAATAGCGAGTTGTCTAGACGTTTCAAAATATTTTGACATAATTAGTAGACGGCAACTACTTGAACAATTATAGCCTATAGGAATTATATTATTATCAATACTACCTAACTGATACTTTAAGTCCGTAGAGAAATAAATGGTATTCAGTGCTGAACGATATCGTATGGTTTAGGTTCCAAGTTTCATGGTGGTCCCATCAACCCAAATAGGCCCGAAGCATATATTATATCTTACTTTGTAAAATTTTGTAAATTGATATGATAAATAAGGTAAATGATTAATTACTAACTATTGTACTAATCATGGTCAACGTCACTCTCCTCATTCAGATGGTCTTGATTCGTATGAAGCCCTTCTCACAGTACCCGTATATAATTGGAATATTGGTAAGCAATAAATTACTCGCTAAATTTCCACTCATGACCATTCATTCATATAGTAAGGGCCTTGCAAAATTTCACGTTTGCGGATGCGCAGACAAAGTTAACTTCCGATTTTGAAGAAATTCATGAGGACTACCGCAACTCTGAATGAATTTGACGAACTATATTAGGGGAGTATGGGAGATGAGAAAGCACTTGTAGGTTCGAAACGTAAACCAAACTTTTATTCAGGAAGAAGACAGCAGTAATAAGGCGTTGGCTATGCAACCCACACTTCCCTAGGTTTCAACGTCTACGCATAGCAATATCACATCAGGGACGAATTAGGGTTCAGTCCGCAACTATCTACCAAGTTTTAGGTCATTATGAAGAGTCTTAATTATGTTTATGGGCGCTGCAAGGATTGGATCAACTACCTACAGAAGTAATTTTTGTGTTCGTTAGAAACAAAAAAAATAATTTCCATTAATGTACCACATTCAATGGAGTCATATATTTGTGACTGAAAGATCTCGTTCGCATTGTTAACTACTGTGTTAAACTATTATCATCACCCAACATCTGGTGACTCCGACACAGACCCATCACATTCAAATTGCCACAAAACATCCAAAATTGAAGGTAAGGGAGTAATTACAACAACAACAACGAACAAACCCAGTGGCGGGGGAAGTACCAAGTAGTATTTTTCCCCTTAGTGTGTGGGTCCAAGTATTTGAAAGGTAAGATCCCAAGCGCACGAGTAGTGAGGTCTTGTCTTATAGACATTTTGGAGTTGAGCAATGAGAACGTTAAAAAAAAAATAAAAAATTTAAAAAAACCAACAGCAATTGGTATACAAGAGCTGGAACAGACACCAAAACTTGTCAAGCTCTCCTGCGAAGGGTTCGCATAAAAATGTTTCGATTGAAGGACTGAAGCCGGCGTATTTAAACTAAAAGAGCAATGGCAGAAGAGGAATTCAAGAAAGATGACAAAAACAAAACAGAAGATAAATCCAGGACAGAGGATTCAAAAAGGCAACAGGAAGTGCAAGATAACAAGACCAATCAGATCGTACCATCAAGTTCCCCAAAAACGCTTCTGGAAGTCGTCAAAAACGAATATATAATTCCATTCGTGCGCCTGATTCCATTGAAGTCGTATACTTAAGTAGGTACCTACGTATAATTTGTCGAACGAACTGTTTAGATAAGATCAGCAACCATCAACTACCAGCTTTTTTGAATCCCTCAAGCTTCACACAGTAGAAGGCAGCTGAGAGCCAAGTGCCCCGGCAAGTTATGACAGGCTCAGGAGGCAGGGGCACGCCATGTAAATTTTTCCTGAATACCTCCACCCTGTGCTTTCAGGAACATCTTCCCCCGATAACGACCACTGTCGGCCATCGACCCGAAATCTTTCTTTGTTTCCAACAGACCTACGAGGAAACAAATGCTTTAAACCCTGAAGCATGGCAAAAATATAATTTTACAGCCGAATATGGCATTTCCCTCAGAAATAGGCAGAATATAGCATTGGAGTATAGAAGGTCTCTAAAGGTACTTTGCTTTGGGGGACTTTGCATCATAGCTCCTGGAACTTGATAGTGTTCATGCTATTGTCCCATCAGTTCTTGTGAGCTCCAAGCATTAAAATATCCACCTTGCGCGAGCTCCTTTCCCATAATACGGAGTGAGGCACACACGCAATACGCACCTATACTAGTTGGCATCCACTTTCGTCTGACGTGCCGATTTGTATTTTGAATCCGCCATTTGAATTTGGTCCGACTGAGCGTGGCAGCTATCTCGACTGAGTCGGAAGTCGAAATCTTTGACCACCAACAGCTTTCCAATGACCATTCGACCGTTTGAATTCGATGAGGGACACACAATTAACCCTAAAACTTGGGAATCCTGTCTTATGCCCAAAACAAGGAGCAGTGCATATTTCTGACATAATGAAATGTCGGACGGAATCTTTCATTCTAAACTTTACCCATAGGTTTAGAATTGTGCAATTGTGCACTGTGGAATCAGCGAGAAGTGGAGAGCCATTCATAACCAGATGCCCAACCTTGAGTTTCTTCGGTAGCTGTATGAGTTCAATCACATCAAATCAAAATTTTTTATTTTACTCATCTTCACAGATTGATACAATGGAGTGCGGGGTTTAGAAATAGAATTACATACCTAGTAATAATTATTTATACAAAATCACCGACGCCGTAACTTACTATGGGTAAATGAGCAACATCAGGTAATGAAAAAACCCTAAGAAAAAAGACAGACCATACAATAACTGGTAGGTAGGTGATACGATCTAACACATATTAGTCCATACCTAGAAATTGATGTTATAATTGTGTAAGTACAGTCGGGCAGAAAAGTTCCGTTAGCGTTAGGTGTGGCGGGGCTGTAAGGGGGGGGGGGTGCTAGTGTAAGGTTTTCAGTAGCGCGTTTTCGCTCATTTTCCTTGGATTCTTCCGGGCTAATATCGGGACTCTCAGAATCGGCGTTCCGCTGTTTCTGTTCTTGATTCATTCGACAGCGGATCCACCACCAGCAACCTCTTCCCACTGACATAGTATCAGTGATCACCAGAACAGCGTGCTCACCATTTCGGCGTCCCTCGTATATCCTTGGGATCAACTTTCCTTCTCTTTTCTCTGGTGTCATACTCCACCGAGATGCAGTATGGTGAGTTCTTGAAATTGAACATCATCTTTCTCACTGCTACCTTACAATGTGTACAACGAAAAATAACCTTGGCCTGCTGAACTTCGTCTCATTTTTGACCGTTTTGTACGCTGCGGAGATCTTTCTACTCGATAAGTCAATCTGTAGATACTCGTCGATTGCTGGTACAGCTTCATCGTGCATATTTTTATCATTTTTTCTCAGGTACACTGTTCAGCACCAAGCTATAGACGTGTTGTTTATTCAAATTAATTAGTCTTCGGTGTGGGTATTACTTTTTCAACCTTGACTATACGTTCCGTCAGTTCCTCGATTTGATTCCTCAGCCCAAGGATTTCCATCAACGCGTCTTTCAGCGTTCTAGTGTGTTCGTTTACGATTGTCATGGATTCAGTGAACAAGGTTTCCATTGTTTCAATTCTGGTCACTAACCACTTGGTTATCCAAGAGATGCGTTGCACTAACGGAGGATTTTGCTGAGGGAATTTAACTTCAATTAGAGAGGATGTAACGCCACTGTAACAATGGTCGGTTCTAAATTGAAAGAGCAACGAATGGAATTTCGTATAGGAACAAAGAATAAACTGGGACACCCAGTTCCTTCTGGCGAAACTCAGGGAATCGATTCTACTCTTCATTTTGGAACAAAAACTAGATATTTTTCGAAAAGTTCTTCGTTTTAAAGATATCCGACAGTTTGTGTTGTTCCAACTTTTTATTACCTTACCACATAAAAACGCTAATAAATTCGTAAATATTGAGACTACAACACATCCAATTACACCGTTTGAAAGAGCGAAATATGTGTAATTGGATTTGACATAGTCTCATTTTTTTCGAATTTATTAGCGTTTTTATGTGGTGAGGTAATGAAAAGTTGGAAAAACACAAATTGTTGGATATCTTAAAAACGAAGAACTTTTCGAAAAATTTCTACTGAGCAATTTTTGTTCCAAATGAAGAGATGAATCGATTCCCTGTCAGCAAACTATGTGTAATGTAACTAATGTATTAACATCTGTATCACATTTCTGCCGAAGCCAAAATTGTGTGTGGAACTACTTTTCACGAATAAAATATAAGCAAATTTATTAATCGTTATAAATTCCCATCTACGGCTCTAGTTCTTCATCAATGCTTTCATCAAACCAAAGTAATACGTTCTCGGCATAGCTACCGCTAACTTCCAATAATCTTATAACTTCCTGTTTTTTTTTTTGTTTTTTTCGTGTAACTGTTGAACATTATGTGTGTGTTAGTGACAAACTGACAATTTGACTACGGGAATGTTGATTTTGGTTTCGGGATGGAGTTAGGACTGGGGGAGGAGAGACTGAACATCGACACATTTGAATACGTTGAATTTCTTTTTCCAAAGTTGTTCACCACATGAGAACTCCGTGTTTCAGATGACGACGATAAGTGGCTCAGTTATCTGACCGCCACAGATGAAATCGATCTCGACGCTTTCAAGGATTGGAACCTGTAGCTGGTAAGTAATGAAGCGAGAAATTTCACCTGGTGATTTCACCTACCTACTAGTGTTATTAAACACGGTGCGTACTTGTATTTGATAAAAACTGTTCGGAAACCAATACATCTGAATGAAGCACAAAACAAAATACACTGCCAAGGTGATGGCACAGGAGCTTCCTCGTCACAATCAGAGTCACCCATTATAAAATAGAACAGACTCGGAAGCAAAATAACATAACATTACATAACATTACATTACATTACATAACATAACATTACATTACATTACATTACATTACATTACATAACGTGAAATATACATATTACATAACATTACATTACATAACATAACATTACATAACATTACATGAAATATACATATTACATAACATTACGTCCATAATACATTACGTCCATTATACATAATTGCGAAAATTATGCGTGTTTGAAGAATTTCACGTTAGCGCATGCGCAGGGCGAACCGCTGGCTCTATCATGTTGAAATTTATATGGGACCTCAATGGGCCCTACCCGCTTAATCCCTGAGAATTACATTGAAATTGGGTGAAATCTTTGGTTACTACGGCTGTAACAAGGAAATTGAATCTATTTCACGCCAGCGCATGCGTAGAGCGCACCGAGGGTCTGATCATGCTGAAATTCATACTGAAACTCACTAGGCCTTGTCCAAACAACCCTTGAAAATTTGAGCGAAATTTAATCAAAATTGTGAAAGTTATGCGTGTTTGTTGAATTTAACGTTAGCGCATGCGCAGAGCGTACCGCTGGATCAATCATGTTGAAATTTGTATGGGGCCTCAAGGAGCTTTATCCGCACCATCCCTCAAAATTTGAGCTGAATCAATTCAAAATCGTGGAAGTTATGGCTGTAACAAGGAAATGCGGACAGACAGACTCACAGACCCACAGACCGACGGACACGGAACCAAATTTGTTCAGTAGGCTTTGAAACGCAAAATGCAAGTGAAAATTTTGATTTCTGAAGACAAAAATTTTTTGGCTCACGAAAGTGAACACAAGGCTTCCGCTGCTTCGCAGACTCGGAAGCAAAAAAAAATGAACGTCTGAATTTGCAGCCTACCGACCGCCGCTAATACTCTTGGATTGTGAGGCTTGATCCTACAGGACAGGAAGGCTTTCAATCGAAGTAACGCACAAGCAATCATAAGAGTTCACTATGGACCTTTGATTATATATCCGATTACTACATTGAAGTCCCAGGTTCGATTTCCAAACCGACAATGAAATAGTTTCACATTTGCCTGTCTCGTTCTGATTCATCTAACCAACTATTATAAATTTCCTTGATTGATGGGTGGTTTACATTACCATTCGGACCACTCACCTATGGAGGAGGGTGATCTATATAATATATGCCCCAGTAATTTATAATTTACTGGAAGTATTGGGGGTGCGTGTTTTTTATTTCTTTAACGTGCAGAGCAATGCAGAAGAGTTATTCAAACACCCACAATACAACTATTTCTCGCTGGCAGATCAGTCGGACGACAAGCCCCAGCTTAGAATGGCTGTTTACTTTTTTGAACAACTATTTCTCACTTGATAAGCCAAAACACTATCATAACATTTATCTCCCACCTTGGACTATCCTCGCAAATATGTCTCACTGAAGCACACACGTGCTGCTCCCGCAGCGCACCCTCATCTGTATCTCGCACGTTACTCACTGTTAGGATTGCACAGAGGTGAGGTTTTCAGTGAAAGTGAAAACCCAAGGCAACAAATTGTTTATTAGTGTGTTTGGCACAAATTGGTGAAAATATAACTTCGTTCGAGGGAATAAAATTAAAGAAAAGAAAATTATTTTAAGGAGCTCCTTGCAAATATACCTATTAAACTGCCTAATTTAAATTATACGTAATAAGATAAAATACAAAAAAAAAAACTTTTCCGAGTACCACTTGTACCTGGACTCGTACAATTAAAGAAATGAACAGTCTGACCGTTTCGACGTTTTTTGGGCGAGCCTCACGCGCGTGACCACTGTTACAACAGAAGATCGTTCCACCAGGTCGATGGAATCCTTGTGGTAGCGATGCGACTGAGTTGGATGCGGTGCTGAAGAAATCGGTGCTGCTTAACTACCCAGAAGACCTGTAATGGAGTAAGAAGGCGTTCCATGAGCATGGGTGGTAAAGCGTGGCAAGGGGGCCGTAGGTGTTTCTCAACTCGTCGTACTTACACGTCGAAATGGATGTTGGGTGACCACGTCCAGAATAGATGTGTAGTAGGTACTCGTTTTTGGGATGCTGATGACCCGTAAAAGTGATGAGGGTATCCAATTGGCGGGATGCTGATGACCCGAATTGAATAGGTAATTGGAAATGAATCGAGGAGAGATAGAGCAAGATTCAAGAGAGACTGGTTTGAGACTGAAACGTGGTTGCATGACGTCACAGTATGAGAGAGGGGCACATGGTGAACAGCAAGTCTTGCAGCATCGTGTACGCAGCGATAAACATTGTAGATGTAGATGGGTGAAGCTCGGAGGGCACTTGTAGTCACTTCCGCGCACATCACAGTAACAACAAAAGACAATAAACAAACTCTTGGGCGCTAACACTCACCACTTTGGAATGATTTGCTGTTTTCAATACATGCAAACGGAAGAAATTTTTGCTTGGGGAACGCTCGTATTTCACTAGTAGTAGGAATGTTACCTAATATCTTTTCAAAAGATCAAATAATGAACAACATAAAGATTTTGAAAGTTATCCTCACTTATATTGTCCCTTTTCAGTTTCAGGTCCATCTCCAGTGCAAGAAGCGTCCCATACCATGAATGGTGAGTTGACTAATATATTCCAATACTATGCCTATTACATACAAGTGTCAGGCTAAGCTTCACGGTGGGGCGGGTTGAGTTATCGTCAAAATTTGACTATAACTCAATAACTACAAAAATCCCTAGTCAAATAGCTGGTTAGACGACGAGCAGCAACTGGATTACGAAGAGTTTGCAGTTTGTTGGGGAAAAATATCTGAAAATTCAACATAAGTTGTGGTTTTCAAAAAATACTCGTAGTTTGAGATTGGTGGCGTGTTTTATTAACGAATAGCGATGCTTGGCCGCTTGTAATTGTGCTTGCTTCGGTAGTACTTATGTGCTAAAAATGGAACGATACTGAGACTTGCATGGTCCCTGCGCAATGACGACAAGCAAAATAGAGAATTTGTTTGGAGTTCATCGGCTACCGGTATGGTGTTTAATCAGGTCCGTAACTGTCGTTTCATTTTGCCTGTATGCAAGTGCAGGACTCGAACCATTTTTTAGGACAGGAATCCTCAGAAGCACAACTGTAAGCTGCGCTGCAGAAAATCTCGCAAATCCGGACAGGATATTGACCACACTTGCGATGGTTCTACGTTGAATGTCATCTTTGCGTCGATCTGTCAATCGGATCCCACCTTGAAGAGGCGTCAAGTTCGTGCAATAGGCAAACCACAGTGCAATAATTGTTGGAATTATTCAAATCGCCGCTCTGTCCCCCCCCCCTTTCCCACACGATCGTCTCGATCACACCTGTTCCCCCTCCACTTATCACGAAAATATTCTGGGTCATAGCCCCCCCCCCCACCACCACAACCAGCAACAAGTCGTTGAGGGTAAATGTCACGGATTTTAGTAAGAAATATTTTCAATAGATGGCTGCACCGTCGGGGGCAATCCAATATTCGGTTTATCTCTTGAACGGGTCAACCGATTTTCAATCTGTAAAATGTTCTGTAATCGTTATAAACAACCACAAGTGCGGACATTCAGTTTTGAATTTTAAAATTTTTTTTTCATGGAGTTCCCGAAATTATTTTACTTAATTTCAACCTTTTTAAAAAAAAGCAACTAGTACTTTTGTAGGAAAAAAATCGAAGAATTCAAATCCGCTTTCAGATTGAAGATCGGATCATTAGATCGAACGGCATCTGGGAAAATCACTATAACAATGGGGCCTACTGTTAGCCCTCTAATCCTCTACCTGGGCCCACCTTGCAACGATGCCTTTCCTTTCCTGTTGATTTGAGCTAGCAGGCGGACTGGGTTCACATCTAAGAGTGTATTTTTCATTCTACATCTATTTCTTCAACTACAAGATTTGCTTGGCAGAAATAGTTGGCTGCTGGATCAAATCAGGATTCAGCTAAAATTTGGGGTATCAAGAAGGGCGTTTGGTTTTTAGCATCTGACTGGTATCTAGTTTTCTTACTATGATTTCATTTTCTAAATTTTACTTTCTAAGTACCTATGTGACTGGAATTTCCATAATAAGCCATTCAGTAACTAATGATTTTCAGGGTTCTCATAGTCCACCAAACCCTATGAAGCCATGAAAAAAATCGCCGTAAAATGAAGGAAGTTCAATAAAAGGTTCAGGCAAAATTGCACTCGATAACTAGGTATATATTGCCACAACTCTATATATTATCAGTTTCGAGGTTCACAAGTGACGCCTATGGAAATATCACTGACAACGACCGAAGATAACAAATATGTTGAGAATCATCAATATTTATATTAGCAATAACAATAATTCAAATGCAATAAAAATATCAATAGAATAATAATTACAAGAATACAAGTACATGAAAAATAACTTGCTATTGGAATAACAATAACAAGAAGGTAAAATAACGAGAGTGCCAAGGATTTTTCATTTGACCTGACGAACGGCACGATTTCAATGAATTTTATCCAACCCATTTATATTATATTGGTCCAACCCGCGCCCACCCAAAAAATCTGCCACCATTTTTCGGGTACTTATGGGCGTCATAAGGAATTGGCTACATAATTATATTTCCATGTGTTCAACAGAATACTACCGTTAAAATTTTGTGAAACTCATATGGAACCTTCATTGTTTCATTCTAGATCCCCTCCAAATTTGAATTCTTTGCTACGAGGGTGGGCTGTACAAGGATTGCACGTTCGTGCATCCGCTAACAAAGCTTACAGTATTTTTTAAATGATTTTGATTTGGGACTATCAGTGACCCGACCTGCACCTGCCCTCTAAATTTCAGCTCGTGACAACCATTTGTTTTCTGGCATTCATGGGCTTCATCAGGGATTGTACACAGACAGACACGGAAAAATGTTCCTTGATGTGTGAAAAGCACCATGGAGCAGAATATACATAGGTATATGATAGGGGATGGGGACTCCAGTGCATTTGTCAAAATTTCTCAAAATGTTTCGTATGGACGCAATATGACAAAAATTGAATGCGCCAATCACGTGATCAAAAATGATACAAAATGGCTTTTTGGTTTGCAAAAAGAGGCCCGGACTTACTCTGAAATGTTAACCAACTCTGTTATAAAGCGGCTGAAAGCGTGCGCGAGAGGTGCAATCGCGCACAACTCGAAATCCACCGGTCTAGTAGACGATTTAAGGATAGATTTAACTAATGGGCCCGATCTCATTTTTGGCGACCATAGAGAATGTAATGAGTATGTTTTGGGGGCCAAAATTGGTGGAAACCATCAGAAGTAGCTATTTCAACTATGACACATGAAACAAACAATAAATGAACAGCCAACATTTCTGTAGATGTCCAATAGAATAATAAACCCATGTGACAAGGACTCTGCAGCGTTTTTCAAATGGAATAATATCACAGAACAACCAACTCGACTTCATACCTACCTATCCGTGATTATAATCAGGTGATCCCTAGTGATGATATCTGGGCCAGATTTATACCGTTTGATTCACGATCATGTTGACGAACCTCTTCGGTGAAAACGAACTGCTGGTAGTACAAAGCTGCGCGTGGTCTAAAAAACGCTTTAGTTCAAGATCAATTTAAAAACGAAAGAAACCATGCCCTTCTACTGAACGTTTTCGTGCTACGGCGTTCTGAAAATGTCAACCCCTATTCTTCACCCCTTATGGATGACTGACACTAACGCCGAGCTTCGCGGACCAACTAGACCCCAAACCGTACTTCCAAAGCAAATTTCATTAATTTCGGATCATGGTAACTAAGAACATTGCGAAGTACAAATGTATGACTGAATGGAATTTGGGCCGTAATCTTCTGGAGCACTCTTTAATTTTTTTAGAAAATTGCTTTTTATTCTTATTTTTTCCACCAATAAACTTTTTCAACAAGGTAACCCAACGTTTCTGATCTCGAGCCGTCGAATTATGCTCAACAGTATTGGTAATACGCTGGCCGACAGGCAATCAGCTTGTTCAAAGGGAAGGCGAACTTAGACAAGTTCGAACTTAGGGCAAATCGCATCGCTTTGGGAAATACCGCTACAAATTTTGCTAGCGGGGCATCCTAATCCAATGACCACTCATCCACATGCCGAAAGGGAATATGATGGGTGCTCCAAAAGTTATAAAAAACAATAAAGGGCTCTTCGTGACCGTTATACCTGCTACTTGGTTTTCCCACACATAGGGACAGTAAGCCTCATTACGCTATCATCACTGCGTCAACTGGATATATATGGTCGGTGGCGTGATTGACGTTCGGGAAACCCCAACACTGAGCGGCATCTCTGTACCCATCCACAAAGGTACTGGTAATATGAAGGTGTGTGGAGGGGAGATATCAATATTATAAATATATGTGAGGCATTTGACCAAGCAACCCTTACTCAGATTAATCTCGCTCTGATGAAAAAGCGAGACAGTGGGGAACAGAGCTG
This sequence comes from Leptopterna dolabrata, assembly GCA_954871275.1. Lineage (NCBI taxonomy): Eukaryota > Metazoa > Arthropoda > Insecta > Hemiptera > Miridae > Leptopterna > Leptopterna dolabrata. The sequence continues at coordinate 18,255,688 of OX940974.1, forward strand.
AAATAATACCCGTATTATAAAAAGATTCGTCAAGCAACGTGGCTATATAAGCGAATTTTTGCAGTTTTTTTCAACTTCTAGTCATTTACATTAATTTCTGAACACCTCTCCCACCCATCTAAAGCCACCTGCCGCTTTGGAAATCGCTCACCTTCAAAAAAATACTACATTTATATCACCAGTCACTACACAATTACAGGTTTTGGGTCAGATTTTGAGATTTTGGTGATTTTTACCCATTTTGATCCCTGAAACCCCACTTTCCCGACAGCATTATTAAACGTTGCAAATTATTACACAACGGTTTATTATTTACCTGTATAGACGCCCGTTTTTGCGTAGACCACCCCCAGGAAAGCCCTAAATCGGGTACTGGAGCCGGCCCGGGAAATGTTTCATAAAAATGTGCGGGATCTAATAATTCAGTAATTAATTTTTTGTAGTTATTTATGAAGCATAAGGTAAATAATAAGGTAATAAAACTTCGTGTAAGAAACCGTTGTGTAATAATGAGTTAGTGGTCGATTTATAATATGTAATTTTTCGTCGCCTTGCCTAATGTTACAATGTCTCTTCATGCCATCAATGCATCTTCTATACGATTTTTAGAGTAAGTCCGGGAATATTTTTGCAAACCACAAAGCCGTTTTGTATAATTTTTGATCACGTGATTGGCGCATTCAATTTTTGTCATATTGCGTCCATACGAAACATTTTGAGAAATTTTGACAAATGCACTGGAGTCCCCATCCCCTATCATATACCTATGTATATTCTGCTCCATGGTGCTTTTCACATATCAAGAAACATTTTTCCGTGTCTGTCTGTGTACAATCCCTGATGAAGGCCATGAATGCCAGAAAACAAATGGCTGTCACGAGCTGAAATTTAGAGGGCAGGTGCAGGTCGGGTCACTGATAGTCCCAAATCAAAATCATTTAAAAAATACTGCTTTGTTAGCGGATGCGCGAACGTGCAATCCTTGTACAGCCCACAACTGCCTTATAATAGTAGCAAAGAATTCAAATTTGGAGGGTGGATCTAGAGTGAAACAGTGAAGGTTCCATATGAGTTTCACCAAATTATAACGGTAGTATTCTGTTGAACACATGGAAATATAATTATGTAGCCAATTCCTTATGACGCCATTAAGTACCCGAAAAATGGTGGCAGACTTTTCGGATAGGCACGGGTTGGATCAATAGAATATAAATGGGTTGGATAAAATTCATTGAAATCGTGCCGTTCGTCAGGTCAAATGAAAAATCCTTGGCACTCTCGTTATTTTACATTCTTGTTGTTATTCCAATAGCAAGTTATTTTTTATGTACTTGTATTCTTGTAATTATTATTCTATTGATATTTTTATTGCATTTGAATTATTGTTATTGCTATTATATTGATGATTCTCAACATATTTGTTATCTTCGGTCGTTGTCAGTGATATTTCCATAGGCGTCACTTGTGAACCTCGAAATTGATAATATATAAATGTGGCAATATATAGTTATCGAGTGCAATTTTGCCTGAACCTTTTATTGAACTTCCTTCATTTTACGGCGATTTTTTTCATGGCTTCATAGGGTTTGGTGGACTATGAGAACCCTGCAAATCACTAGTTACTGAATGGCTTATTATGGAAATTCCAGTCACATAGGTACATAGAAAGTAAAATTTAGTAAATGAAATCATAGTAAGAAAACTAGATACCAGTCAGATGCTAAAAACCAAACGCCCTTCTTGATACCCCAGATTTTGGCTGAATCCTGATTTGATCCAGCAGCCAACTATTTCTGCCAAGCAAATCTTGTAGTTGAAGAAATAGATGTAGAATGAAAAATACACTCTTAGATGTGAACTCAGTCCGCCTGCTAGCTCAAATCAACAGGAAAGGAAAGGCATCGTTGCAAGGTGGGCCCAGGTAGAGGATTAGAGGGCTAACAATAGGCCCCATTGTTATAGTGATTTTCCCAGATGCCGTTCGATCTAATGATCCGATCTTCAATCTGAAAGCGGATTTGAATTCTTCGATTTTTTCCTACAAAAGTACTAGTTGCTTTTTTTAAAAAGGTTGAAATAAGTAAAATAATTTCGGGAACTCCATGAAAAAAAAATTTTAAAATTCAAAACTGAATGTCCGCACTTGTGGTTGTTTATAACGATTACAGAACATTTTACAGATTGAAAATCGGTTGACCCGTTCAAGAGATAAACCGAATATTGGATTGGCTCATTTTGAAGCACAACGTGGTGGCGGTTCTTGGAACTAAACCCGGGACATTTACCCTTAAACCTTCCGCAGGTGGCCCCCACCATACCTCACTATGTCCGCCGCCTCCCTCCTACTCCCAAAGAAAGTGAAAGAGTTGAAAAACATTAAATTTCCATCGCAAGGGTCAATGCAATAGTGATGGGCTAAAGCGTTATTTTCTGATAACGCGTTATTCGCTAAGAGTTATCGGTCAGTAACCGGTTCCGATAACCGGTTATTCTGATAACCGGTTACCAGTTTACGGATGGGGGTGCTTCATCTTGTGAATTTGTCGCACGGGGTTTGTAAACTTGTAAACTTTATTCATTTCAAAATAGGATTGACATAAATATAATTATATGCAATAAGGGAACTAAATTAAAGGCCTTTGAACTTACAATAAAAAAGGAACAATACCATTTTAAAAAATAAGAGTAGATGAGGAAGAGAATGAGGAAGTAAAACGTGAGAGATCAGTAGAATACAAGCGGAGGACAAGGTGAAATAGCAGAAGACGAGACTTACATACAAATGCTGACCATAAATATAATAGAAATAAATTGTTGATACAGGGAACTCATCCTAATACATGTAGGTAACATGTAAGGAAAGGGTAAAGAGTGATCGATACAGGTCTTAACATCTCACGTCAAAGGGAAGCGAAAGGTCCTAAGCTGATGGATAACTGTCAGGAAGTCGATAACCTGTTATGAGGTAAAGCGTTATCGGCGGCAGCTAGTTACTCAATACCATCCCCAAATCAAAGGGTGGAAGAGCAAGACCTATTTGCGGCTAGCCGGTAGGTACCGTCTCTTTAATACTGCCCAAGCCGACTGCCCAGGAGAAGCGAAGTAGGTAGTTACTCCAAAAACGTAGGTTTCCTCGTTACCAGTTATCTCAGTAACCGGTTCTTGGTCGATAACCGGTTATTCTAAGCGGTTCCGTTATTCACCGCCCATTACTACAATGCAAGGGTGAGTCCGACCACGCTTCAACCCCAAAAAGTGTGGGACCCAACAGCCCAACAGAGTCTGCCACATTACCTTCAGCCCAAGAAATGATGTTACCGAAGAAATTAGTTCCACACCGCCATCAGGTATGCTTACGCTAGCGGAGCACATGCGGAGTATCGCTGAAGCAGTAGCGGTTGTTCTACGAAGTAAAAATATTTCAACGTTTTAGGCCCAATTTAATAGCTCCATAAATACAGTAACTGCAAAATGAAGACACTAACACTGACAAAGGAATTCCATTAAAAAACTCAGGAAATAAAATTTATAGGTAAAATCCAGTATTTGTTCTTTTAGAAATGAGAAGTACCTACTCGATAACTTTCTTATTGAAATCAGAAAAATTAGCAATCATTTCCTTCTCTACTGACAACATTGTCAAAGCATTAAGTCTCTCTTGGGTCATAGTTGATCGAATATACGTTTTTATTCTTTTAAGGGTCGAAAAGCAATGCTCAGCTTCTGCAGTAATCAATAATGTTAGTAGTTTCTCAGTTTCAGAGTAGGTATCAACTAAATTATTGTTGTGCAAAAACATCAGAAATGGTATTGCGCCTGTGAAATGAAGTACTAGAACCTAGGTACTGTGTATATTGACGACGATCAATCCACAAGACCACAGACGGGATACAACGCACTTAAGTAATTACCACAAATCCAAATCTGTCATGGGAACTCAAATGGGAACATACAAAATTCGAAACCTACGCAGAAAACTGAAAACTCAACATATGAATAGGAACATAATGGCGAAAGCAAATCACAACTTTTATGGGACAACAGGTCGAAGCACAAACATCTCCTATCGAGATGACAAGATGAATTGAAAGAATCCAATCGATTGTGAACACAAACGATTTATGGATGGAAATGTAGGGGCGGGGCCCAAAAGGGGCGTGGCTAACCAAATTTTTACTCGACTGAGCTTGCGTAGGCGGGCCACTTTTCTTGGTTGCCATGGCAACACCAGGTCCCAGGACCTGCCACACTCAGAAGCCTGGGTTTCGATTTCGATTGCAAGACATCGATTACTGTAGCTATATTCCGATAAAATGCTCCATGGAGCTACAGGGGAGCCAACATGACGGAAACACATATTGAATATCCATAGCCAGAGAACTCTGTCGAGTCACTGTTGAACTTTGTGAAAAATGCTAGGTACAGTATACGGAGGGAAATTGGAATGCCAACTGAACACATGGTTGGAGTTTTTTTTTACTCTTAGCGTTTCTGGGGGCCGGGGCAGTGGCCCAAGTGGCCTTATGGACGCAACGCCCCTGCGCTGAAGTATTAGACGTTCAAGAGGATCGCCGCGATACTACTTCTAGGAACCCGGCAACATCAGCGCAAAAATAAACTAACTGAAACAGCAACTAAAGGAAACGATAGAACACCTTCACCTCTTAGAAGACTGTACTCTGGACAACAAAAGCCGAAAAAAATAATAATCATCTGTCATACTATTGGCTAAGAGCAACTATATATATATATATATATATATATATATATATATATATATATATATATATATATATATATATATATATATATATATATATATATATATATATATATATCAATAGAGTATTTCGTTGAGATCGTGCTCATGACCGAAAATTAAGAGAGCACAGGAACTCTATTGGGCAGCGTGAAGAAACTGATGTTGGAGGAGTATGGCGGAGTTCAGCTAAGCGATGAGCGGATGACATTCTCCGGATGTGTACAGTAATCGGCTGGAAGAGCGATGGGGGTATTAGGATTTCTCAAATGGAGTGTGCGAATGGAAATGGCCCATTCTCACATCTTAGCAATATCTAGAACGAACCCAGCGTGGGAAACACCACAAAAAACATTTCCCGCTGACCGAACCTCCTGCCAGGATCAGCAAGAAAATCCGGCTGGGACCTTGAAGCCACGCGCCTGTGCCCAACTTCACCAAAACTATCCCCACTATCAACAGAGGTGATAAAAACCATCGAAGGATAGGAATCGACGCCTTTTTCCCAATAGTCATCGGAGACGAAGTTCTATCGCGCCGTGGCATGAGCACACACAGTAGCAAGTGCCATGGCAGGACGATCTTCGCCAAGGGCCGCTTGAGGAACGTGACGACCCCTCCGTCGCCCGTAGCCATCCTCTCGGGATATCTGTCGCCTTCACGCCACCGACTCGCCACACTCGAGGTAAAGCGAACTTTCCTACCGTTGCGCCTCTTACCAAGTACGAATCGCGTCGCGTGTGAGACAACTGTGCACTGGAGAGCATAGGGACCCTTAAAGACTAATTATAGCATAGTAATAGGTATAATAATAACAATGATATATTATAATGTGAGTTTGCACAATAATAAATGTAAGTGAATTACGATTTCAATAGTGCCCTTTCTCTCTCCTTGTGACACGTCAAAGGCGGCATAATACATACTAGTAAATGCTCGAACTCTCCTGTAGCCATCAGCTTCAGGAAGACAGACTAGTTTAGCGAACTAGAACAAATAGAGCACCTTACAAGGAGGAAATTTACTTCCTATCTTTGAGTAGGTAAGCCTCTGCGATCTGGTCGCCCGGTCAGGCTGTAGACAAGAACTGTCCTGATAGAGTACATCATAAATTCCTCCGGTATATTGCGTTCAAGTTAGGAATCCTGTCGTACGACACTGATTATATAAAAATGATGAATGCATGTAATTTATTGTCGTTGGTCACAAGAAAGGCTTTTGCCGACAGTAGAGATGGATGCATCAAACTACTCTATTTCGGCAACCATTAGCCAACAGGGTTCTTCACTCGCACGCTCAACTGCACAGAGAAGCATCATTCGAAAAGTGAGAAGGAAGATTATGCTATTGTCGAGCCAATCCGTAAATGGTGCCACTACTTGTTAGGACGACATTTCCACTTCATAACAGACCAGCAGAGCGTAGCACTCGTGCTGCATAACAAAAATGCTGGCAAACATAAGAACGAAAAGATTTCGAGATGGAAGCTGGAATTATTTGCCTATTATACGACATAGTTTATCGTCCTGGAAGAGAGGATACCGTTGCTGACGCTTTATCCCGAGTTAACAGTTCCACGACTTCCCTAGAATTGCACAATCCTCATAAATCGCTGTGCCATCCTGGAGTGACAAGGATGTATCACTGGGTTCTTAGCAAGAACCTACCCTTTTCAATGGACGATATTCGCAAGCTGACCCTTCTTGCTCTAATTGAAACCTCGATTTTTCAAGAGATTTTTCAGTGTGAATAATAACGATAAAATTCTTCCCCTATAAAGTGAACTCTTGAATTTGCTTATGGTTGGTCACAGGGAACCTTGCATTGAAAAAACCGTTCGTGTTTCGCGGTATTTAGTGAAGTACTTTACGGATTATAGCTGCAAATTACTCAGCTAACTTTTCTCCTTGCTTTTAAAATTTAAAAATAATCGTTGTTGTTTTCAGTTTTAGATTGGTAATAAAGTATGTCTCAGCGGGTGGATATTCGTTCGTGAAATTTTATCCTGAACGTAGACAAGTTCGGCCAAATGAAATAACTTCTTAGATTTGGAAGTGTTAACGTAGACTAGTTACCTCACACTCTCACAGAGCTCTAATATATTATCGAAGTATATAATTCTATATATAATCGAAGTATCGAACAGTCCAAGTACATAAATCCGTCTGTGATAGGTGCAGTAGCAATGTACGTGGCCAGGAAGTGTGCACGACAGCAGAATCTGGCGCAACAGTTCTGTTAACCGTGTCCTTCGGGATTTTAACGGAAGAGCCTGTTTATTGGGTGGCTGGATATTTCATTTCCCCGCAGTTGATGACTCCTTTCAGGCGACCTCAAACGAGGGGTGGCCGATTGTCGATAGTAGCCAACAATCGATTGTTTCTATGCTATCGACAAGAAACAATCGATTAACAATCGAACATTTTCAATACCTTTTTTTGAAAATTTTAATGCGATACAGACATTTGTGTCATTGGAATATATTTAAAAAAATGAACTATGAACAATGTAAACAATTTATTGTTGAATTAAATCATAAATGAACAATGAATAAAAAGGAATGAGCATACATGAAAATAGTAAGGAAATTTAATCTAATAGCCATAAATTGGGTTTCAAAAAAATCTGCATGTCAGCCTTCTGGGAGTCAAGGCGGCTTCTATTTTCGGTGACTATGTTCCCAGCTTCTGAAAAAATTCGTTCTGATGGCACTGATGTAGTAGGAATTATGAAATATCGTCAGCGAACGTTACTCAAGGAAATCCATAACCTTACCTATTAGTGAACCACTTGTCGTTTCTGATCAGATCAATTCTGATCCTCTCATTGGAGGACAGCTGACTACGTCCTCGACGCTGGCAGAGCAGTCGGACGAAAAGCCCCTGCCTGGAATGGCTGTTTACTTATACTTTACTTATTTAGTTAACTTACCTATTTGCACTGAATAACAATTTTGGACATTATTAGGAATTTGATGGAATGGATACGGCCACCGACCCACACATACTTGTTTCGAACATTTTTATTGCATAGTTATTGGCGTTTCTAGGGTTTGCGCACACACTCAAAATGGTCTGGTTAAAAATAACAGTTAACAAGGTGATTATACCGTTTCATAAAATACACCTCATCGGTGGAAACTGCAATTTCAGGGATTCACATGAGCGCATCAAAAGTGTACACCTTCTCACCAAATTTTGCGTCTCAAATGTTCACAGTTGACCAGCCCCATCCTGATTCAGAATACCAGAGAAGAACGAGTAAGAACTTGACCCTGCAAGTTGTGCCATCTCATACTCGGCTGTGAAAAAACTCCATGTGATGAAAACGCCAAAGATGTGATTTGATTAAAACCATCCGTCCAACACAATCACGAAACTTCTCATCGTTGGAGTACGAATTTAGTAATATCAAATTTACATTATGTGATGCTGAAAGTATTGCCAATGGAATAACAGCAATAAAAGGGACTGATTTAACAAGGACCCAAGGGTCGGAAGAAGAAGGTGATGATAAGAACTACTATTTTTTTTTAACGAGAGTTGTTTAAATCCGTCCATCCACAACAATAATGAAAATTGTATTATCCAAGCAGTATGTATGTTGTCAATGCGTACACATCACATGCATGCGCTCATATTGGAATGATGATATGTTACCGAAATGACTCTGGTTCTCCAAGAACCCTGGTGCCAGACGGAGATTATGATGATAGTAACTTATCGTAACCAACACATTTTTTTTTTAAATCACCCTAATCTTACAAATTTTGTGATATAAAATCCTTTGTGATATTAATTTATAACACAAAAATTGTGATATAAAATACTCTTCTTCAAATCTTCATTTTGTAGAAGGTATATTCCCATTTTTCTTCAACCACAAGAGACGATCTATAAAATAGGTCGTACCTATAAAGATTGTGAAATAATTAAAGGTTATTTTTGTTGAGCTCTCGGCACAAGTTTGGGTAAATGTAGCTTGGTAATATAATATGTTATTTCCCTTATTGTATTTTACATTGTGAACAATTTATGGATGAGGAATTTTAATAACAATTGAAAAATAGAAAAGAGGTACATTTACAGAAGTACACAATACAGTTGGAAGAATTTCATATGGGAGGTAGCTACATGTTGTGGACTACAAGTAATTAGTAGTCAACAATTCTATAGCATAATATATGATGCTTCCAATAGTTAGTGTAACTAAGAGTACATAAATATTGAATTCATGCTGCTTACCATTCATCAATTATTTTATGAGGCTGTTTTCTCGACTGCTGCTAAATCATAACAAGGTAAGAACATGATTCGACAATAATATGACTTATTGATATTCGTTAAAAGGATTTGACTCCGGTCATTATCTATCTTCATTGTTTTTTGGGTATTCTTTTTATCTGTTTTATTACCCATCGTGTTAATTAATTATAAGTAGGGACTGCCACTGTTGGTTTTATTGTAGTAAATAGTTTATATGTCTGTTATTATTGGAGAGTTATTGATTTTAATTGGTTAGGTTTTAGACGCTCCAGTTCCCGGCACAAATTTCCTTTTAGGGAACCGTAGCTTGGACATACAGGTTATTCTTCAGATTATGTTACGTTGTAAGCAATTTATGAATCAATGAGGAATTTAAGAATTGAAAAATACAGAATATTAAAAAATTACACAACTCGAAAGTACATAAATCAATTTGAAGTAGGTATTTCATATGATGGGTACATGTTGTGAACTAAAACCATACACAGTTCGAAGAGTTCTATTTGATTCCTCAAATTGTTAGTGCACTAATCTGTCTGAATTCTTGTTGCTCAAACCTTACATTCATAGACTGTCTTCTGAGTATTTTTTCTCGCGTGCTACTCAAAAATCATAACTAGGTACGAACATAATTCGAGACCAATATCTATACTGATTATTTACTTTATTGATTATTGATTATTTACTGATATATATATATTGACTGCTGGCCATTAACTATCTTATTTGGTTTTTGAGTATACTTTCTCTCTGTTTCATTATACAATGGTTTCCTTAATTATAAGTAGGCACTGCCATTATTGGTTTTATTGTAGTAAATAGTTTATATGTCTGTTATTATTTGAGAGTTATTGATTTTAATTGGTTAGGTTTTAGACGCTCCAGTTCCCGGCACAAATTTCCTTTTAGGGAACCGTAGCTTGGACATACAGGTTATTCTTCAGATTATGTTACGTTGTAAGCAATTTATGAATCAATGAGGAATTTAAGAATTGAAATATACAAAATATTAAAAAATTACACAACTCGAAAGTACATAAATCAATTTGAAGTAGGTATTTCATATGATGGGTACATGTTGTGAACTAAAACCATACACAGTTCGAAGAGTTCTATTTGATTCCTCAAATTGTTAGTGCACTAATCTGTCTGAATTCTTGTTGCTCAAACCTTACATTCATAGACTGTCTTCTAAGTATTTTTTCTCGCGTGCTACTCAAAAATCATAACTAGGTACGAACATAATTCGAGACCAATATCTATACTGATTATTTACTTTATTGATTATTGATTATTTACTGATATACATATATTGACTGCTGGCCATTAACTATCTTATTTGGTTTTTGAGTATACTTTCTCTCTGTTTCATTATACAGTGGTTTCCTTAATTATAAGTAGGCACTGCCATTGTTGGTTTTATTGTAGTAAATAGTTTATTTGTCTGTTATTATTGGAGAGTTGTTTACTTCAATTGGTTAGGTTAAATACGCTACAGTTACCGGCACATGTTTCCTTTTAGGGAACCGTAGATGGTTGTAAAACATTTGTGAATGAAAAAAAAATTTAAAAATTTGAAAAAATTTTAAAGTACACAAAAAATTCGTAATACTTCATATGGGAGGTACATACTGTGAGCTAAAACCAATTAGGAGTAAACAGTTCTAAGGTAAAATCACCAGTAGTCGACACTAAGCCGAATTTCGCTGATTTCTGTCTCCTGCGTCTTTGGCAGTAGATGCAGAAATTCCTGATTTTTTTTTCCATTGGTTGAACGAAGGTCTCGTCTATCGCGCCACTTATTAGAAATAATGAAAAGACTATTTGAAACGAATGAAATATCATCGACTACAGGTGCTACAGGTGCTTTTACCTTATATGATGCTTCCAATAGTTTTTTGAAAGCAGATCTTGGTTACTCATCGCTTTTTTTCATGGATCACATCATTTTTTACTCGGTAGGTAGGTAGGTATCTATGAATTAAGTACGTATATGGTTTTAAAAATATTCCATTCAATGTCAGTGATGTTTTATTCATACATGACATTTCCTATTATTGTACCATGGATAGGCAAAAAGTCTTGTGGATATTTTATACGCTTGCGATGAAACTTGGAGCAAGTCCCTTAACTACTACATTAGCTCAATTTCGGACTGATTAATATACTATGGGATTCCTGCTCGATGTTTTATCATTATTGCTGAAGTATTTACATACTCATGTCCTATGTAGCTCCTGAAACATATATACATGTCTCTTATAATTTTCCTATATATTTATATGATTGAATAACGTAAGTAATTCTAAACTTTCCTTAATATTTCACATGATAGGACTATATAGAAATTTTGTAATACTTACTTACTTGTTGATTTTGCACGATGTGGAACGCAGTGAGGTAGAAAACGTGAAGCAAACTGTTCGTTGTGTCATGAATTTCTATCTCATACTTACTTGTAATAGAAACTTACTTTTACTTAACCCGTCATCTATCACTACGACTGCATTCATCTAATTGGATTCATGTTGCTTTCCTAACATTCATCGATTATCTTGTGAGGATTTTATCCACGCTTGCTATTCAAATCATAATTAGGTAAGAACATAAGTCGAGAATAGTATAATTTATAGATCATCTTTAGAAGAATTTTATTCGAGTCACTATCTATTCAGATATCACCTACTGGGTAGGTGAGGCAAATTGATCAACTATATTGGCTCAAAGCTTATATATGTAAATATTTTTGATGCGTAGAAGTTTACAAGAGAACTTATCTACTATAATTCAAATTTGCCAAGACTGAGAAATTTTGGATTAGGTAAAAAATGATTTTTATTATTGGGCCAATAATATTCTATCCAATAACCGGAACCAAAACTTAAGACTGAAAAATATAATATGAGCATCATGCCCGAGTAGGTAGTAACCAATTTTCAATTTCAATTTCACTTATTTGTATAAAACGAGGTGATATTACAAAGGGGTAAGTTCATTACATAAATAATTCAGTACTCTAACAAGTTTTGATACCTACATAGTATGTACCTACATTAAGTAGGTACATAATGTTTCAAGTAGAATCTACTGCCTAGTGAATTCTTTTCTATGTTTATACTAATGATTAATTCATACAAATTACATTATAAAGAAGTACATAAATCATATACGAATTTGCAAAAAAACGAGCCGGAACATTTACAAACAAGCCAGCAGTTTTTAATATATTATCAAACTTTCATCTTCGCCTTCTTTTTCTTCGGTTTGCGGTTAGGCTTTGGTGGGCAAGCCGGTGGTGTTCATGGCACTGATTCCATATTTCCTGAGCTGCATATTTCGTGTCTGCAAAATAGCATTTTTCTCGTTGATGATAACTCTGAATTCCGCAAGACTGCATATTTTCCTTCCTTACGGGCTTTAAAAAGTATGGGTTAACTGATGTCCTCAGCTCTCGGGTTTTGGAATCATATTCCTCAGATTGTATTTCGTTCCCTTGAAAAGACGCATTCTGCTGGTGACTTGCCTCTTAGCATCCGGTGAACTGAACACAATTTTGATCGGGCCTTCCTTTCTACATCCAATTTTTTGTGTGTAGGCAATATCTTGGGAAGATAACTCTGCTTTGAGATAGAAATTCATGACACAACGAACAGTTTGCTTCACGTTTTCTACCTCACTGCGTTCCACATCGTGCAAAATCAACATGGAATTTCCTATTGATTCCTTACCAACTTCAATCTTGCGCTTCATTTCTACAAATCTATCTTCCAACTCACATAATTTTTTTTGTCGTAGTTTCCAATAACCCCCGAAATGCAGAACAGGAATCTTTCAACTTCTCCAAGCGTCTGGTAACAAGGCCGCAGCGCCGTAATAAATAAAAAAAGGTTCCCCTTTTCATTGAGGAAGAAAAGCTCCAAAATTTGATTGTCCTGTGGCCAATTTCGAGAAGATACACCCCAAAAATTCGTTGACACACCACTTGAACTGAGTATAGGCTTATGTCACCAAAATACACGAGCTTCATACCAACAAACTTATTCAAGAGCGACCCGCAACCCGTGTTGCCTCTTGCACTTGTAAGAACTGACTCCGAGTAGGTAGTAACCAAATTTTTTGGTGACGTCATTCACTGATTTTTCTGCATTATTAGTGATAACATTATTGTATAATTAGTAAATGCCAAGTTTTTCCTACTGTTCTATTCGCTAGGACTTATGATGCGTAGGTGAGCCTTATCGGATTTCTTGTGACACTTTCATCATATCTCAGTCAACTAAATCACAATCACTAACTGCCTTACAAAACACTTCCATGAAAATTCTATTCAAGAAACCTGTGCCAAAAATGGTACAATGGAAATCGTCCTTGAGCGAACTTCGGCTGTGCAAAGATTTGTAGTTCTCTTTTGTATTTTGATTTGTATTTCTTTTTGTTTTGTGTCCACCATAAACAAACTCGCCATCAAAGTTGACATCGTCAGAAACATCACTGAATAAGTTGAAACAAACTACCTCAGAAGATTATTTATTGTTATATACAAGCAAAAGGTGATTATCTATTCTTTATTGTTTTTTGAGGTATTTTTTCTTTGTTTCATATCCCTTTCTTTTCCTTAATTACAAGTAGGCATTGCCATTGTTGTTTTCATTATAGTAAATAGTTTATTTGTCTGTTATTATTTTAGTGTTACTGATTTCAATGAGGAGCACCGATGACTTCTGTTTATACTTTTAAATTAAAGTAGGTTCGAGTCTAAGAATTTTGAAACCAACCTTACTCTCCTAAGATGAATAGTTTTTCTATGAGCTTTCAAAATTTCGGCAACGAGTGACGTCACACTGGGCAAGGGGGTCCCGTCCAGACGGGACCGGTTCAATGACGTCAATCGTTATCGAAAATTTTAAAGCTGACAGAAAAAGAACTGTTCATCACAGGAGAGTGCGGTTGGTCTCAAAATTCTTAGAATGGAATCTACTTTCACTGGAAACTGGGAAAGTAATATAAACAGAAGATATGGGTACTCCTCATTGGTAAGGTTTTAGACGCTTCAGTTCCCGGCCCAAATTTCCGTTTATGGAACTGTAGATTCGTCATTTATGTTACTCTTCCTATTATACTATGCTGTAAGCGATATATTTATGTATGTAAAATAAAAAAATAACGAAGCAAATGAAAAATGAATGTGAGAAAAAAGTACACATTCATGTGGAGGACTAAGATCAACTAGTAGTTTGCATCATGCGGCTAGAGATCTTGGTTATTGTTTTTCATGGGCCACGTTTATAGTTGAAGATAAAAAAAATTGAAATTATACTAAAGAAAACTTGATTTGAGTTTGTCACGACTATTACTGAAAGTAGTGTTTAATTAAACTATTGCAATATTGATAGGATATGCCTTTGATTTATGTCATAACTTTCTGCCATCCTGTTAAAAATTATAATCATTCGTTATAACTGATTCTATTTCATTTCCATCCACGTGGCAGGTAGTCATTTGACTTTTATGCACTGCACTCACATGGCAGGAGAAGAACCCTCCCGCGCTTCTTATTAGCCCTTGGGCTCCAAATTGGAGCGGCAACTTCCAATATCAAGTTGTGAAAACCAATTCATTCATTCCAATTTGGTTTTAGGTGTACGAGAACTTACCGGGGGGCGTCGTTCTTCATATGTAAGACCGTAACAGTCGGGTTGGGTTTATCGTAACTCAAAATCTACGTAATTATTGATGACCGGGCCGTTTCCTACAAAATAAATGTCATGACATTTTCAACGCTGGGAGGTCTTAAAGAAACCAAAACAAACAACTTAGACGTAATTATGATGCGACCACAACTTCAGTGTGGATTCAGCTCGACCGCTCGAACAAAAAAGGACTCTTAGCTTTTTTCATCTTTCGAACCCTCTCTTGTGAGGGTTCGGTCCAAGTTCGGTTAGAAGGCGAACACTGAAGTGGGAAAAACGAAACCAAATACAAAGTGACAGTTTATGATTCAACACAGGGTAGCAAGTGATAGAACCGAAATCCAGGAAGGACTAACCTACGGGCGCCGCTACTGGCATCATGGCGCTGTGGTGGCGCAAACATTGTCAACTATAGTTATGAGTAGAGTTCGGATCGATGTGCAAAAAAAGCAGAAATATGCATCAAAATTAGCAAAATATGCCAAAACATGCAAAAAAATTCAAAATAATATGCAAGTTGAAATTTTGGTCCAATTTTTTCGGTTTTCAAGTTTTTATTGAGAAGTCTAATACGGGAATGAGCAACGTAACCCCAAACTCTTAATCATTCATCTATATTTTATAAAATGACAGCAAATAAAACTGTACAATATTAAATAAAATTTACAATAATTAAAATTTCAATGTGTAGGTGTTGGTACAGATTAATTTCCCTGGACTATCAACACTTTTTCGAGGTTTTCGACTGTGAATTTCCTCCGTCGGTCTGATAGAGTCATTTTCAGCGCGGAAAAGGATCTTTCAACGTCGCAGCTGACAACAGGAAGGAATTTTAACTTGGCAATTTCTCCAGGAGTGAGATATCCCGGAGAGATCGAAAGGGCAGTCATACAAAGACACTATAAGACCTTCCACATGGCCGGAGATCGGAAATTTCAGTGTAGGTACGCAGATATTTTTTAGAAATATGCCATTTATATGCAAAACTCTGTAACATATGCAGATGCATATAATATGCAAAAAACAGCAAAATATGCACGAATATGCAATTTTAAATTCAATTTTAAATGTCCAAAACATCTCCAAATACCTTAATTCGGATAAGTATGACACTTTCTATTGAAAAAACCTGATATGCAAAATATGCAAAATCCTAACTCTAGTTATGAGTTATACAAGGTTCAAACTCCGAATTTCAATTCAAGTGTGGTTCGAAATTTAAAGAGTGTTTTTGCGTTTACCGACGACCATATCAGCCCTAGAGCCATTGCTGCATCGTATCACGAAAACCAATAGAGATCTTGCAAGAATCAAAATTATACCAGTGTGAAATTAGCCATAGAAATCCCAGCCATAGATTCGGGGCGCAACGCATGCAACACATAACACACCGAAGCAAGGCGTCGGTACCAAGGATTTCTATGGCTAATTTCACACTGGTCAAAATTATTGTTAGTAGATAGGCATTTTATTTACTATTTTATTTTAAAATTATTACAATTATTTTTTTACAGGCGACAATACCGGCGCTGGAGCCATCGTAGCACGAAAGCCTATAAGGATCTTGTAGGAATTAAAATTATTATTAGTAGGAAGGTATCTCATTTATTTTAATTTATATTACTTTATTTTTTATTTATTTTAAAGGCGACAATTCCGGCCCTGGCGCCGTAGCGCCACTTCCTCATGCCCTGATAATACCGAAACCCCCTGACGGTACAGTGATTTCTGACGTTCCCATGAGTATGTACTCTTAACTTTCATGACGTAAGATCCACAATTAGGTGATTTTTGGGTAAGGCAGCACTATTGCCGGTGTCGGGATACCGCTTCTGGGCCCCTTTGTGACACTGAATGGGACTGGATACAGGGGACCGTTTATTCGAATCATAAATACCCATTCGGAGGGTCAAGGAACTGACACACACGCACAGATATTGTGACTTCGAGTGTCAGCATCGGCAACGAGGGGATTCGAGAGAGCGTAAAAACGCCTTCTCATGACTAAAACGCCCCACAAACAAGTTTCAAGAGGCTCAAGTGTTTTCGATAATGCATAGTTTGCGTGAAATGCATTAGATATTTTCAGTTTTTGTCGTCCTCCCGCTTGATACCGACGACCCCTCAATAGCCATGTCGAACCACAGAGTTACCACGTAAGATTCTCCTAAGAACTCGATTCGTATGATCAATCGATCCTTGAGAGATAGCACTAAACATGTGGAAATATATAAGTTAAAAATCTTGGCAACATCGGCATACACGGCTGAAGAGCCTCACGGCCTTCTTATTCGGGCTAATTCTTTAAGCTCAACTATTTAAAAGAAATGCTGCAAATTATTACACAACGCTTTATTATTTACCTGTATAGACCCCCCCCCCCCCCTTCTGCATAGATCAATGATTTCTGTGGTCAATACCTACCCTCGCGTTTCCCAGTAGAGAGCTCTAAATCGAGTACAGAAGCAAGCCGGCCAATCATATTTCATAAATATGCGGTGGAATGAAGAATTCTATCATTAATTATTTGTTGTTATTCATGAAGCATAACGTTTGTTAAAGTTACGGAAGTACCTATCAACAACATCGAAAATAACCATCATTCTTCAAATGAAATACCCTTCCCACCCCCTTCCCTTCCACCCTCCTGTATCTTATTATTATTCTCCCGCATTTTTTACCCGCCAATTTT
The DNA here is from genome assembly GCA_954871275.1 of Leptopterna dolabrata. Classification (NCBI taxonomy): domain Eukaryota; kingdom Metazoa; phylum Arthropoda; class Insecta; order Hemiptera; family Miridae; genus Leptopterna; species Leptopterna dolabrata. Next base: position 18,273,094 of record OX940974.1, read on the forward strand.
TAAAATATCCCCTCCCACCATGAGATGTATTGAGGTTAATTCAATCTCCCGCCTTTTTCCAAACTGTCATTTAGCCCTCCCCACCACCCAATCCCAAGCTTTTCCCACTAATTTCCAAAATACTCATCCGCTCCCTTGAATGACATAAGAACAGCTGGTTACCGAATTCCCGCCTTTTGGTTTATTATTCTGTGAATAATACACCTATGTATTCGCTCAGCAAAAATTTTTTATAACACCCCCTCAAACTTTTTTCTTTTCCGTTTCAAGGTGTGTAGATTCCAAAAACGCTGCAAAGTCCTTGTCACATGGGTTTATTATTCTATTGGAGTTCTAGAGATTTTTGTTGGCTGTTAAATGTATTGTTTCTTTCATGTGGAATGATTGAAATAGCTATTTCTGATGATTTCCACCAATTTTGGCCCCCAAAACATGAAATAGGTACGCTTTTTTTTCTTTTTTTTTAAGATCATCTTTGATCATTGGTAGTGGCATTTAATGGTCTTGATTCACCTGTTTACACTTTTTCCAATGTTATTGTACACATTGATGGTGATTTCAGACAGTTTTCCAGGTTTTTGACTCATAAAAACGCTGCAAAGTCCTTGTCACATGGGTTTATTATTCTATTGGAGTTCTAGAGATTTTTGTTGGCTGTTAAATGTATTGTTTCTTTCATGTGGAATGATTGAAATAGATATTTCTGATGATTTCCACCAATTTTGGCCCCCAAAACATGAAATAGGTACGCTTTTTTTTTCTTTTTTTTTTAAGATCATCTTTGATCATTGGTAGTGGCATTTAATGGTCTTGATTCACCTGTTTATACTTTTTCCAATGTTATTATACACATTGATGGTGATTTCAGACAGTTTTCAAGGTTTTTGACTCATAAAAAACCAATTTTGGGAGCTGAACCTTTGGTAAAACCTCAATTTCCGCGTCTTTGGTCAAAATCGACATCATATTCGGTCTTCTCGTCCTCAAAAACATGGAAACAGATACCTCAAAAGCTCATGTTACTAACATGTTGTTAAAACGCAAAAAGTACCTATTTTTATACACATTTTCACTCATAACACCCCTGGGTATATTCCGATCGGGCTGAAAAGTTTCGGGACACAACTAGGGCCCAAATGGAGCATGTGTGCGAAAGAACGACTTTTTTAGACCGAAAATGAAGCCTGTACACGTGATACGGCGTACGGCGAACGGCGGACGGACATTGCATTTTTGGAATCTACGCACCTTGAACGGAAAAGAAAAAATTTTGAGGGGGTGTTATAAAAATTTTTTGCTGAGCGAATACATAGGTGTATTATTCACAGAATAATAAACCAAAATGCAATGTCCGTCCGCCGTACGCCGTCCGCCGTACGCCGTCCGCCGTACGCCGCACGTGTACAGTCTTCATTTTAGGTCTAAAAAATTCGTTCTTTCGCACACATGCTCCACTTGGGCCCTAGTTGTGTCCCGAAACTTTTCAGCCCGATCGGAATATACCCAGGGGTGTTATGAGTGAAAATGTGTGTAAAAATAGGTACTTTTTGCGTTTTAGCAACATGTTGGTAACATGAGCTTCTGAGATATCGTTTTCCATGTTTTTGGGGACGAGAAGACCGAATATGAAGTCGATTTTGACCAAAGAGTGGAAAATTGTGTTCTACCAAATGTTCAGCTCCCAAAATTGATTTTTTATGAGTGAAAAACCTGGGAAATCGTCTGAAGTTTTATGAGTCAAAAACGCTGCAAAGTCCTTGTCACATGGGTTTATTATTCTATTGGAGTTCTAGAGATTCTTGTTAGCTGTTAAATTTATTGTTTCTTTCATGTGGAATGATTGAAATAGCTATTTCTGATGATTTCCACCAATTTTGGCCCCCAAAACATGAAATAGGTACGCTTTTTTTCTTTTTTTTTTAGATCATCTTTGATCATTGGTAGTGGCATTTAATGGTCTTGATTCACCTGTTTACACTTTTTCCAATGTTATTATACACATTGATGGTGATTTCAGACAGTTTTCAAGGTTTTTGACTCATAAAAAACCAATTTTGGGAGCTGAACCTTTGGTAAAACCTCAATTTCCGCGTCTTTGGTCAAAATCGACATCATATTCGGTCTTCTCGTCCCCAAAACATGGAAAAAGATACCTCAAAAGCTCATTTTACTAACATGTTGCTAAAACGCAAAAAGTACCTATTTTTACACACGTTTTCACTCATAACATCCCTGGGTATATTCCGATCGGGCTGAAAAGTTTCGGGACACAACTAGGGCCCAAATGGAGCATGTGTGCGAAAGAACGATTTTTTTAGATCGAAAATGAAGCCTGTACACGTGATACGGCGTACGGCGGACGGCGGACGGACATTGCATTTTTGGAATCTACGCACCTTGAAACGGAAAAGAAAAAATTTTGAGGGGGTGTTATAAAAATTTTTTGCTGAGCGAATACATAGGTGTATTATTAACAGAATAATAAACCAAAAACCTGCGAGATCGTCTGAAATCACCATCAATTTGTAGAACAACACTAGAAAAGGTGTCAACACGTGGATTAAGACGATTGATGAAAGATACCAATGATCAAAGATAGTTTGGGGGAAAAAAAAGGAGCGTATACCTAGTTTGTGTTTTAGGGGCCAAAATTGGTGGAAACAATCAGAAATAGCTATTTAAATGTTTTCACATGATAGAAACAATAAATGAACTGCCAACATTTCTGTAGGTATGTCCAATAGAATAATAAAGCCATGTGACAAGGACTTTGCAGCGTTTTCAAACTGTCATCCCCCTCCCCTGAGCATATGGCTTTCCCTCTCATTATCAAATACCCCCCCACCCACCCGCCATCCAGTGACATAAGGTCAGCTGTTTTTCCCAACTGTCATTTCCCCTTCCACCAACAGCTTTTCCACCTATTTCTCTCGTTGTTTTAACCTACAGTCAGCTGATTTACTGTTTCCCACTCTTTTTCAAATACCCCACCACCGCCCTACCGCTCAGTAATACGAGGGTGGATCAAATATAAACGGGACTTTGACCTCTGACGCCGACGGTTGACAGAAGCGGGCCCTCACTTCGAGATTGTTTGGACAGCTTCATTAGAAGGAAGATGAGGGGGGCGTCTCTCCCCCTTTACGACCTTTCATGAGTAGTGATCGCGATGTCTGAACAAAAGGTGCCCGTTTTCATTGAGCAACGAATTATCATAAAATTTCTAGCCCTTGAAAAAGTCAAACCTTCGGACATTTTTCAAAGGTTGACCGCCCAGTTCGGGGACCAAACCCTCTCTAGGACCCTTGTATTTGCCTGGCACAAAGAGATTCAGGAGGGAAGAGAACGAGTAGAGAATGAGGAACACGATTGACGTCCCCGGAGCAGCATTACGGATGAGAACATCCAAGCGGTTCGTGACATTCTTGAAGGTGATCGACGTGTGGCTGTCTCCGAAATTGCTGAGCAGGTAGGGATAAGTTATGGGAGCTGCCAAACGATCATTACAGAGCACCTAGGATTCCGTAAAGTGTGTGCCAGATGGGTCCCTCGCCTTTTGACTGCAGATCAGAAGTTGAGACGTTTGGAGGTCTGTCAGAGGCTTTTTGCAAGGTTTGAGGAAGAAGGGGAAGCATTTTTGGCTAGCATCGTCACCTGCGACGAAACATGGGTCCATCATTACACACCCGAATCGAAGCAAGCCAGTATGGAGTGGCGGAAGAAGGGGGAGACAGCCCCAGTGAAAGCGAAAACTCGACTGTCTGCTGGCAAGGTCCTTGCAACTGTTTTTTTCGACTATCGAGGCGTTTTGCTCACTGATTTTCTGCACGAGCGAAGAACAATCAATGCTGCCTACTATTGTGAGCTGCTGACTCAGGTGAGGGCTGCATATCGCAACAAATGACGGAATCAACCAATTCATGACGTCATCCTCCTCCACGACAATGCAAGGCCCCATACTGCAGCTCTAACTGTTCAAAAATTGGAAGAAATGCATTGGAATCCACTTGATCATCCTCCCTACAGCCTGACCTATCGCCCTGTGATTTTCACTTGTTTGGGCCGCTTAAAGAAGCGCTAGGCGGACAACGATTCGAGGAAGATGAGGGGGTCGAGGGGTTCGTGCGCTTCAGACGCAACCTTCATCGTTTTTTGATGCTGGGATTTAAAAAACTTCCTACTCGCTGGGAAAAATGTGTCACGAAAGCAGGAGTCTATGCAGAAAAGTGACAAATACCTGGTTTTTATTTTCTAACGAATAAAATTAAAAAAGTCCCGTTTATATTTGATCCACCCTCGTACATTACATCAGCTGTAAAGTACCTTTTTCTAACTGTCATCCACCCCCCCCCCCCCTCACGCTCCCTACTTCCAGCTGTGGGTTTTTCCCCACTTCAATATTACTGCATCTCCTCTCCAATAATCACCTGATGCACCAACGGTTTCTCATCTGTATCAAATATCTCCCCCCCTCCTCTTCCTTATGATCAGACCAGCTGTTCCCCTTGCCGACAATTTTTTAATTTCCCACGACCTACACCACAGTAGATGTCGTTCACCCACAAATCAGTTGATGTTCTTTTTACCCCCACAGCTCTTTCAACTGATAATACCCACACACTTACACATGTACACTTTCCTCAAAGTGTGTTTTCATTTCGGCAAAATCAAAATTTGAGGATGGCCCAAAAAATATTTGGACATCTGGTTTAATGTAGAACCATCGAGTTTAGGTTCTTTTTATCAATCAGACGATAACGATTACGAATAGATAGGTCTTCAGTTATGTTTTTCGGATGTAGGCCCACGTTTGAGGTGTCTTTTAAAGGATGAGAGTAACAGAGGAGCAGGACCAAGAGGAGCTTCTCACCGGAGCTTCCATTATATTCGTTCGTTTTTTCCTCATTCGGAAATCGGTGTTAGGAAAAGGGTGCAACATGAAACCAAAGCATGCTAAAAAAATTCTCTCTGGAAAATGCCAACGCCGGTCTGGCGGTAGGAGATGTGTAGGAAAAGACTGAAACATGAAACCAAAGCAAGCTGAATTTTTTTCTAACAGGGAAAATGCCGACGCCACTCTGGGGTCACACACTGAAAACTGCGAGGCTGGGGCAGTGTTTCATAAAAACATACCTACAATACTTATCATTTCCCCTCTTCTTAACTCCTGATAACAGTGGTGGTGGCAGGAAATCTTAATATAAACCTAAAAGTTCCAGGAGAAAATCCTCAGAAATGTTCTAGGAAATGTTCAGAGAAAAAGATGACGACACCTCGAGAAAATCCTCCAATTAGTTTAACCCCCAAAGGTTTTTCCCCAACTCTACTCTTCTCATGAAGAGGATCTCTAGTCCGTATTTGGTTGTCGTTAGTGAAACTTCATCATAATCATGGTGCTAGAATTTAAAAACATTAGTTTCAAAACTCGTGGCAGAGAGGAATCACTATGAGCAAGGATGATGAAACGGGACTCCGACAAGTTATGATCTTCACTGGACCAAATTTTCTCATTATACCTGCTGATGAATGGATACTGGTGGAAGATAATCTTCGTACCAATTTATCCGCATACCTACAGCAGACTTAACCCTAGGGAGCGCGCAATCAGAATATCACTCGGGGAACCACAATCGACCTGAGAGGTTTTTAATGTCATTTACAACAATAACCTAATATATTTCATTTGTTTTTGGCCAAAGTACTCCAGGACACTTGAAATGAAGAAGTATGAAACATTTCTTCATTATTCAAACACGAAAGTTGCTCATTTTTAAGTATTCTAATAATAAAATAAAATTCAGTCAAGCTGAGTTCAAAAGTCGGTATTATTCACTTTGACGAAGTATTGCCAAGTTGTTCTCAGCAGTACATACAATATGAGTTTTGGCTCTCAAAAAAGTCGTCCTGTGAACTAGTTAGGTACCTATGGTTACAACTACCAGTAAAAACTGGTAACCGAACAGACCGCACAAAAACTGGCGTCTTTTTTGACGCCAGTTGTGCGGTGCACCCCCAATCGACGCTGGACGTAAACTGAAGTTTACCGACCTCCCCATTCGGCCGTCCCCCCACATTAATGGTGGGCGAGGAAAACCAGAAACAAAGGGGACAGGGCGCGCGTTCCACTGAGTTAAACCAGAAAGAGCAGTAAGGAACCTGTAGTAATATCTGGCACATGGATGATTCTAGTGCAAATCTGTACCTCAACTTTTGGCAAGAGGCGAGCTGTTGTTATTTATGAAAAAACGCTGCAAAGTCCTTGTCACATGGGTTTATTATTCTATTATCTTATTGGTCTACAGAAATGCCGGCTGTTTATTTATTGTTTCTTTCATGTAAATTAATTGAAATGGCTATTTCTGGTGGTTTCCACAAATTTTGGCCCCCAGAACTTGAATTAGGTACTACGCTCCTTTTTTTTTTTCTTCAAATTACCTTTGATCATTGATTGTACCATTTAATCGTCTTGATCCACGTGTTGACACTTTTTCTAGTGTTATTATACAAATTGATGGTGATTTCAGACGATTTCGCAGGTTTTTGACTCATAAAAAATCAATTTTGGGGGCTGAACATCTGGTACAACCTCAATTTTCCACTCCTTGGTCAAAATCGACTTCATATTCGGTCTTCTTGTCCCCAAAAACATGGAATACTATACCTCAAAAGCTCATTTTACTAACATGTTACTAAAACACAAAAAGTAGGTACCTATTTTTATACAAATTTTCACTCATAACTCCCCTGGATATATTCCGATCGGGCTGAAAAGTTTCGGGACACAACTAGGGCCCAAATGGAGCATGTGTGCGAAAGAACGATTTTTTTAGACCGAAAATGAAGCCTGTACACGTGATACGGCGTACGGCGGACGGCGGACGGACATTGCATTTTTGGAATCTACACACCTTGAAACGGAAAAGAAAAAATTTTGAGGGGGTGTTATAAAAATTTTTTGCTGAGCGAATACATAGGTGTATTATTCACAGAATAATAAACCAAAACGCTGCTAAGTCCTTGTCACATGGGTTTATTATTCTATTGGACATACCTACAGAAATGTTGGCTGTTTATTTATTGTTTCTTTCACGTGAAATAATTCGAATGGCTATTTCTGGTGGTTTCTACCAATTTTGGCCCCCAAAACACGAATTAGGTAGGCTCCTTTTTTTTTCAAATTATCTTTGATCATTGATAGTACCATTTAATCGTCTTGATCCACCTCTTGATACTTTTCCTAGTGTTATTCTACAAATTGATGGTGATATCAGACGATTTTCCAGGTTTTTGACTTATAAAAAATCAATTTTGGGAGCTGAACATCTGGTACAACCTCAATTTTCCACTCTTTGGTCAAAATCGACTTCATATTCGGTCTTCTCGTCCCCAAAAACATGAAAAAAGATACCTCAAAAGCTCATTTTACTAACAAGTTGCTAAAACGCAAATAGTACCTATTTTTACACACATTTTCACTCATAACACCCCTGGGTATATTCCGATCGGGCTGAAAAGTTTCGGGACACAACTAGGGCCCAAATGGAGCATGTGTGCGAAAGAACGAATTTTTTAGACCAAAAATGAAGCCTGTACACGTGATACGGACATATCATTTTTGGAATCTACGCACCTTGAAACGGAAAAGAAAAAAATTTGAGGGGGTGTTGTAAAAATTTTTTGCTGAGCGAATAGATAGGTGTATTATTTACAGAATAATAAACCAAAAGGAACCTGTTCACACATCGCAATTAACAAAGGAACCTCCTCTTAATCTTGATTCAAAAACAAGTAGTGGTGTTGCGAATTTATTCACACACTTTAAAGAGCTTGATGGAGAAGAATCTCCTAATTGGATTTCGACTGAGGGCAACCCAAATATACTGGCTGATCAATTAGAATTAGCGTTAGGATCATTCAATGCTGGTAATTCCCGTCTTCAAAGCACGTCAAACAAAATAATTGATCGATTGGAGGGATTGAGTAACATTTACTAAAAGCGATACCGTTAAAAAAAATATAAAACAAATAAAAATGGTTAGTGACAGATTTGGAGGGAAGCGGAAACGGATTGCTGTTCATGAAAACCCCACTGTGACGTGACGAAATTCACATATTAACTATAAATATATCAAATTAGGGTATTTGTTTGACTACTACTGAATTTCGTCGTGTCCCTCCTTTTATTGTAATCCAACCAAATCATTTCATCAGTTTTTGTGAATAATCTTTCTCGGTTTTACTTTTGTGACATCACTTCACCGTTTTACCCGACACCCTTTTCTTGAGGTTCGCACGGACACCCCTCTCCTCAGTGTGCAAGATTTCCTTATTAAACGGGGAGAGTGGGAGGTAAGAGTTGTCTTGGAGAAAAGGAGAAGTCGGAATCGAGAGAATCGGCTGCTGTGAAGTCTACTGGCGACAAGGCTCCTTGGGGCGTTCATCCTCCAGCTGAATTAAGGTAGGAACTTGGTTCCTTTCTCCCAATCCAAATAATTGGAGTTACAAAAATTCAGTTAAATTCATAAAAATGCAAATGCCTAACATTAAATTGTTTGTTTTTTCTTTAAAGAAATTTTCTTCTGGCAGTTGGCCTTTATTTAAATAACTCTTTGTGGTTTGATCATATGAGACTTTACTTAAGAATACCTTGGGGATAGGGTTAGGTTTTTCCCCCTTCAAAGTTGATTTTGCCCTCAACTTGGCTCTATCTCCATCCATGCCTATATCCTAAATAAATAAAAACGAAAAATAATCTAACTCTTGTGATGGTGGTTCCATTTTTAAAAGCCTTGATGTATGGGCATGGGCAGGCGGGGGGGGGGGGGGGGGGGGGTAGGAATATTTTTACGGGTTTTGTCTATGAGAAAATTTTTCTTTCAACTTAACGTAAATTAAAATGTTAATCATTAAAGTAATATTTTGAAAAGCAATATTCAAACTGTTAATTTAGCTGAACGTTAGGTCATTTTAAAAGTTTATTTTGGGTAGAAATTAGGCATTTTCTTAATCTTTATTTACCGTTTCGCGTTAGTACCTTTCTAGATCGCTATGAATAGTTTAATTGATGAATTTAGTGCGTGTGTACTCACTTTCTGTTCATGTCTTCTGTTTCATTTTTCATTCTTAGTACATTAAATGATGAGGGCTTGAATATGGATTTTGTTCCATTTAATTGCAAAGCCCATGTCCTTTCCTTATTATTCATTTTTGGTAACATCTTGTCCCAACTCGTAGGTAGTGCGCACTTTCGAAGTTTCAACTCTACAACTAGGTTTCCTTTTCCCTTTTTTTTAAGTTCATTTCACATTTCTGCTCATTTCTATGTCATCATTAATTTTCCTTTTGGTCAAGAACTGCATTTTTTAGATTTATAGGGTTTTCTCTAAATTTTTAGCTAAGCAAAGTTATGTTTTTGTTGTGTTTCAATTTAGTAACTATAAATATGATCACCTCCTACCATGTCCTGTCATAGGCTGCTAATGTCAGCTTGGCAGCTCTTCTCATACGGTTCTGAGCTCAAGTAAATTTTGGGGGTATTCAATTAGTCTGGGGGGAAAATTTATCATTCTATTTGAGTTGGTTGCAATGCAGAACTTTTGTGAAGTTCCCTGTCCTTTGTTATGGACTTCGGTGGTTTCGGGGGCTAGCGAGTCTTCGACCCGTCCTTGGAATCATGACTTGTTCTCTCACTAATCTACCGTGACCTATGATAGTGCTTTGAGGGATAAGGTGGATCCTTCGGGAATTATTGCCCGATTGATCTCCCTTTCCTCCTTGGCGATGCAAGGACTGTTTCCATTTTCAAAGGTCAAGGGAGTCATAATTGGAGGTTTTGAACAATGGTAATCCAACATTTTTGGAGATTAGCTTAATTATTGATCTCAGGTCTTATAGTAGAGTTCTATGAAGGAAGGTAAGTCAATTATTGATTCTTATTTTTCTCTGGAGGTGACCTAGAATTCGAGCAGTAACCTTTGACACTACACTATCACTTTTTCACATTTAGTCTAGGACAGTTATCAGGGTAGGTTCGTGAAGGATTCATCCCCATATCCCGACGTGAAGGATTCGTCGCCCATAGTTGATTAATAGTCTAATTAAAATTTGAAATGTAGAGAATTGAAGTAGGTACACCATTAAAAATTGGGGCAAGATGAGTTTGATGAAATAGCGAGACTGACGATGGTATGGGAGTCACTTGCTTCTTGAGGTTTTGGGTTGGTGTATTAAGAGTAGCTCTACCTTGATTTGTTGTATAAAAGAAAGATAATTATTTTTGTTTACTGTTTCTATTCTCATTTATGAGAGGGAAACTGTTGGTGGAACGCCCCCTTTAGATTAATAAGGCAAAGAAAAATAATTTTTTTCCCCATAGGCTTTTAATTCTTTAACCTGTTAGTTAGAAATTTGTTTTCAATTCCTGTGACCCAGGAAAAGGTAGGAGCGCGGTTAGAGTGGAAGGGTTTAGCGAGGGCGGTTTTGAGGGTTTCTCTCCGAAATGGGGGAGAGAACACCACCCTTCCTTCACACGCAATGAAGTAAGAAGTATGTTGACTCAGCTCTTGATAATATGATGCGTAGTTTGAAAACTGAGCTTGACCGACGTTTTAAATGGGAGGTGGAAAAACTGAGGATTGAAAGTAATGCTGCACTCGCAGCATTGGCAAACGGCGACCAGCTCTAACTGAGAAGTTGAAAAAACAATAACATTGCGAAAACCTTGTCAGTTGCACTCAGACATCCGCAGGATAAATAATCATATCTTTGGTTGTAATCGATTTGACCCTTCAATGTGAGAAAATAATAAGGAAATATCAATAGTGGCTCATGATGGGACCTTCTACCTTCATCCTAAAGCACTGCGTGTTTCTACCTCCAGGTCTTCTTACAATGCCTTACAATCACGTTTTAACAGAGAACATATACAAGGACTGTCAAGAAACTCGGTAAATACACCATATGAACGCATTACTGAGATTTTAAGAGAGGCGACAGAGAACATCAAGTTTATATTCATCAAAGGACTGGACAAATGCGTCATTTGAAAGGATTTCTACCGAACAATTTCTTTGATTTTTTACAATTTGGATGTCCCAAACTTTCGGCCTTTCTCGACTCATCTCGTACTGGAAAGCTCTGTTTGGACCATCAAGAAGCCGGAAGCCAATATTCCCTTTCGTGCTCTATTGTTAAAGTACGAGCATTATCAGCTTGGGCCACCGACCATGAATTAGACGTCAATTTATTCGACACAGCGCCTCGTCTAACTAACCTGGCGAACCATATAAGTCTCATTGGAGCCTTTTTCCTTTCTGCACTACACGATCTTGTTTTCTTTTTTCTGTAAAAAATATATTACTCGTATATATAGAGCCTGAACAAGGACGCTAGCTCCCTGGGGAAATAATGAACTACTTATTACCTCAAAAAAAAAAACGGGTAGGTACCTACGTCATAAAAACCATAAGATTCTATTGAAAATTTTCTACGGCGTTCTGAAAATTTCAACCCCTATTTTTCACCCCTTAGAGATGACTGACAGTAACGCCGAGCTTCGAGACCAACTAGAACACGAACGGGACCTAAAACCAAATGTTATTAGTTTTGGTTTACGTTTACTACTGTGATATACAGGCATAAAAAATATTTGGAAAATAAAATAGAAAGGGTTAATGTTGGCACGAGGAGTGCTGACGGTGTCACACTCAGAGCTTGGAAAATGAAAACAACGGCCGCTTAAAGATTGTACCTACTTAAGGGAGTAATTTTGTACAACTTACTTCCTAGTGAACTGTTAAGGAAAGATAGTTTGTCGCTAAATAAATTCAAAAGCCGAATAAAATTATACTATTTCAGTTTAATAGAAGGACTTGATAATGATATTGGTCACAATATTGGAAGGTACTTAGTTCGTTTGACTTTATAAAAATCTTTATATGTAACATTAGGTTGTAGACGCTCCAGTTCCCACTACAAGAAATTTTCTTAAAGGGAACTGTGGTATTATATTGATTCAAGATTTGTAAATGTAGTATGTAATTTTTATTAATAAATGCGATTTTTTTTTTTTTTTTTTTAACTAAGGGGTGCGAAGTACGGCCATTTCCGGATTCTACGTAGATACCTGAAACGGAAACCAACAGATTGGGGGGGGGGGGGGGGTAGGATTTGACAAAAATAAATGTCATGCTCGATTCTAAATGTTCATCATTGAAAATAATAAACGAAAATTATGAGCATCAGTGTCAGGAAGGATTCGACTTCAGGACAACGCGTCACAATTCACTTCGTTCGGAGACGGGAGACAAAAAACTGAAAACCAACGTAGGGGTGCATGAAAAATATCGATGTAAGTAAATATTGATGTTTTACCCAAAAAAATCTATATTCTACCCAAAAATATCTACATTTTGAGCCAACATTTTTATTTAATATCGATATCGGTCCGAAATCCGACCTGTCTGGTCTGATATTTTTTACGATCGGGCTGGGTCACGAACTCATAATTATTCTTGCGGAGACGAATTTTGCTGCGCAAGAACGAATTTTTTGCCATGGAAAATAAGGAACTTATCGTGCGTAATGACGCATATTTCGTTCATTTTCATTTATTTATTTGATACGGGCAAGTCCAATACAATACAATAGGAAGAAAAAAAAAACTTGAAAAGAAATAAAATGAACTGAAATATCCGCGCGCAGATAGATACGCTCAGAAAAATACAGTTGCAATAATACAAACTCAGATTTAGTTAATGTTGGTTACTTAGTAATATGGAGAAAATGTGGCGACGTAGTGTTTATTTATTTATTTATAATAATACGGGCATGCCCAATACAAATGTACAAAATATAATATAATGATAATTAGAAGAAAAAAAAACAGGTAAAATGTCCGCATATGACTGTGTATGTACTCGATACTGCTAATGTCTGTCATTATTCAATAGAACTAGAACTACTCTCCTCCTAACAGCCTCAGGAGATTGAAAAAATAAATCTATGTCAGGGCACACGTCCATCATTTGGTTCTTCCCACGCGGTAGCCTGCACATCGGGCTATGGTAGGCGTAGTACTGAAAATGGAACCCAAAAGAGGCTTCCAGAACGTGAACCAAGTCGGGGAACCAGGAAACGCACCATTGATAGCAGTGTGGGAGAGTCCATCTTACCCAGAACCAACTTATGGAAGAAAGATGAGTCAGTCAAAAGTCTACGGTCCACAGGATTGAGGGTGCTGCATCTTTTGTTGAGCTCATCAAAGCTTAACGTCACCAGGTTAATACCAAGCTTGAACCCCGCATATCTTAGAAACCTCCGATGGACTCGCTCAATCTGGTCGATATGGCACTTATAATATGGACTCCAGACCACCGAGGCATACTCCACAATAGAGAGGACAAGCGTTTTATAGAGAGTAGTAATGGCTGGAACATAATCGAACTCCCGAGTATTGCGTTTGACAAATCCCAGGATGCGCATCGCCCGGCTGGAGATGGCAGATATATGCTCGGAGAAAGAGAGCTGGCAATCCAGGAACACCCCTAAATCCCGCAACAAAGTGACTCGTTTCAGGTCTTCGCCTCCAATAGTGTAGTGATGGAGATATGGATCCTGTGAATGATGAAACGTCATTACCGAGCATTTAGACGGATTGAGTGCCAGGCTATTTGGTGGACACCAGAGAAGTAGGCCATCAATGCAATCCTGCAGGATCCCACAATCAATTGGCGTTTCCACAGCACGGTAGATTTTGAGGTCATCCGCGAATAAAAGGAATCGTGCTCCACTGTGAGCAGTGTAGACATCATTGATGACCAGCTGGAAGAGCAGAGGCCCCAAATGGGACCCCTGAGGAACCCCCGAGGACGCAGGAAAGGGCCTCGATGTTACATTTCTCAACCGCACCATCATGGTACGATTGGACAGATTGCTTCCCATCCACTCAAGCAGACTACCGAAAATTCCAAGCGAGTTCAACACTGACAGGATAGTCTGGTGCCAAAGTCGGTCAAAGGCCTTCGAGAAATCGGTAGAGATTAGGTCAACCTGCTGCCCGAACCTGAAAGCCTGCAGTGTTGCAGAGGATTGCGAGAAGAAGTCTAATTCATGGCATCTGTTCAAAATCCAGTTGGCTTCTCATGGCAGTCTCTAGCCAGGGGACGGTTGTACATGTAATTTGTAGGCGAGGATGGGACCCAGAATGAGTTATGACAGCGAGTGGGCGAGGAACCAGAAAATTGATCTAATACATAATTATGTAAGAAATAGTGAAAATCAATAATTTAAATCTCCAATGCATGAAATGGATTTTGGATGGGCTTCCGGTTCACGAGGAGCACCTCTCAAGTTTAGGAACGAGCCAAACAGCTAAATTTTCTCTGAAAATTCGCTAAAAACTGGCTGAGAGCTACCTCAGGGATGAGAGGAGGAACATGAAATGTACGCGCGCGCGGTGTGTGTGTGTGTGTGTGTGTGTGTGTGTGTGTGTGTGTGTGTGTGTGTGTGTGTGTGTGTGTGTGTGTGTGTGTGTGTGTGTGTGTGTGTGTGTGTGTGTGTGTGTGTGTGTGTGTGTGTGTGTGTGTGTGGAGCGTCGTATCGGGCAGCGCTTTCGCCGTCGCTGCCTTCCGAATGCCCGAGCGGATGGCGGTGGGTGGAGGACAGGAAATAAGAAATGCGAGGGCGAATCCGTGGCGGCGGCGAAGTGGCGACGAAGGCGGAGGGGGAGCCGTGTCCATGGTAACCCTGCGCCATGACAACCTGCGAGGGGGTGGCGGCGTTGGTCATTTATTGATCTTACAGACTTAGTGACAATCGGGCGACCTGGCTCCGGTGCTTTCACACTCATCCTCTCCCCCGCCACACGACCGCCTCCCCACCCGCCACTCGACCTCCTCGCCCCGCGCCGCCGCCCCCGCTCGCTGATCGGGTTTGACCTCTGCCAGCTCGGACACACGTGAGGAGCCGCCTTCTGGAACCTTCTCCCCGTCTTTTTTTTTCTGACGCCTCCCACCCCCACCACCCCACCCCTCCATTCCATCCCTCACCTCCCCGCCACTGCCGCGGCACATCGACACCTGCTCAGCGCTGCCTCGTGAAACCTCCCCTTCCACCCCGCCCCCTTCGTGTGTTTAGCGAATTTTAAAAGAAAATAAAGCTATTGCAATGGGCCCAAAATCTTCAGAACATGAATGTTTGACATTTTTACATAGGCAAATCAGTTCCAGAGCTACCTATATATACATATAGTTTATATATATATGCATTTAAACATTAACGATAGGAAAAGACAAAATATAAGCAAAGGGACTCACTGAACGTTTCGATCTACAACTATAAATATGCGTATTGCATATATGAATATATCCACACACACACATATATATATATTTTATTATATGTATAGATAAGATTCAGGATTGAAGAATGACCCGCCTAGTCTTTTATTTTTTAAGAGTTTTTCGTCTCTTGAGTGTTTGAAGAGTTTCATAACTCTTTAAAAAAACGACTAGACGGGTCATACTTCGATCCTGAATCTTGTTCATCAACCTTGTCATCAAAATCAACTTATCATATACATAATATATTTATGTATACAGGGTGGTCCTTAATGAACGTACCACCCTTGCAATTTCGTTGGTTGTGGAGAAATCAAAAAACTTGACGAAGTAACCTCCCCTTATTTTTTTGCAAAGAATTCAAAAATTGCAGTTTGAAGCGTCGCGCATGCGCACAAATGCGCGCTGCGCGCACCAACTTTGTTTTTTCAAATGGAACTTCCCCATTTTTATTGCAGATTCGCATTTTAAATCAAATTTCATGAACGTTTTACTTCGACAACTTTTTTTTTCCACTGCGCGAAACGGGCGCCAGGAGCGTTCAAAGTTGCTAAAGTCATCAAAATTGCGCAAAACATGGATTATGGTAAACCCCAACTGTGGCGCATGGCTTTACATTGTTTTTCAGCGCTGATTCACGTGGTGCTGTAAGTTTTTAGATTTACTCAGTTTTTCGATTTTATGCCCTTAATCTACGTTTTTTTGGTGAAATACCTATTACAGTTTTTCCGAAGTATCAACTTTGGCAGTAGATTTATTTTCCCTCGCCCTTTCGCAAGCCCGCCTTAGCCGGTCCCAAGCCCGGGTTGCGAAAGGGCGAGGGAAAATTGGAAAAAAAAATCGGAAAAACTGTAATATTTCACCAAAAAACGTAGATTAAGGGCATAAAATCGAAAAAACTGAGCTAAATCTAAAAACTGACAGCACCACGTGAATCAGCGCTGAAAAACAATGTAAAGTCATGCGCCACACTTGGGGTTTACCATAATCCATGTTTTGCGCTATTTTGATGACTTTAGCAACTTTGAACGCTCCTGGCGCCCGTTTCGCGCAGTGGAAAAAAAAGTTGTAGAAGTAAAATGTTCATGAAATTTGATGTAGAATGCGAATCTGCAATAAAAATTGGGAAGTTCCATTTGAAAAAACAAAGTTGGTGCGCGCGGCGCGCATTTGCGCGCATGCGCGACGCTTCAAACTGCAATTTTTGAATTCTTTGCAAAAAAATAAGGGGAGGTTACTTCGACAAGTTTTTTGATTTCTCCACAACCAACGAAATTGAAAGGGTGGTACGTTCATTAAGGACCACCCTGTTATTATGTAGGTATATAAAAGTCTGATAGTCAGGAAGAAATGTGGGTGCAAAGTTCTTTAGAACTCACTGTAAGTACACTGTATACTTCTAAGCTTGTAAATCTATAGTTAATAACAACAATTTTTCTGTTTTAAAAACACTTGTAAATGTATAGTTAATAATTCTGTATTTAAACTTCCTATTATCATTTTAGCTCATTTTATATTCAGACTGTACTAACTCCCCCCGATTACTACTTTATGCACTAAACTAAAACAACCATAATTGTATGATTGTAGAACCCCCTGAAGATGATGGAATAAACCATCGAAACGTTGGGATAAATCTCGCTTTAATGACTGAACCTCAATAACCACCTGCAACATTGCATACCACGCAAATCTAAATCAACGGTCGATACACCACGGAATTGTATATATGTATATACATATATGTACTATGTGTATGTGTATAACTTAAATCACTTGCGGCGGAGTAGTGGAAATCCATAGCAAAAAACTACAGAATAAGAATAGAAAAGTCTATTTCCACGTAAACTAACAAACTGTAGACCGGTTTCGGTTGTTAAACCATCATCAGTACGCAATAGAAGGGCCATTCTATTGTGTACTGATGATGGTTTAACAACCGAAACCGGTCTACAGTTTGTTAGTTTACGTGGAAATAGACCATTCTATTTTTATCCTGTAGTTTTTTATTTTTTTAATGTGTATGTGCTGTATGCGTGTTGTATATATAATATATATATTTTTAATGTGTCACTCCAGACAATATCTGACCTTGGGTATATAATAACAATTCCCAATTTCACCAAGCTGTTCGTACTGTCAAACAAAAGATGAGTTCGAAGATAAGAGTTTCAAAAATTGTAAGGGGGTTAATTTGAGGTTTTAGGGGTCAAAAATCAATTAAAAAAATTCCGACTGCAAAAATTGCGAACAATTTAAATAAAAATCATTGAAAGTGGTATGGAGCCGAGAGTAAAGGTAGCAAAGGGCCATTCCAGTTGTTCTTCATACATAACAGGGGTAGTAGAATTAGGATTTTTTTGGGTAGAAAATTGGTATTAAGGGCTGAAATCAAATTAATTCACCTGACGTGTGGCGTGGTTATTCCCGACAGAAGGATGAACTGGAAATATTTTTCTCAAAAAAGAGTGGGTCAAATTCGACTTTATAAGGGTTAAAAATCGGTAGAAATAGCTAAAACCACGAAAAAAATGATAAAATTTTACTAAACGTGGTACGGTTTCTCGCTGAATCATCTTTCTACGCAACAGCCCGAAACTTTCTTCGAAAATTCGCTCTTACAGCCATGCTGCATGACCGGAACTTCTTCTTTTAGCGAATTTTCGAAGAAAAGGAAGCTATTGTTCTCGGTCCAACATTTTAGCGAATTTTCGAAGAAAAGGAAGCTATTGTTCTCGGTCCAAAATTTTTAAAACTCGAATTTCCGAAAGATTTTTATACCAAAATCCGTTTCAGACTATCCTGAATTCCCTGCCGAAAGACACCAAAAATTATATGTATATATATATATATATTTATATATATATTTATATATATATTTATATATTTATATATATATTTATATATGTATGTGTCATTCCAGACGATAACTCTCGAAAGAATTGAGATAAAAAGTTCAAATTTGCACGAAAAATCTGTCTTGGCAATCGACAGGCTAAGTTCGAAGATGGGCAGAATCGGGTCACTCTAAGGGGGAGTTTTGAGGAGTTTTAGGGGGGGGGAAATTACCCATAAATTCCCAAAATGAAAAAGTCTGACAAGTGACACCTCATTTTAAAGGTTTTTGTACGCTGAACACGATGGTGAAATCAGAATTGCGACATCTCATTCCATTCTCAAACTGGAGCACTTTGAAGATGAAGGAACGTGGTTATTTCTTGAGATGTTCTTCCTGGTTCGTCTGCTCTAATCTGATAACGGAATGGGATATCGCAATTCTGACTTCACCATCGTGTTCAGCGTTGGAAAATCTACAAACCGAGGTGTTACTCGGCAAAAAATGGAACAAAAAATTTGTTACGTATCCAATACCTACTCTTCTGGTATTCAAAACATTTTTGATTTCCCCCTCCCCCTCCTTCCACCCCAAATTTTACTTTGCGTAAAACTACTCCTGTTTTAACTTTGTATGGTATCAAGTTGGGAAAACATTGGCCGAAAATTAATTTTCAGAAAATTTTAGGCGGAGGAGGAAGATGCCGAAAACTTCGAAAATTCGCTCTTATAGCCATGCTGCATGACTGTGGTTTTTTTTTAAAACTCGAATTTCCGAAAGATTTTTATACCAAAATCCGTTTCAGACCATCCTGAATTCCCTGCCGAAAGACACCAAAAATTATATGTATATATATATATATTTATATATATATTTATATATTTATATATATATTTATATATTTATATATATATTTATATATTTATATATATATTTATATATTTATATATATATTTATATATTTATATATATATTTATATATGTATGTGTCATTCCAGACGATAACTCTCGAAAGAATTGAGATAAAAACTTCAAATTTGCACGAAAAATCTGTCTTGGCAATCGACAGGCTAAGTTCGAAGATGGGCAGAATCGGGTCACCCTAAGGGGGAGTTTTGGGGAGTTTTAGGGGGGGGAAATTACCCATAAATTCCCAAAATGAAAAAGTCTGACAAGTGACACCTCATTTTAAAGGTTTTTGTACGCTGAACACGATGGTGAAATCAGAATTGCGACATCTCATTCCATTCTCAAACTGGAGCACTTTGAAGATGAAGGAACGTGGTTATTTCTTGAGATGTTCTTCCTGGTTCGTCTGCTCTAATCTGATAACGGAATGGGATATCGCAATTCTGACTTCACCATCGTGTTCAGCGTTGGAAATTCTACAAACCGAGGTGTTACTCGGCAAAAAATGGAACAAAAAATTTGTTACGTACCCAATACCTACTCTTCTGGTATTCAAAACATTTTTGATTTCCCCCTCCCCCTCCATCCACCCCAAATTTTACTTTGCGTAAAACTACTCCTGTTTTAATTTTGTATGGTATCAAGTTGGGAAAACATTGGCCGAAAATTAATTTTCAGAAAATTTTAGGCGGAGGAGGAAGATGCCGAAAACTTCGAAAATTCGCTCTTATAGCCATGCTGCATGACTGTGGTTTTTTTTTCTCCCTCCATAGCCTGATTTTTCGACTCGTGTGTACTGGAAGTCACAGATTCCCCCAAATCAACAACCCCCTCCTCCTCACCCACACTAGGTACAAATAGTTGGTCCGCCGACCAGTGCCTCATGCAAATTTGAAAATAGGCTCAAATTCTGCCTATGTACCTACCACGCTCAATAATAGCTCTATTTTTCGTAACGTTTTATCAGCCGCAAAAACGACTGATATCCATTTTGCCCGCCAAAGTAGCCAGCTCGGTCTTGGAGAAACTTGTTCCTTCCCCCTCTGTTGGATTAGAGTACAGGAACCTGTTCCTTCCCCCGAAACCTTGAAATTTCTTTCAACACTGTTTGGCGGGGGCTTTTTTGGTGGGCAAAATGGATATCAATCCTTCTTGCGGCTGAGGAGGTTTTTTTGGCGGGTAAATTTTAACAAAAGGGTTGGGGGGGGGGGGACACTAATTCATTTTGCATTGATGAGGTTAAAATTTTTTTCCCAGTAGGTACCTACCTAAACATTTTTACAGTAGGTATCTACTTCTCAGTACCTACTCAGTACTACCCACTTAGTACCTACTCAGCACTATCTACTTAGTACCTACTCAGTACTACCTATGTAGTACCTGCTTAGTACCGACTCAGTTATTATACTCAGTACCTACTCAGTACTACCTGCTTAATACCGACTCAGTGATTATACTCAGTACCTACATTTTATTCATTTTCCCCGTACCTAAAAAATGCTGAGTAACTACTTACCTGAACATTTTCAAAATGATGGTGGGAGGGGGGGGATGCACAAAAGGCAATTCCTTAGAGTGTAACGAATGTGTGTGCCAAATTTCAGCTCGATCCGTTACGTCTGTGAGGCTGTTGCCCTTGAAAAATAAAAATAAAAAAATTAAAATTGCCTCCCTATACAATGAAAAAAGGTATGCTCAAATCAAGAAGCAACATCAACTGTTATTCAGAGCGAAAAAACGCATTAAAATTATGTTGGTAGATTGCTACGCCCATGAAACTCGATTTTTTGCGTTTAAATCGCACATTTTGAGCGTATTTGCTCACGTTTTTGAGTACTAAAATTCGAACGAGAGGTCATTTTTTCGTAAAATTTTTTGTAGAATTCGAATCTGCAATAAAAAAATAGGAGTCCCCGTTTGAAAAACAATGTTAGTGTGTATTGCGTACGTTTTTTTCCATATGCGTACGCAAAAATGTCGCTTTCAGATCCTACGCAAAAAACGCTGCAAAGTCCTTGTCACATGGGTTTATTATTCTATTGGACATACCTACAGAGATGTTGGCTGTTTATTTATTGTTTCTTTCATATAAAATAATTGAAATAGCTATTTCTGGTGGTTTCCACTAATTTTGGCACCCAAAACACGAATAAGGTACGCTCCTTCTTTTTTTTTTTAAATAAATTATCTCTGATCATTGATAGTACCATTTAATCGTCTTGATCCACCTGTTGACACTTTTTCCAGTGTTATTCTACAAATTGATGGTGATTTCAGACGATTTCCCAGGTTTTTGACTCATAAAAATTCAATTTCGGGAGCTGAACATCTGGTAGAACCTCAATTTTCTACTCTTTAGTCAAAACCGACTTCATATTCGGTCTTCTCGTCCCCAAAAACATGAAAAACGATACCTTAAAAGCTCATGTTACCAACATGTTGCTAAAACGAAAAAAGTACCTATTTTATACACATTTTCACTCATAACTCCCCTGGATATATTCCGATCGGGCTGAAAAGTTTCGGGACACAACTAGGGCCCAAATGGAGCATGTGTGCGAAAGAACGATTTTTTTAGACCGAAAATGAAGCCTGTACACGTGATACGGCGGACGGCGTACGGCGGACGACGGACGGCGTACGGCGGACGGACATTACATTTTTGGAATCTACGCACCTTGAAACGGAAAAGAAAAAATTTTGAGGGGGTGTTATAAAAATTTTTTGCTGAGCGAATACATAGGTGTATTATTCACAGAATAATAAACCAAAAATACACTGCCAAGGTGATGGCACAGGAGCTTCCTCGTCACAATCAGAGTGACCCATTATAAAATAGAACAGACTCGGAAGCAAAATAACATAACATTACATTACATTACATTACATAACATTACATTACATTACATTACATTACATTACATTACATTACATAACGTGAAATATACATATTACATAACATTACATTACATAACATAACATTACATAACATCACATGAAATATACATATTACATAACATTACGTCCATAATACATTAGGTACGTCCATTATACATAATTGCGAAAGTTATGCGTGTTTGAAGAATTTCACGTTAGCGCATGCGCAGGGCGAACCGCTGGCTCTATCATGTTGAAATTTATATGGGACCTCATTGGGCCCTACCCGCTTAATCCCTGAGAATTACATTGAAATTGGGTGAAATCTTTGGTTACTACGGCTGTAACAAGGAAATTGAATCTATTTCACGCCAGCGCATGCGCAGAGCGCACCGAGGGTCCGATCATGCTGAAATTCATACTGAAACTCACTAGGCCTTGTCCAAACAACCCTTGAAAATTTGAGCGAAATTGAATCAAAATTGTGAAAGTTATGCGTGTTTGTTGAATTTAACGTTAGCGCATGTGCAGGGCGTACCACTGGATCAATCATGTTGAAATTTGTATGGGACCTCAAGGGGCCTTATCCGCACCATCGCTCAAACTTTGAGCTGAATCAATTCAAAATCGTGGAAGTTATGGCTGTAACAAGGAAATGCGGACAGACAGACTCACAGACTCACAGACTCACAGACCCACAGACCGACAGACACGGAACCAAATTTGTTCAGTAGGCTTTGAAACGCAAAATGCAAGTGGAAATTTTGATTTCTGAAGACAAAAATTTTTTGGCTCACGAAAGTGAACACAAGGCTTCCGCTGCTTCGCAGACTCGGAAGCAATAAGGTGGGTTACCATTTGAAACTTCCGCATTTGAAACTTCCCCTCCTTAGTGGGGATGTTTGAGTATTACCAGTGAGTATTTCTAAATTTCTAAATGGTACGGAACCTGTCCCAAATTGTTTTAGCGAATTTTCAAAGAAAATGAAGCTATTGCAATGGCTTCGAAATTTAAATAATATAAATTTTTGGAAATTTTCTTCATAGAAATCCGTTTCAGACCATTCTAAAACGATTCCTGAAATTTAACACTTTTTTATATGTATATATATATATATATATATATATATTTTTATATATATTTATTTATATATGTGTCACTCCAGACGATAACTCTCGATAGAATTGAGATAAACAGCTCAAATTTGCACAAAAAATCTATCTTGGCAATCGAAAGGCTAAGTTCGAAGATGGGCGAAATTGGCCTACTCTAAGGAGGGTTTTGGCGCATTTAAAGTGCGCAAAAATTACCCAATAATCCCCAAAATGTTATTTTCCAACAAGTGACCCCTCATTTTAAAGGTTTTTGCACGCTGAACACGATGGTGGAATCGGATTTTAGATATCTTGATCCGTTCTCAAATTAGAGCATTTAAAGTGCGCAAAAATTACCTAAAAATCCCCAAAATGTTATTTTCTAACAAGTGACCCCTCATTTTAAAGGTTTTTGCACGCTGAACACGATGGTGGAATCGGATTTTAGATATCTTGATCCGTTCTCAAATTAGAGCATTTAAAGTGCGCAAAAATTACCCAAAAATCCCCAAAATGTTATTTTCCAACAAGTGACCCCTCATTTTAAAGGTTTTTGCACGCTGAACACGATGGTGGAATCGGATTTTAGATATCTTGATCCGTTCTCAAATTAGAGCATTTAAAGTGCGCAAAAATTACCCAAAAATCCCCAAAATGTTATTTTCTAACAAGTGACCCCTCATTTTAAAGGTTTTTGCACGCTGAACACGATAGTGAAATCGGATTTTAGATATCTAAATCCGTTCTTAAATTAGAGCATTTAAAGTGCGCAAAAATTACCCAAAACTAGGATAATCTTTAAACTCTTACCCCCACCCCCTTAGAGTGGTCAGATTGAAAAATGTGAGAAGTATTAATTGAAGACGAGAGTTCGAAGCAAAAAAGGGGGAGGCAAACGATTAGTACAACTCCTTGAATTTACCCACAGCGATCAAATAAATAAGCACTTAGTACAATTACGTAATAAACAAACGGTAGAATCAGGATGGACAAAACGTACAAATTAAAATAAATACGAAGAGAATATACATAGAAAACCAAATTTTAGACCGAAGTTTTCCTTTATTCAAAACCATAGCCATTAATTCGAATATTTCTTTGAAAATTCGCTCATTAAGTCATGCTGCATGACTGATTTTTTTTGTTATGCGCCCTACCTATGCTCCTAAGTGCCCCGAGGAGAACGAAGTCATCAGCTCCAACCGGGAATCGAACCCGCCTGCCTGGTGACAAGCCAGTGTAAACAAAGTGATGTGATGAACACCAACCATTACACCACGCCGCGCCGGTCCTCCAAGCAGTTAAAAATAACGAGCTATCTGAATAGCTTATTTCTAGCTATGTAGTACGACTGTTTCTCACAGTATTCCGTATGAGATTCAAGGTTTCCTCATTCAAATTAAAGGGTTTTACAAAAATTGTCTGTATAAATATTTATTGGACGAATACGATTCAAGGTTTCCTCATTCAAATTACAGTTTTAGCGAATTTTCAAAGAAAATGAAGCTATTGCAATGGCTTCGAAATTTAAATAATATAAATTTTTGGAAATTTTCTTCATAGAAATCCGTTTCAGACCATTCTAAAACGATTCCTGAAATTTAACACTTTTTTTATATGTATATATATATATTTATATATATATGTGTCACTCCAGACGATAACTCTCGATAGAATTGAGATAAACAGCTCAAATTTGCACAAAAAATCTATCTTGGCAATCGAAAGGCTAAGTTCGAAGATGGGCGAAATTGGCCTACTCTAAGGAGGGTTTTGGCGCATTTAAAGTGCGCAAAAATTACCCAAAAATCCCCAAAATGTTATTTTCCAACAAGTGACCCCTCATTTTAAAGGTTTTTGCACGCTGAACACGATGGTGGAATCGGACTTTAGATATCTTGATCCGTTCTCAAATTAGAGCATTTAAAGTGCGCAAAAATTACCCAAAAATCCCCAAAATGTTATTTTCTAACAAGTGACCCCTCATTTTAAAGGTTTTTGCACGCTGAACACGATGGTGAAATCGGATTTTAGATATCTAAATCCGTTCTTAAATTAGAGCATTTAAAGTGCGCAAAAATTACCCAAAACTAGGATAATCTTTAAACTCTTACCCCCCCCCCCCCCCACCCCCTTAGAGTGGTCAGATTGAAAAATGTGAGAAGTATTAATTGAAGACGAGAGTTCGAAGCAAAAAAGGGGGAGGCAAACGATTAGTACAACTCCTTGAATTTCCCATTTGACATATAATTGTTATGATACCTTCATAGATAGACAAGTACCGGCCCACGTATTACTAGAAGGAAGACGAAAGAAAAAATCTATTTCAAATTATTCAATTTAGGTACTAACAGTAGGAGGAAGAAGGTTAGGTAGGTATCTTATCAATTTATTATCAGTATCATACGAATATTTGATATTCAAAGGTAGGTAGGTACTTAACATGATAAAAATAATATCAATGAAGAAGGAAGGATCTACCTACCTAGTAGAGCAAATCTTGAACTGGTTTTAGATACCAGGCCTGAAATCGTAGTCAAGAGGAAAGGCCATTCAGAAGGAACAAGGAATCTACTCATAACAGTTTATAATTATTACGTAGGTAATTATATGAAATTAATACCTACGTACAAAATGATTGTGTAAAGAGTTCGTAGCAGTTAATAACAAATTATAACCACATGGATAAATTAGAAATCAAGGTAATAAAAAAATATTAGTAACAGGGGCATCTAGTAGGAATATACCTAATAATTATGTTCCAAAGCTACCAATAGGTACTGACCTTCTTTTGAAAAAATCACAATATTGGTAATTACCTACCGATCATGTGATTTTTTTTAACAATAAATTAACTAAATTTATGTATTATAAGGAACCTACTTAATACAATATTTTCCGTTGCCTACCTACTAGTTTTCTTGAGCTGACGGGAATTTAAAAAGGCATTCCTTCTTTGTGTTTCTGCATGGCGGCGGCATCCAAGCTTCCTTTTCTCTTTCATTCACTCGATCGCCTGATCCCGTTCTATGCAAACGCTTTCACTAGCCCGAAAAAACTCTATTACATCATACTTTTTTGTGTTTGAATTGTTCACATTGCAGTTCAAATTTGTAGATCAATCAAGAGAACCCACATGTTCTTCCAAGTGATCCTTCCAGAAACCACATCCTTCCTTCATAGTTTATTTCAAGATTGAGCCTGCATGAAAAACAACCTGCACTTGAAGCACTCATGATTTTCTATAACAACTCCTTTACCTACTGCACTCTCTTGAGTAGGTAAGTCAAAAGTCCTAACTACCCTATCCTACCTAATATGAACCCACGGCGATCAAATAAATAAGCACTTAGTACAATTACGTAATAAACAAACGGTAGAATCAGGATGGACAAAACGTACAAATTAAAATAAATACGAAGAGAATATACATAGAAAACCAAATTTTAGACCGAAGTTTTCCTTTATTCAAAACCATAGCCATTAATTCGAATATTTCTTTGAAAATTCGCTCATTAAGTCATGCTGCATGACTGGTTTTTTTTTTAGTTTTTTTTAAAAATATTTATTCTACTTCCTCACTACCGTAAGGTACGGAAGGCTTGGATTTGTGACTTGAGTACAAAAAATTAATGTTCTCCACAATGAAAATCTCCACTACCATTTTGCGTTACAGACATCAACGAACTTTCTGGTTCCGTGTCTGTCTGTCTGTCCGTCTATGTCTGTGGGTCCTTGTAACGCTCATAACAACCAGAAATAATGATCGAAATGGGCTGAAATTTGGAGAGCAGGTGCGGGTTGGGTAACAGATGGTCCCATACCAAAATCATTGAAAAAGTACTGTAACTTTCGTCTGCGCATGCGCGAACGTGAAATGCTTGAACCCATAACTACCTTAAATACCGTTGAAATGAGTTCAAACTTGGGAGATCGATCAGGAATAATACTTTGATAGTTCCACATGAATGTCATTGGAATCACACCGTAACTTTCGTCTGCGCATGCCGAACATGAAATGTTGATTATTTTCTTGTAACGCTTTTAAATACGCGAAAAACAGTCGTGCACTTTGAGGGTACACGCGGGTGGGATCGCAGATGGTTACACATGAAAATCATTGAAATCGTACTGTAATTCTCTTCTGCGCATGCGCAAACGTGAAATACTTCAAACGCCCGTAAGTATCGTTGAAATCAGTTCAAATATGGAGGGTTGATCAGGAATAATACTTTGATAGTTCAGTATGAGTATCATTGGAATCGTACTGTAACTTTCGTCTGCGCACGCGCAAACATGAAATGTTGACCACCTCCTTGTAACGCTTCTAACTATAGTCGGAGTATACGCGAAAAATAGTGGTTGAGAGCAGGAGCTACCCAACTAATTCTGTTAGTCCACTGAATAACCTACCCAACTATTCTATGTATACGTTC
Source organism: Leptopterna dolabrata (assembly GCA_954871275.1). Classification (NCBI taxonomy): domain Eukaryota; kingdom Metazoa; phylum Arthropoda; class Insecta; order Hemiptera; family Miridae; genus Leptopterna; species Leptopterna dolabrata. The sequence goes on from OX940974.1 coordinate 18,300,585, forward strand.
ACGTGAGTCAGGTGAGGAAGTAGTATTAGCCTCCTTCTTCCTGGCATCTGCTGAGGTGATAACCACGGGACGCCACTCTCTCTCGCTCCCTCCCCCTCTCCATCACCCTCTTCCTCCCTCCCTCCCTCCCTCCCTCCCGCATGTGAGCTTGTGTTAGTCAGTAGAACAGGGACCCCAGCAAACGTAAAGCGACAACAGATTTTCAATCATGCTGAAATTGATCCCAGTAATTGGAGAATTCGCCGATGTGCAGGTCTGAATCTACAGGGGATCAGGATGAGTGATGACCCTTCTGCTTAACTGGTTCAGAACGTTTCAACATACAAACATATTTATGACACAGAGAAGGATTTCAGGCTGTTACGCCCATCATGAGCGCTCAGCTGCAGTTGATCAAACACGACCACAAGCGGAAACCGGTCTTTTTTTATTTATTTATTTAATTTACACGGGAATTTTCTTCCCTTTTCTACATAACCATAAATTCCAGCACACTTCGCATAGCAATAGACATTCGTACCTTGCTACAAATAAAATATACAAACAATACAAAAAACAAAACAAAAAATACAATAAAATAAACAAACAAACAAACAAACAAATGAAAAGAACAAAGTGGTAACTCATCTACGCATTTTGAACCATGACTTGACTTGAGCGGGGAAGCCTCACTAATGTCATTAAACTGGGCAATAGAGTTGGCAGACCGCTGCATTCTGACGACGGAAGAGTTGCTGCCGTAATTGGTCCTGTGGTACTCAGGGAGGAATGGGTCACGGCTTCTAGTGGTTCTGGAGGGCACTCTATAATTCACCATTGCTAATAAAGCTGGAGAGTCGTACTGGTTTCGGATTATCTTGCTCAACGTGGACAAATCAAGCAGGAGCCTCCTCTGTTCAAGTGTGTCTAGCCCCATCAACCTCCTCATGCCAATCTCACTGTACTCGTCCAGCACATCAGTCTTGTGGAAGGCCATCCTTAAAAATTTATTTTGCACACGCTCCAAAGACTGGATATACGTGGAATACACAGGATTCCAGACCACCGAGGCGAACTCCAAATGGCTCCGCACCAAGGAGCAGTACAGCAGTCTTCATGCCTTATGTATACCTAACCTGTTGAAATAAACATTCCGGACCAATTAAGCAGAGAAGTCATCACTCATCCTGATCCCCTATTGATCCTAATAATTTTTTGTTTTACAATAATAATTGTTTGTTAATAATATTATATTTGTATGTTAATAATTTTATTGTTTAAAATAGTTTCTTCTGTATTGTTCTTAAAAGTACTTGAAAGGATAGCGAGTGGGGGAGTGGACTGTATTAAATTGATGAGGAAATACGGGGTAGGTATATTGCTGGTAATCATTGTAATTTCTACTCCTACCTGTTGCTGTTCCGGTGGTTTTACCTGGGGTATCCCAAGGTGATGAGGCCGTGCAAACGACGATGGCGGTGATGGCGGTTTCTGTGGTGACGGAAGGGGAGGTAAAAGGTAGGAATGGAATGAAATTGTATGAGGTATGGCATACGAGTGATGCGGAAGGCGAGAAAAAACTTTTGTGGAACTGATCGCAAGGAATGATGGAAGGAGACTGGTAGAAAAATGAGGGTTGCAAGCTTCCTCGCCAGAGTGAGTTGGGAGCGGGCACCAGTGTTGACTCGACAAGCCGCCCGGGGTGAAACTACGAAGTTTCGCAACAGAAAAGCTATTGGAGCATAAACTTTCTCAAAATCAAACATGTTCACGCACAAATCAAAGCAAAGAGATACTGGTAAAAAAAAAAAAATTGTATACTGAGAAAAGGAAATAAATAAATAAACAAATAAAATAAATTAGTTGTTTGGGTTTAGTGGAGCGGCGGAATTGGGACCATGGTATGAACTGGTCTCACGTATTCACCGGAAGAGGTCTTGACCTTAGCCACACGAGCAACGTTGTCCTTGCCAGGGTATACTTCGAGAATCCTGTTGACTGGCCAGTGAAGGTAAGGCGTCTGAAGTTTGCGAATGAAGACAACATCCCCAGGTACAAGATTTTCCTGGTTCTTTGTCCACTTCTCACCTGGAATAAGAGAAGGCAGGTATTCGACCGATCAGCAATGTGAAAAAGCAAGTTATCGTAGTTGTCGCGTATGTTCAGTGCGGCCAATGCCGTTACATTAGTGTCAAAGACACCGTAAAAAGGCGGACAAACTGGAATGCGTCGACTCACTTATTTGACGAAAATCAAGTATTGAAGAGATGTAATGAGACGCCAATAACCTTTTGCGATGATACCTATCAAGAATAGATTGCCATGTGATTGGATAATTTTCGTCACTAATAGATAGCCTAGAAAACTCCGTAAATAATGGAATTTCTTTACTGGCGACATGAGATTGCTGTTGTGAATGAGCGACTCATACGACACGTGAAATGAAGACCATTTATCGATATCTCCATTGAAACTAGGTATCTGAATGCGTTGTAAATGAGCGTGTGCACCTTGATTGTAATGTACCGTGGAAGCAGTATTGTTTAATGACTCGTTGTGGCGGGATCGAGGCGACAGCTTACGAAACACACCTTTGCAAAAGTAGTAGTAGTTATCAAAACTAGCGCTAACTTCCTCCAGGTCTGTTACCCTGCAATCATCACCTTACCTTCGGATTCAATTCCATTGTCATTTAGCACAGACGTTCAAATCCTTCGTAGACTGATTGAATTTTATCCATTCGCGACGCAAATTGACTGAAATCCTTAATCTCGTCAACATTCACACCAGTTGTAGAGAGGTTGTCCATCTTTACTGCCAATTCATAGCAGCTCATCATGCGAGTGAACTGCTTGTCGCGTTTGATAATTGCGGATTCGACCTTTTGATCGTCCATGACAATGTAAAGTTGTAATAAAGGATAAATAATATAAGGTTGTTGACTCCCTATTTGAATACAAAAACCAGTAAAACTTTACTTGAATGAAAGCGGAAAACAGTTTGAGAAAGGTATGGACACTATGCGATAAGCAGCTAATAATAATGATAATGGAATGGAGTGCAAGTTCCCGGCTAGCATCCACAGGTGGGATAAAACGTATTCCACTTCCGTTATTCAAATTTCAAGAGAGCGGGTTTGTTTACGAAGTTAACAACGACAAAAGGTCAAAGATTCCTTTTTTCTCGTTCGAAGTTCGAAGAATGGTAAAGATTCGAGACCAATCCAGACAGAATAATCAAACAGGAATTTCGATTAGAATGTTATGATCAAATCTGGCTGGGAAGGACCATGAAAGGATAGGGAGTGGGGGAGTGGACTGTATTAAATTGATACGGGGTAGGTATATTGATGGTAATCGTTGTAATTTCTACTCCTACCTGTTGCTGTTCCGGGGGTTTTACCTGGGGTACCCCAAGGTGATGAGGCCGTGCAAACGACGATGGTGGTGAAGGCGGCTTCTGCGCAGAAGGGGAAGTAAAAGGTAGGAATGGAATGAAATAGTATGAGGTATGGCATACGAGTGATGCGGAAGGCGAGAAAAAACTTTTGTGGAACTGATCCCAAAGAATGATGGAAGGAGACTGGTAGAAAAATGGGGGTTGCAAGCTTCCTCGCCAGAGTGAGTTGGGAGCGGGCACCAGTGTTGCCCCGACAAAACTTACTTTTGACCTAATTCCAAACTTGTCGTATTATTTTGTTCCATTTTCGTTGTCCTTTCGGATTTTTAACTTCTTTATTTTCGAGTTTTAATTTTTTTTATGACGTACGTACCTACTTGTTCGTGTATTATTCAATTCTGAATAGGTACTCTTGGTGTTACTGTGAAATTGATCTCAACATTCTAAATAGGAATTTCCACCAAAAAGACTTGATTTATTTCAAAAGTTAACATGTCCATCAGCTGTTTTTTTTTGTTTTTTTTTGCAAAATGTATCAAGTCCCAACTTTATGTTGCTTTATGACCGTTATTATCTGAAGGGGGTGGAAAGTAGGATATCGCGTGGTTCCAGACCTGACGGACAGAATTTTGGTATTATTACCTGTTTGGAAGGAATAACTTTTTTGGTACTCCTGAAAGTTTTCCAAAATGGACAACTGACACACAACGGTTTACTATTTTGTACAGATGGTATTCTGTACAAAATAGTAAACCCTTCTGTTACAGATCACAGCTCTCCGTATAGATAACCCGTATATATAATATAATATGTACTATTCTATACATATTACGTAGATCGCAGACCCTCCGTAGGTTAGTACCTACCTAACCCCGTACTCGTTACTAGGAACCTACCTAAATCACGAGATAAATGTTGCTAAAATAATTCTGTCTATGACAAACAGTAAATAAAATGGCAAAAAGAAACGCAAATAATGAAGTTCTGAAGGAAAACTGTTGATGTGGAGTGAAAATACACTGGAAATGGCGGATGAAGTTGGGACAGAAACAGGGGGATTTAGAAATTTTTTTTTTTTTTCATGCTCGATTCCAAAGGTTCATTATTGAAAATAATGAACCAAAAAAAAATCGTTTTGAGGAGCCACTCATAGGATAATTTTGGCTGAGTCATCTCACATGCAATTCGAGTAGGTAACTATAAACATATTATGTGTATCCGTACCGACACGAGCTGACTTGATCTCTCATTTTAAAATATCCAACTTGCAGATACTTCGTTCGACTTCGCTCAAGTTTGATTGGTAACTGAGAAGTGGTTCATTCATGGTACATTTAGCATTAAACTGAGGATACATCAACGAGCTATTAGTTGGGTATTATATGTGGAAACTGTACTGTCCTAGTGGATTTTTTCCTCCGATATGAAATTGATTAAATTTTTATTAAGTAGGTACCTACTTTGCTGAAAAAGCTATTCACTAATAAATTAATTGGATATAATATTGTTAAAAATCAATATTTCCTCTAGGCAGGAATTAAAAATTATCAAGTCGTACATGGTTTGTGAGCGGGATCTCTGGGACAAAAAGTAATTAAACGTATGATATGTAAAATAGTTTATACAGATTCTTACACGACTCGAGTTTTATGTGAGTTGTTGTGAAACCCAACAAGGACATACCAGCCCTTATGAAAGACCTCTTTCTGGTATATATGGAACATAAAGATTACCTATGGAGGAGGTATTATAGGTATCTTTCCCTCCCGAGAACTGACACATTTTTACGAACAACCCAATCGTTTCTTGTGCTCCCTTCTTCTTCGTCACAACACACCACTCGCACAATCTATTGGATTCAGTGCGAACTTCACTCCGAACGCGACCTTGGCGAGCTGAGGAGTCCCAAAACGAACGCCGAGGTAACATGCAACACTGATCTGCTTTCGTACTGCAGATAGGCTTACCAATACGCGATGGTGCGCGATTATCTCAAATTTGACATCGACCTTTTATTAGCTCCATGTCGTCGTCATCACCACTTACCGCTGACCGCATAGGAACAACCACACCACAGAGATGCAGAGAGCTGTATGAAAAGCATTGTATTACGGTCGAATCTTATTAGCTTAGAAAGTTATTAGCTAAGACAGAAAATTCATCAACCCTACATTCATATTTATCACAAATTTGGCACCACGTGTGCCTGTCGTAGCAGACAGTACATTCAGGCCGATCCTTGCACCCCCCCCCCCCCCCCCCCCTGTTCAACAACAAGCGACACGAGGGAACTTCAAACGTAGGTACGAGTTATGCATAGGAATCTATCTATACCTACGTATGAATTCACATCTAGTGACGCGGGAGCGCGGCGCACGCCAAGAAAACCGAATATAACGCGTAAGCGACCAAGAACACTGTTTACACGGCAGAACAAGTAGGGGTTTCACCCCCCGAACTAGGTGGTCTCCGGTGTTGATTTTTTGCCCACCCATTCTCGAAAGGCCCCTGAGGACGTACACCAAATTTCAACGTTCGATACCATCAGGTGCTGGAGTTACGGAAGTTTGAAAATCACAACTGTTAACCTTTTGAGGACGAAAGCATCGTACCGAAGCTAACCTCCCAACTCCCCATGGGACGATCATCTGTTTCCTCATTTTCCTGTTGTGGACGAAAGCATCGGCCTCATGCTGAATTCTAAAGTCTCCACTGGACGAGTAATATTTTGGCGCCAACCTTCTTCGAGCCGAGGCAAAAATGGTGTTCCCAACTGATTCTGATTCACCAGTACAAATCATCATTTTTTATTGAAAAAAATTGAAACAATTATTACTTTTTCTTCATAGCGTTCACTGATGAGCATAATTAATTCTATTTCGACGTCTAATAGATTGATGTTGAATTTGAAATATTACTATTCTTTGTATAAAAGTGACGTTAGTCAGAAGCAACATTTTCACAATCTTCTTTTCTGCTAATAAGAATGATAAACTACGAATGATTTGATGATTGAACTACTTATTTAAAATGATTTAATGAAAGTTTAGGAACATGGCAAAACTTGTTTTAAATTTTTAAATTTCGTAAATCTTCTGGAGTAGTTAATTAAACCTCTCAAAACAAGTCCTGGGTACGAACTAATTCACTCGCGACGAAATCGTGGAAACCCATTACAAAGAAAAACGGAGTTATTGAAATGAAACAATAGTCTATTTATTCCACTAATACACTAAAAAACGCGAAAAACACTGTTATACCGATTTCGGTGATCAAACCATCGTCAGTAACAAACAATAACTGTAACCCCGTTTTTTTTTTTTTTAATCCTGGGTGCAGAGCGGGGTTCCCTGGGCAGGTCTTGAAATAAAATCGTGTAGTTTTCCGCTGATTCATTCACATAATTATTAGCGAATTTCATTTGACAAAGGCTCATTCATTGGTTGCTGTTTGATTCTTCAAATAAACACAGTAACAGCTTAACTTTGAACACCTGAAGCGGGAGTTACTGGCTCTATTGGAGTATGAAAATTGTTCGACCGGATTTATCATTATCTGAAGTAAACTGCCGTGCATTCAAGGAGTCGAAAATAAAAATCAGAGTAAAATAAAAATGAGAAAAAATGAATCAGCATCACTACGATGCTTTCGTCCATTCGGAGGTTTTCTGTTCAGCATCGGTATGTTTTTCAAAACTCGACAGGTTCGTCCTGTAGGTTGTTTCACCTGAAGCATCGTACCGATGCTCTCGTCCTCCAACTGTTTTTCAGGCCCACATCTTTCGTCCTCAAAAGTTTAAGTGCAGTCGAACTTCAGCTGGACAAAACTCCTGTCGCTTGGCTGAACGGTAAAGTAAATGAAGGCCATTCATTTCGAGATAGCTATTCATAAATAAGTTAATTTATTCCCACTGTTTCTCACCCATAAATTATTTTACTTGCCTTCTCGGTAATTCTGAGCAATTACTGTGTCAACAACTTCAATTTTCTTTATATTTTTGTATTACAAACTGTAAGTACTTACATAACTAAAAACACAATTTTAAATTGTTGGAAAGTCGAAAAAGACGTTAAAAATTACCGCAGTAATCGCCTGCATCAGTGCCCTCATCAGAGTCAGCAGCAACTGATTTTTTGATTTCGAATGGTGTTTCGTCGTCATAAACTTCTGCGATAGCGCGAAACAAATTATGCAACCTTTCCGTTAGTCAGGATATTTCCTTTTAAACATGAATACCGCCAGAAGTACTCGTACTATAAAATTATGTTTCGTTTTTCCGTACCTATAGGAACCTTCTTATCGCTCGTCAACCTCAACGACGGCTTTCCAACATTCAATTTGCATGTTTTTTATTTTCTCTGGACTGCCTGGTCGTCATACAAAAACATGTATAAAGAACATTGTAGTTGAGCCAGTAATTGCTCAGAATCATCGCCTTTTCAAAGTACCTACTTGCGGTGAGAGGCATAATACCAACCCGAGAAAGCTGTGTTATTGTAAATTCTGCTAAAGGATTAGTTTAATAAAAAGTTCCCGATTAAAATGTTTGAGCTTTCTATACTTTTCAATCTATTGCCTCTTGTTATGCAGTAAAAATAAATATTTCTACGGCGGAGAATGCCCACTATTGGGAAACCCACAGCTATATCATCTTAAATTCGTACTCCACATTCACAAATACTAATCAGGTAGCTATTAAATTTAAAAAAAAAAACCAGTCATGCAGCATGACTTAATGAGCGAATTTTCAAAGAAATATTCGAATTAATGGCTATGGTTTTGAATAAAGGAAAACTTCGGTCTAAAATTTGGTTTTCTATGTATATTCTCTTCGTATTTATTTTAATTTGTACGTTTTGTCCATCCTGATTCTACCGTTTGTTTATTACGTAATTGTACTAAGTGCTTATTTATTTGATCGCTGTGGGTAAATTCAAGGAGTTGTACTGATCGTTTGCCTCCCCCTTTTTTGCTTCGAACTCTCGTCTTCAATTAATACTTCTCACATATTTCAATCTGACCACTCTAAGGGGGTGGGGGGGGGGTAAGAGTTTAAAGATTATCCTAGTTTTGGGTAATTTTTGGGCACTTTAAATGCTCTAATTTAAGAACGGATTTAGATATCTAAAATCCGATTCCACCATCGTGTTCAGCGTGCAAAAACCTTTAAAATGAGGGGTCACTTGTTAGAAAATAACATTTTGGGGATTTTTGGGTAATTTTTGCGCACTTTAAATGCTCTAATTTGAGAACGGATCAAGATATCTAAAATCCGATTCCACCATCGTGTTCAGCGTGCAAAAACCTTTAAAATGAGGGGTCACTTGTTGGAAAATAACATTTTGGGGATTTTTGGGTAATTTTTGCGCACTTTAAATGCTCTAATTTGAGAACGGATCAAGATATCTAAAATCCGATTCCACCATCGTGTTCAGCGTGCAAAAACCTTTAAAATGAGGGGTCACTTGTTAGAAAATAACATTTTGGGGATTTTTGGGTAATTATTGCGCACTTTAAATGCTCTAATTTGAGAACGGATCAAGATATCTAAAATCCGATTCCACCATCGTGTTCAGCGTGCAAAAACCTTTAAAATGAGGGGTCACTTGTTGGAAAATAACATTTTGGGGATTTTTGGGTAATTTTTGCGCACTTTAAATGCGCCAAAACCCTCCTTAGAGTAGGCCAATTTCGCCCATCTTCGAACTTAGCCTTTCGATTGCCAAGATAGATTTTTTGTGCAAATTTGAGCTGTTTATCTCAATTCTATCGAGAGTTATCGTCTGGAGTGACACATATATAAATAAATATATATATATATACATATAAAAAAGTGTTAAATTTCAGGAATCGTTTTAGAATGGTCTGAAACGGATTTCTATGAAGAAAATTTCCAAAAATTTATATTATTTAAATTTCGAAGCCATTGCAATAGCTTCATTTTCTTTGAAAATTCGCTAATAACTAAACTTCCCCAAGGAACGGGAAATGATAAAATCATAAGTTTACACGCGAGCATCGAAGTTATTTCAGAACATTTTAACACTTCGATGATGTTCAAAAAGTGAAACCGAAATTTACGAAAGTTGAACTGGTACACCCATTGTAAAATAAAACGTAGGTACCTCACTTCGTCCAAGTACGTAGCCAATAAACCACAACTAAAATATAATATGTGTCGTGAGTCCCTCCCGGAACTACTCCTAGCAGATTTAAGTTCTCACAAATATTTCATAAGCCAACTTTAATTCTTACCAAATATACCATACGAGTGGGGAACAAGCCGCAGGAGTCAGAGCACAACCTGGGTCCCCACCATCCCCTACCAAGTAGGGGATGGAGGGAGACGACTCCCAGTAAGGTAAATACTCGCCTCCTTCGACTTTTCACTCATTCGACGCTTCCTCTAGCCGCTGGCTACTCTCTCTCTTCCTACCCTGCTCTCTCTCCTACAACCTAAAAGATCCTAGATGGCGGTGGTGGTCAGCCCATAACCGCCTAGGCAAATTCTCCTCAAAAGATTCCAGATGACGGTGGTGATTCGCTCATAACCGCCTGGACACAACCTAAAAGATCCTAGATGTCGGTGGTGACTCGCTCATAACCGCCTAGGCACAACCTCATCCAAAAAGATCTCAGATGTCGGTGGTGACTCGCTCATAACCGCCTGGGCAATTCCCTCACACCACCGTGATGAATATACGCCAATTTTAAATTCATCACAACAACAAAATAAAAACACCCCCACAGCTATAATATTTGGAATTTAAACTTTATATTACCTACTAGTAACAAACAGGAACATTTCAAATAAATCTTGAAAGTTATTGTGGTTAAGTATTAGGTAGGTACCTACCTAATTTAATAGGTACCTAACTTATGAAACAAAACTGTGTATTAATTTTTTTTATTTAGTAGTTACTAACAAAATTAGTATTATTAAATATAATACACTTTTTATTGTGAAGTAATAGCATTGCTGTAAAAATCGTGTACATTCACTAAATGCATCGGAAAAATTAGGCAGGACACAGGTATGTACAAGGATTCTGGGTTGGCGTCATCACGATCAGCTGATCGGTCGACCACTGCCATATCCCTCAAGGTCATCTGCGCGGCGGGTGAGGAGAGGCTGCGCGGACCTGTCGTTTTTGTATAACTTGCTGAGATGCAGGTCGGACTCAATGGAGCCACTGGAAACAGTGAAATTCAACATTCCGAGTGCTGGCAGTAGAAGCCGAAACCTTCTTTTGGAATCGCGGTGCAAAATCACCAGCATTCACTATTAGAGAGAACAGTAAGGTTTTAAAAACCTATCAGCAAATAGGACATATATTTTTCAACTCTCCAAACCAAATTTATGTCGATTTGTTTAGATTTTGGTTTATATTTGGAATCGAGCATGAAAAAAAAAAAATTCTTACCCCCCCTCAAAATTTGATGGTTTACGTTTCAAGGTATGTAGAATCCGAAAATGCAAAAACAATATTTCTGTCTGTCCGCCGTACGCCGTACGCCGTAAGGGCCACTTTTCTTAGTTCCCATGAAAAGAAATCGATGAAATTCGGGTTATAGGTTCCGTTCGGGGTCTAGTTGGTCCTAGAAGCTCGGCGTTACTATCAGTCACCTCTAAGGGGTTCAAAATAGGGGTTGAAATTTTCAGAACGCCGTATCTTGAAAACTTTCGATTGAAGGGTATGGTTTTTTTTGCGATATTAAATTTGTCTTGAGCTAAACAATTTTTTGAGGCCAGCCGGAGCACTGTACGTCCAGCCGTTCGTGTGCACCAAAAAGCTTCGTTAACATGATCGTGAATCAAACGGTATAAATCCGGCCGGGATTTCATCACTAAGGAGCACCTGATTATAATCAAGGATGGCTGTATGAAGTCGAGTTGGTTGTTGTCCGATATTATTTCATTTGATAAGATGGACTATTGGATTTTGTTGGTAGGTACTTGTGAAACTTGAACAAACTTTGAAGTATTATTGATGGGTAAATTATTACACAACAGCAAATTATTACACAACGGTAAATTATTCCATAACGGTAAATTATTACACAACGGTAAATTATTACACAACGGTTCATCTACCAAGAAGGGGCTGGATTTTGTTAATCGGTACTTTTGCAACTTGACCAACCGTTGAAGTATTATTGATGGGCAAGTTATTACACAACGGTTCATCATACTTGACCAGAGGGTAGGGACTTTTAGTATCTCCGTGTACCTACTGTAAAGTATTTCGGATGATTAACTGTAACTCACCATTACCAAACGAAGAATGACTTTTTTATTGTTTACTAGAAACGGGACATTGGTAACCACATGGGTTACAACACAACATAACGAATGCAGGTCGCTAAATCTTCTCCCCCTCCAGCTTATGTTGGGCCTCCATCTGTATTTCTTCTGTGACGTAGTTGGTCTGCATGTTTTTTTCTCTGCACCCCCTCTAGGTCTACCAGGTACGAGTAGAGTCCTAGTGTCTTCACTATCCCCCCCTCCGTGTAACCTTTCCCATTTGGATTCAGCACCCACACCTCCTGGTCCTCACCAAACTCCTTGAACTTCGCCTTCCCGTCATGAACCACTTTCTGTTTCACCACCGCCGTGTCAATGTGACTTCCTATGCATGGTTTCAGCAAATCCAGTCTTGTGTTGATCCTTCGACCAAACATCATCTCCGCTGGCATTTTTCCTGTCGTCCTCTGTGGTGTAGTGCGGTATGACATCAAGAACGTTTGCAGTCTCAAATCCATATCTCTTATTGTGGCCAGAGCTTTCATTCTTGGATTGAACGTTCGTACCTCTCGCTCCGCTAGCCCATTCGTCTTAGGATGATACGGCGTTGACCGGATGTGCACGATATTATTGCTTTCACAAAATTCTTTGAATTCGTGTCCACTGAACTGTGGTCCATTGTCTGAAACTAGACTCCTCGGCAGCCCAAACCTTGAAAACACTTCTCTTAAGTGCCTGATTGTCTTTCCAGTGGTGGTACGCTCCATGTGAAAAACTTCCAGCCGCTTAGTTGTGGCGTCTACAACTAAAAACCACATTTTCCCCTGAAATGGCCCGCAAAAATCGACATGCACTCTGGTCCAAGGTTTTGCTGGCACCGTCCATGAATAAGTAGGGGTACCTCCATGTCTGCTGGCCGAATTGCTTGACAGCATGTACACCCCTGGACATGAGCTTCAATATCCTTGTCCATGTTTGGCCAATACACATGACAGCGTGCTACAGCCCTCATTCCCGTGATGCCTGGATGGCCTTCATGTAGTGTATTCAGAACATGCGCTCTTAATCCTGTTGGGATCACCAGCCGCCCTCTCCAAAGCAGCATAATATTTTCTTCTTTTGACAGTTCTTCCTTTTTCTCAAAGTACGTGTGCATCTCCTGAGGCAATTCTTGCTTTGACTGCGGCCACCCAGAGCCAAGGAAAGTCAAAACCCTTGCTAGTGTCGCATCTTTCACCAACTCGGCCTTCAACAGTTTTTGGCTTAAGGCTACATCTTGTAATCGAATAAAATTCAATCTTCTGCCATACGAACTACCCTCTTCTTCTTCATCGGACTGCTCGGTGGAGTCCATTGGCAACCTTGATAATACGTCCGCAGGTGCATTTTTACTTCTTGCTTGATGTTCAATTTCGTAGTCGAACGACGCCAATATGATTGCCCATCTCGTGAGTCTATTTGCCGCCATCTTTGGGATCTCTTTGGACTCCCCAAACAAATGAACTAATGGCTTGTGATCCGTACGTAACACGAAATGACGACCATACAGATACTGTTTGAATTTATTGACCGCAAAAATAATTCCCAGAGTCTCTTTATCAATAGCTGAATATCGTTTCTCTGCCGTTTTCAGTGTTCTTGAAGCAAACACTATCGGTTTCTCTGACCCATCCGAATATTTATGGAATAAGACTGCTCCTAATCCCCTGTCACTTGCATCTGTTGACACGATGACGGGAAGTTCCTGATTGTAGTGCGTCAGCGAATTTGCCGATATGAGCAATCTCTTCACCTTCTGGAACACCTGAGTTTCCATGTCCCCCCACTCCCATTTCGTGTTTTTGGCTAATAGTCGGTGGAGCGCTGAGCATTCCCCCTGTAGGTTAGGAATGAAATTACCATAATAATTTATTGCGCCCAAAAATGATCTCAACTCCTTCTGGTTACCTGGCGCAGGCATTTTTGATATGGCTTCCAACCTCTCCTGAGTTGGATGCACTCCCGCACTATTTATCAAGTGCCCCATATATTTCACTTGCTCTTGGAGCCACTTACACTTCTCTGGTTGCGCTCCCACCCCTGCGTCCTCCAGCCTTTTCAACACCAGTTCAAGTCTCCTTATGTGCTCTTCCTTTGTACTTCCCGTGACAATTATATCATCAATATAATTCGAGACCCCTGGTGTCCCAGCTAGTATAGTTTCCATTACCCTCTGGAACAAACATGGCGCAAAACATATCCCAAATGGTAACCTTTTATAGCGGAAATATCCTTTATGAGTGGCAATGACTAGGTATTTCCTTGAACTTTCTTCTACTTCCAATTGCAAATATGCATCTCTCAAGTCAATCACTGAATACCTTCGCCCTCCAGCCAGTTTTGCAACTAAATCTTCGAATGTTGGCAGAGGATGCGGGTCTGTGTGGACATACTTGTTTAATGTCACCTTGAAATCGCTGCATAACCTCAATTTCCCGTTTGCTTTCGTTGCAACCACCATTGGTGACGCCCATTCGATTGGAGTTTTGTTGGCATCTACTTCCTCAATAATGCCTTGTTCCTTTAGCCTAGTGAGTTCTTCTTCTACTCGTGCTTGTAAACTGAATGGTACTCTTCGAGGGTTGAATACTTGCGGAATTGCATTTTCCTTCAAATGGATTGCCACCTTGTGTGTCCTAATTGTTCCTGTCCCTGGCTCAAAAACTTTTTTGAACTTGTTCAATAGTTTCCTAATGTCTACATCATCTTCCTCAGCCTTATTCTGTTGGGTGGTCAGCTTCCTAATCCTTGTTTCTTGGGGTAAGGGAACTCCAAATGCTAATAGCCAATCCATTCCAAACAGCGGAATATCATCTTGTCTAGTTACTACCATTGGTAACTTCAGACTTTTCCCGAATGCGTGCACCTCCACTTTTGTCTTCCCTAGCGTTTCTACCTTCACACCTGTGTATGCAAGTAGACTAGCTGACTTCTTTAATGTAGGTGCTCCAACCTCTTTCCACACCTTCTCACTCACGACTGTTTTAGCTGCCCCTGTGTCGAACAACATTTCTATACGTTTCCCATTTATCATCACGTCGAGTATCACTTCTGAACCCTTCTCCATTCTTCTAATCCTAGCCACAACCTCCGAATCACTATACTCACCCGATTCTGATTCACTTCGCTCCTCTCTCGTGGCATACTCCAACTTATTTGTTTGTCTGGCATTCATCCGTTCTTTCTTTATTTTCACGTTCCCTGATTTTAGGCACACCACTGCAAAATGGTTTCGCCCCTTACACTGTTGACATACCTCCCCTATTGCTGGGCATGTATTCATACCTTTATGCGCCGTTCTACCACATCTAAAACAATGCTTTCCTGGTACTAACTCCGTACTTTTTGGTTGAGCTCTTTTCTGGAAACTTGCAGGTTTCTCTTGACCATGTTGTCTAGATTGTCTGAATTCATTATAGTTTAACTGTTTTGGGCTCATTATATTACGTGTTTTCGATACTCTACTGTTATCCGAAATCCTTTCCTGCTGAATCTTTGCTTGTTCTAAAATTCGACAGAGTTTTTCTATTTCCTCTAACGTACTTTCCACCGTTGGATATTGTTTTAATATTTCCTGTTGCCATTTGGAATTTTGCAGGCCAAACAGCATTTGATCTCTTAACCGTTCGTCGAGAGAATTTCCGAAACGGCACCTAGAAGCTTGTGAATGTAATCGGAGAGAGAACTCAGCAATCGACTCATTTTCCTCCCTCTCCATGTTAGCTCCCCCTACCATAATGCTTCTCTAGAACTGCTACTAGCTCATCGAACGGTATCTCTTCCACATCTTTCGGTGAAAAAAAATCTACTAGAACTTTAAACGACCGTGTTCCTATCTTAGCAAATAAGTAATCCCTTTTTTGCTCACTACATTCGATCGTACTGGCCTTTAAGGCAATTTTAAACCGTTTTAGCCAGTACTCCCACTCATCACTTTCTGCACTGAACGGTTCTATTACAAATGCTTTCATGTCCATCCTTGTCCTACCTGAATCTTCCGCTGCCTCACATTCCACCGGTCTGTAAACCGGAGTTCCCGCTGGGGATCTCCTCCCTCTTCTCTTAGGTGGCATATCCCATCCTCGTCGCCAAAATGTAGTATCTCCGTGTACCTACTGTAAAGTATTTCGGATGATTAAGTGTAACTCACCATTACCAAACGAAGAATGACTTTTTTATTGTTTACTAGAAACGGGACATTGGTAACCACATGGGTTACAACACAACATAACGAATGCAGGTCGCTACAGTACTGACCACAGAAAACAGTGATCTACGCAGAAGGGGGTTGCGCTATTTCACTCCACATCAACAATTTTCCTTCAGAACTTCATTATTTGCGTTTCTTTTCGCCATTTTAGTTACTGTTTGTCATCGACAGAATTATTTTAGCAACATTTAACTCGTGATTCAGGTAGGTACCTAGTAACGAGTACGGGGTTAGGTACTAACCTACGGAGGGTCCGCGATCTACATAATATGTGTAGAATAGTACATATTATATTATATGGACGGGTTATCTATACGGAGACCTGTGATCTGTAACAGGAGGGTATTCTGTACTAAATAATAAACCGTTGTGCAGGGGTTTGCAGCGTTTTTATTCGGTGAAAGGAGGAACTCTCTAGAGCTTCATTGGTTATCTGTTATTTATTGTTGGTTCATAGGTTATATGTCGCTTCTCACGCAACATGACCAATCTCAAATTTCCTCACTTTACAGGAGAGCTAAAAAACTAGTTTTTAATCACAAAAGTGCATCAACCCAGTAAGTGAAATTTGTGTACAATCCGAATTAACATTTTCAAACTGCTAACGATACACACTCACAGTAAAAACGTTTGTATTAAAAAAACACTTAGATAGGTCATGTTGGCTCCAATGTTCCTTTTGATAAGACATGTTGTCAGCAACATTTCGTAATTAAAAAACATAGCGAAACAAATTACTTAAATTAAATTTGTGTTGGCAAACTCACCATTGGTCGATCATCCATTGAAGTGGAGAAAGGAATAATAAATCAGTCAAGCCCATTCGTATAAAAATGTTTGTATTGAAATAGAAAAATCACGTAAAGTATTGAAATAAGTAGGTAACAATGTCACAATAAATTAGACTTTAAAATTGCATACATTCAGTCTTAAAATTACAAATCTTATGATTTAAGAAAAAAATATAAGGCACAGAAACACAGCTCTTGATACAAGTTCCTTAGTAAGTAAACATTAACAATAGTATCACAAGAACCTAAATAATTAACTTTGTCTTGGACAATAAAAAAAAGTTGTTAATCACACTTTCATGTAGAGATCATACATACTTTAGCTGTTCGGTTGACGTCTTGCATTATTGCTGAAGAACTTGTTTTGTTTTTCCTACGGTATCCCAAGTAGGACTCTCCTCTCTCTCTATCCCTTTTAGCCTGCTCTCTTGCACTTATACTTGCACTCCTTTTTCTAATCAAAGGACACTGTGCGTCTGACAGGTTCAAGTCGTTATCATCGGAAAAAATACCATCTCTATCCTCTCCACCTTGCTCAACATTGGGTAGATCCTCATCACTACCTGGAACGAAGTCTGGGTCACATTGATCGTCGTCATCCTCGTCAGATGAGGCTACTCTGGGCCTTTCATAATGTGCAGTACTAAGGTTTTTAGCAGTGGTGCCAAGGAACATTGAAGTAGATGCAACCCCCATTCCATTGGCATCGGAGATTAAAAGGTCGCAGGTTTCTGCCAAAGCATTGCCTTCAGAACCGGTATCATCACACCCAGAAAAGGAATCACCCACGCCATGAGCAGGCAGAACCAAGACATTATTTTTTTCAGGTATCTTCTTAGCCAGTGTCAATGGCAACTGTGAATTATATGATTGGGTGGCACCAGTGGAGACCGAGCCCGGGAGAAAAACTTCAGTATTCTCAGTATTCAGTATTCTCTCCCAGGGTATTTTCGATGTCCTCAATAATAACGGTAGCTGACAAGATCAAGTCGTGATCCATTGAAACAATGCCAGCTCCATCTTCTCCAAGATTAGATGGATCACTACCTGGTATGAGGTCTGGGTCATCAGGTGAGGCTATATGGTTTGTTTGATGTTTAAGAATACCTTCCTTTTCAGCTGATGAAACTAGGTCTTCCAGTGACACTGCACAATATTCAGTGCTGGAGTCTTCGGAGAGATCAGAAGAGTCGGTGTCACTCATATTGCTGAAAGAAAATAAAAATAATAGTAACAATCATTATGGAAATATTTAACCATCACACCACACATAAAATAAGTAGATAAGGTACCTACTTAATTTGCTGGCTTACTAGCCAAGGAAATCCTTCCTTAAACCTAGCAGAAATAATGAGTAGGTACATAGGTACCTATCTTCAGAAACTAATTAGAAGGCAAAACTACAAAACATCTTCCTTGATATTATTAAATGAGGCGGCTTTATGGATAAACTAAAATAAACTAAATAATCATGACTTCATTATTCACTTATTACTAAGACAAAACGTATCCAAACAACATGTCTTATCTCAAACTGGATAGTCACACAACATATCGTATCTAGAACGTCAGTGTTCTGAAACGGATACCGTTCTTCCATTTCGCTCTTTCAAAGAATATTATTATATTTCCAAGAGAAACACATCAGGTGATGATTAGAAACATAAAATAACTACTATTAAATAAGAATATTATTGACTACTCACCTGTAAGTAGAGGAACCAAGAGCCGTCACCACATAGCCTGTAAAACTGTTTAGATAAGATATGTTGATTAGGCCTTCTAGATAAGATAAAATCGCATCTGATCCGATATTAGCGCCCATAGCGGTCTTATCACTAAACAAGCTCGTCCATGCCAAATGCCAAATGTAACTGGAACCTTTCTGTTTTTGGCACAATAAATTATATTATTATTATTATCATCGTCACCCTAAACATTTCCGCAAGCTACATCCATTTATTCATTCCGTTATTCACTTCATCACCCCGACCTAACCACACTCACTCACCTATCAACTTTGTTCGGGGAGCTCCGGAACGCAGAATGCGAGGAAACATTATGTAGGAAACCCAGTATCTAGGACTAGGATTTATGAGTATTTACATTTTTTACAACACCCTCCTATCGCCAAGTGTATCAACCACTAATCGTTTCGATTGACTTTGGATCGAGTAAAGCAATTTTAATAATCATAAATACAGGCATGCATTTTTACTTTTTGCTTCCTCACTACCGAAGGTGGGGAAGCATTGGATTCTTGATTGAGTAAAAAAAAAGTATGTCCTCCAAACTGAAAATGTCCACTACCTACTATTTTGGGTTTCAGAGATCGAGGAACATTTTTGGTTCCGTGTCTGTCTGTCTGTGGTAATTCCGTGTAACGCCCATAACTACCAGAAATAATAGTCGAAATGGGCTGAAATTTGGAGGGTAGGTGCGGTTTGGGTCACAGATGGTCCCACACCAAAATCATTGAAAAAAATCGCTAGCTTTCGTCTGCGCATGCGCAAACGTGAAATAATTGAAACGCCCATAACTGCCCTACATTTCGTTGAAATGAGTTCAAACGTGGAGGGTCGATCAGGACTATTCCTGATAGTACTTTAAGTTCAAAATGAATTTCATTGGAATCGTAATGATACTTTCGTCTGCGCACGTGCGCGAACATGAAAAGTTGGCCATTTCCTTGTAACGCTTCTAACTACGCCACAAATAGTCGTAGAAAGCTGAAATTTTGAGGGTGCACGCGGGTTGGACTGCAGATGGCCCAGTTCCAAAATCATGGAAATCGTTGTCTGCGCATGCGCAAACGTGAAATACTTGAAACGTCCATAACTACCTTAATTATCGTTGAAATGAGTACAGATTTGGAGGCTGGATCAGGAATAATACTTTGATAGTTCCACATGAATTTCATTGGAATCGTACAGTAACTTTCGTCTGCGCATGCGCGAACATGAAATGTTGACCATTTCCTTGTAACTACTCTGGCTACGCGAAAAGTAGTAGTAGAGAGCTTAAATTTTGAGGGTACACGCGGGTTGGACCGCAGTTGGTCCCGTATCAAAATGAACCTACCCAACCATTCTAGACGATGTGATTCAAGCGAGGAAGCTATGCTGCCCACTCGAATTGGTAGACTTTTTTACATATTCAAATTATAAATAGGTAACCACATAATTGTACGGAGTAAGAAAGTAAGGCAAAGTATCCACTACCCTCCGTCAAAAATACCAACACCCATGATTTTCAGAGCAATATTAATCAACTTTTTATTGAAAATGTCCATTAATGTAGATATTTTTCGTTTTGTGAATCACTTCAGAAAAATTTCATACATATTTAGCTTCCTTAATTGCAAAGAAATCCTAACCGTAGTTATCACCAGGCAGCCGCTGCCACGGTAGCTTCAGAAGCATACAGGATTTTTCAATGGCTACCGAAAAAGGGGTCCAACAGCTTCAGCTTCATCCATCGCTAGGGCATTGACAATAAAGCGAGACCCCCAGTAGAGCTGAAGTCAAAGGCACAATAAATTGAATTAAAGAAAGGGCAATTTCGAGATCGTAAATCGGAATTAGGCTCATAATAGTGAGATATGGAAGGAAGGGGCGTCGGCAGTTGTAGAACTGAACTAGTCGAGTGGTTTCCTTCTCTAATTACCACGTGGCCGATCGTATAATAGCTGAACACGAGTTCCATACAAGAAAAGGATGTGCCAATCATAGCAGAAGCGGTCTCCTCAGTTTTTATTCATATTTCCGGAATAATAACTAGGGGATCTGAAGGGGACCGAAAACTGGAATAATAAGCTGGAGGGTGCGCGGCCAAGTCGGCAGCCCCTGGTGAACACCTTTCCGCGGTTGTTCTCGTCTTTTGTTCCATCAACTTTTTGTGAAGAAACGCCGACAATCGACGCTTATTAATTTTGAAGAAAACTCGCCGGCGATCCCTCTTCCGCCCGGACGTGATTTATGTCGGCCGTATCACAACGGACCTGTTGGTACCCATATACGCATGTACGCTGTGATATTCAGGCTCGCAACGGTCAAATATATTTTGCAGGTCAGGAAAAGCGAAAATATTCACGTCCAGACAATTCGGAACCCACTGCAACAGGTTATTTTTTTCGAAAATTCGGTCTAAGGCAAAGGGTAATTGCACAAAGTCAATTTTGAAGATCTTACGCGTGTTCCTCGAGGATTTAAGGGTAGGAAAATCACTTCTAATTGGTTTGGAAAACTCGGGAGTGTGACCATTCAATTCAGCGTGAAACATTGCGTAGAAGGCGATTCTCATCTTCCTCATTAATTTTCGCTGCTCGTTCATTTTCGAACAGAAACCAACATTCCGCCAAAAACTGACCTACTCAACTCAAAAATGTGTGAAGACGACTTCGTTAATTTCAAACGCCTTTTCCCACGAATCGGTTTTTTCACGTTTTTCTACCTTCAACTCGATATAACTCAGGATCTACTTGAGCTTTGAACCTAGCTTGCACAGCAGCCAACATACACAAATGGAAAAATGTGAATAAATGGGTTTTTGAAACCAGGTTCATTGAACCGTCAAAAAACATTCAAATCAAAAGATATCGAAAATACTCTCCCTAACTTTTTAGAGAGGGTTCCTCTCCCAACAAAATGACGCTTCATTCATGCGGATATAATGAGTAGATCTGGAGGAATATCGACTAATATCCCATAAATCAAAAAACATGTTTATAACATGAAATTATTTTTTAAATGTTGCCTTGGAGTATTGTTTTTTTTTTGTTTGTTTTTTTAAATGGGTATACTCTACTATTAATATTGAGGAAAATGGGAAAAAAATTCATAAGGATATGTGGAAGAATAAAGAAAATCGTCTAAAGGCCCATTTTTGCACGATCAACATTTTCCCAGCAATATTGATGGAAAAAAAAGTGGCTGCAATATTCTCGGATGTTGACGGGTAACTATTCGTCCCAGAAAAAGCTGACGAGAATGGTTCGGCAATAGTGCCGAAACTTCAACATCCCCCCCCCCCCCCCCCTCCGGCACGGCAACCGTTTTTGGTTTATTATTCTGTGAATAATACACCGGTGCCGTTCTCGTGTGTGATCTCACCCCCCGTTTCTGTTCTTACCTTAAAAGGGTGTTACCTTAACAATATGTCGACTTCATGTCCTCCAGGAAGGCTACGAACAAGTCTGGTGCGTTACTTCGCCACATCTTCCAACAGTAATGGTCTAGGTGAGACTGGAGCATCTCGTTGGGGACTCCTCTCAGTAGCTTCATAATTCGATTTTTCGCGTCCAGCCACGACCGCTCGACACCCTGGGTATGGGCGCCAGATCCCGGGTCCACGTAGTGATGCTGGTGGTTCACAGTTTTATACGAACACGAACACACGAACAAAAAAATGACTAGGTGGGCGGACTTGAACTCGACTAAGGCAGGGCCACGAGGTAACTGGAGCTTAACCCATGATCTCCAATTATTGCTTTGAGACCTACCTATTGCCTTCCTTCACCTTTGGAATGCGCCCTGGCAGAGAACTGAAAACAAGACACATAATAAACATCACCGAGATCACGAGAGATCACACTGACCTCGACGGCCGCGTGAGATCGCACACGAGAACGGCACCAATACACCTAGGTATGTATTCGCTCAGCAAAAAATTTTTAGAACACCCCCTCAAAATTTTTTCTTTTCCGTTTCAAGGTGCGTAGATTCCAAAAATGCAATGTCCGTCCGCCGTACGCCGTATCACGTGTACCGGCTTCATTTTCGGTCTAAAAAAGTCGTTCATTCGCACACATGCTCCATTTGGGCCCTAGTTGTGTCCCGAAACATTTCAGCCCAATCGGAATATAACCAGGGGTGTTATGAGTAAAAAGGTGTGTAAAAATAGGTACTTAAATAGGTAGGGACTTTTTGCGTTTTAGCAACATGTTGGTAATATGAGCTTCTGAGATATCGTTTTCCATGTTTTTGGGGACGAGAAGACCGAATATGAAGTCTATTTTGACCAAAGAGTGGAAAATTGAGTTCTACCAAATGTTCAGCTCCCAAAATTGATTTTTTATGAGTGAAAAACCTGGGAAATCGTCTCAAATCATCATCAGTTTGTATAATAACACTGGAAACAGTGTCAACACGTGGATCAAGACTATTAAATGGCACTACCAATGATCAAAGATAGTTAAAAAAAAAAAAGGAGCGTACCTAATTTGTGTTTTAGGGGCAAAAATTAATGGAAACCATCAGAAATAGCTATTTCGATTATTACGCATGAAAGAAACAATAAATGAACAGCCAACATTTCTGTAGGTATGTCCAATAGAATAATAAACCCATGTGACAAGGACTTTGCAGCGTTTTTGGTATTACCGGTGTTTTCCACCGACGTTGGAAAATTGTTGCTCGACCTCGGCAACTTTTAGTGCCCTGTATGCGCTGGCACTTTCTACTGTCGGTGATTGACGGCAACTTTTGTTGAGCTTACCGGAATCGGGCAACTTAAATCCCTCTTGTAAACGAAGTATAAAACGTTGTGCACTCCCTTAAGGGATTTGGGTCTTGCGAGTATCCCAATATGGGTTTAGGCAAGGCGAAAACACTGCAGATGCTATAGCTTCTATGAGCCGTATTATTATAGACAAGCTAGAGCTAGACAAGGGGCTGAAGTATAAGAACAGACCTATATAGAATTGGCTAAGGCATTTGACACCCTATCTCAACAGAGGCTGTTTTGGAACCTCTAATCCACTGGTGTAACTGGAATCGAACTGAGATTGTTCGTGGGGCTTTTTCAGGAATCACAGGCAGATGGCCGAAATAACTGGCAGACTGAACTCGTCAGCAGTGACAAATTACATTTCAATTTCGCAAGGAACTGTAATTGGCCCACCAAAGTTTTGCTGAATACGTAAATCATCTTGCGGATTTGAATACAAATGGTGAACTGATGTTGTTTGCTGATGACATGAGTGTTGCCTTTTGGGCGGAGTCTTGGGAAGAAGGCTATGTACCTCGAAGCCCGGACAGGCGTTCGAATCATCAGCAGGTGACTTGAAGAAAACCAAATTATCTTGAAGACTGATACAACTTTTTTATCGCTTTCTCAATAACCGCCCAAAACCATCTGCCCGACATTGACTGCAATCCAAACAGTACGACTTGCTCTGACTTAAGTCGAACCAATGTATGTTCTGCAGTGAGTCCCAAATGAGTTGTTATTTCCATCATTTTCGGGTAGTTATGACGAGCGTTTCAAATCATGCGTACATATACAAAAAAATAATTGTGAGCTGAGCTGCTGGTACCAGTGACAGGGTTCCTCAGTGGCCGCTGAGGGTGAAGCAACAATAACCATCTCGCCGCCGATGGATAATCATTGCATATTTAACGATGTGCATACCTACTCCAAATATTCCACCATCAAGCTAGGTTAGCTAGGAATGGGTTAGTAGTTCCTAGTACCTAAATAGTGGCTCTAATCACTATAACAAACCAGTAACTCTGTTTAGCGTATTTGAACATTATTCTTTTTCACGGCCAAGACGCGCGAGAATAATCACCTTCACCAATCACAGTGCAAACCGACCTTCCGACATCGGAAGGCCAGTGGCGAAGCGATACAGCACTTTGGTCTGTGAGTTCAGTTCGTGATGTCACGGATACACGTCGCTGATAACACGATATAAGCAAGACACCTCTGTTGTCAAAATGTTGTTGAACACATTAAAAAAAAAAAAAATATATATATATATATATTAATTCGTTGACAGAAACTTAGGGTTGGACTTTAATGAAATGCATACGGCCATCTGTACCATGTATGGGCGAATACTGATGGAATGCCTCCTGCGCATGAATTTTGGGACTAAAATTACTATACACAACTCACCTCATCAGATTTGCGTAGGTACTGGTGGGACGCTTGTCTAGTACGATGCATAGACTGAACGAAGAGAGCAAGTGCTTTTATATAAGACATGTCAGGAAGAATGAACGATACCCAATGAGATGCCTACATCAGCGGCAGAAGCAGTCAGAGTATTCGCTGCCCGCAGGTATGATATTGATCACAGTCCACAGGCCGACACCCAGTCACACCAGACCAACAAACCCGGTACAACTAAGTATCGCTCTCTGTACCTATACTGGCACAACTATCTGTAGCTGTACACTGGCAAAACTATCTACATCTACAGTGACGAAACCGGTGTAACGAAGTATCGCTGCTGAAAGGTTTTTGACACCACTGCATCCAGCCAAAAACTCAAACCCCGCTTGGAGCGCTAGTGAATTAGCTCAAACTATGTACAGAACCACAATGGATGTATGGATGCAACCACGAATTTATAAATAAATTAAAAAACATGTCCTCAAAATCAAACCGAGAACCAAACCGCAGGGAAGGACTCAGCAAAGGTTCTTTTTGCAATTTCTAATGTTGCAATTTCAGATTTCAATAGACCAAATACGTAATTTTTTGACGCATTTTTAATTTTAATCGCTCTCATTAAAAAAAAAAAATATTTTGAAAACGGTCTTCAAACTACCATTTTTCCAAGAGCCCTGAATGATTTTACAAAAAACAATTTTGGCAAAAATTCCCTATTACAACAAAGTAAGTAAAAGGCTTAAAACTAAATTAGTACCCGGCAGTAGTACATACCAACACAGAGGCACGGGAGACAGTTCAACATGAACGCTTGCCAAAGAAACGAGGGAGAGAAAAATACTATCAGACTTCAGACAGCTAACATCAACCAACCAGGAAGACTCAGTTGTTATGTTGATAGACAAAAGACACACTGCTAGACCCATAACGTGTCTATTAGTGTGTGGCTCACACTGGTGCAACTGATGCCATTTGTTCCGGCATCAGACGTTAATCCATTCTTGTTTCCTCTTATAATTGAATCGGTGAGTGCAGAAACCACTTCAGTCACGAAATTCGTAAATTCGTTTTTTAATGGAAACTAGCTCGGGAAGGCAAGATGCGTGTTGAGTGTAAAAACCACGTCAGTCAGGTAAGTAGTTCGAGAGATACCGGGCCTCTTTTCTGAACGTTGAGCGCAAAAACAACTTGAGTCAGCGACTGACGTGGTTTCTGCGCCCAACGACCTTCTTTCCACACGAGCATGCGCCTGCGTGTCACAGTCTCAACAGCTGATTTTCTGTGTTCCACGTTTTAGCGAATTTTCGAAGAAAAGGAAGCTATTGTTCTCGGTCCAAAATTTTTAAACTCGAATTTCCGAAAGATTTTTATACCAAAATCCGTTTCAGACCATCCTGAATTCCCTGCCGAAAGACACCAAAAATTATATGTATATATATATATATATTTATATATATATTTATATATATATTTATAAGTAGTATCCCAATGTCCATCCTGGGCCACTGCCTTAGATCTCTGATAAAAAGTTTTAACATAAAAGATCAGAACACATATTTTCACTTGAATCCTTGATGTTTTTTATTTTCACTTGAATCCTTGATGTTTTTTATTTTCACTTGAATCTCTGATAAAACTTTTTTATCACAAAACATCAGAACCAGTGACTTTTTCATTTTTAGCGACTTGAATCTCTGATAAAAATTTTTTAACACAAAACATCAGAACCAGTGACTTTTTTCTTTTGGGGGGTTAGTTAAAAGAATCTCTTTTCTAATAAAATTAAAATGTCAACAATTGAAATTTACAAAAAAGCAGCCAAAAAACCCATCTACTCATCATTCAGAAATCTGGATAAGGGAGCTTATGATCTCTTAGCAAATTTTATACAAGATACGGAATATGGTGAAACTGTTGTTGTTACTATTAATACTGAAAATGGTGAATTAAATTTATGTTTACCCAAGAAAATATCTAGTCGACTTCTTGAGCATGTTAGAAACAATCCAGAAAGACACCCCAACAAACTTATTTATAATGGTATTGATAAAAAGACAAAGGCTTTTATGATTGACTTTGAGTAAAAAATATTATAATTGATAGTTGAACCCCGAATTGATTACATACATAACCCTGAACCACACTTTTATATAAAGAGAATCTTTATATAAATAATCACCACAAAATTTATAAAAATCATTTTTCTATCCTGAAAACCAAGTGAAAAATAAAAGATCATAAATTCTACTGGAGTGGCCCAGGATGTACATTGGGGTACTACTACCGTCTAGTAGATGGGCCCGATGAAAAGGCGAATACAAGTCAAGTAGATTTAAAAATAATTTTTAAAACCCAATTACTAAAGGTGGTATCAAATCGATACTACCCTTATTAAAGGCAAATACAAGTCAAGTAGATTTGTAAAAAATAATAGTTTAAAATTGTTCGTTTTAATGGGAAATCCCCATTAAAACATATTGAACAAGATACAAGGTCGTTCTGTAGACCAGCGAGAGAATGGGCTGTTTTCAGAATTTTTTAAAATTATGTATCACCCTTAAAAGTGAAACGAAACAGTTAATCTGTTTCGCGAGAACGAGACTGCTGCGTTCTCGGGAGAACGAGACTGCTGCGTTCTCGGGAGACAGGATTAACTGCCTCTCCGCGTATATTTTAATTTTTTCTCAATTCTGGCGAGAAAAGAGACGAGAATGAGAACGAGAATGAGAACGAGAACGCAGCTGATGAGTTGACGACCTTGTGGCCTTCCCGTCGACCGGTTTGAGATAAGATTGTCTTGCAGCCCCTTTGACTCGTCCCAGTCAGTTTGTAGAAACCAAGTGAGAAACAACGCAGTGAGTTATTTGTGAGTGAAAATGAACCAATCCCAAGTTTCAACGAATGGAAATTCAACGACTGATGAAGTAGATGATTTTCTACGTGAACTATATATTTTTTATTGAGAATGTTCCCAATAAAAAAATTGTTATTTATATTGTTTATCCTTTTTTCCCCCCTTTTCTTATCAAGGTAAGTTTTAGATTTCCTCTTTTATAATATTTTTAAGTGGCATATAGTTGAGAGTGACTTCTGAAACCAAAATTACATAAGCAAAAGTGTTTTCTGGTACATTATTTTCAAAATCTGCTCGTAAAATTATATTACTTTTTTGTCCAGATATGGACTGTGGTTGTCTAGTTATATTCACACTGAATATTGGATAGCTCTCTTTGAAGAACTGAGGCTCATAATATGGAAGGGATGATTCTTGACATACTATTCTTTTGAAATCTGTGTACATGGTGTAAGCTAAACTAAAATCCCCTGAACTCCAATCTAAATTCAAATGTTCTTCAGGATAACTTTTTCCTGCTACTTCAAAACTAATATTTTTAACATTCAAATGATCAAATTTGGAATTATTTTTCTTTTGATCATTTTTTCTGGCAGTTTGGAAGACAACAAATCCCCAGATCGGATTCTGTACATTTCTGTAAATATTTGTAATGTTGAAGTTTAGAGTTTTTCCAGTAACTTTTTGTTCGATACATTGTAATTTTTTAAAGTGAAACAAATAAGGAGAAGTACAGAGTTCAGCAATTAATTTAGCTTTGGATTCACTCTCATATTCAATTATTGGTACTCTTAGGCAGAAAGTTTTAATTTCTACTTTTCCCTCTACAGGTTCAGGAGTATTATCTGGTTTCTTGTAACGAAAGAGGACATTATCATCAGAATTTCTAATGAATGTAATTTCAAATCCTCCCTTGTAAATTGGAGCGACATCACTGAAGAACCCAAGACCTAAATCACCCAAGTTACCATTCGCACTGAAATTTCCACCACCAATCACGTTAGACTTGAAACCAGAATTCATTACTTTACCATTATAGTTTGCTGGTCCTGAGAAAGAAGCTATGCCCATCACGCTACTAGCAATACCTGGTTCTTCAATTTCATCAATAACCGTATTGTGCTTTTTTACTTCAATTTTGGAAAAAAGGTGTGCAACAAAATTGTCTACCATCGTTATTGTATCATTAGTAACATAGTTTTTTGTTGCATCTTTAGGAATGTATTTTCCAGCAATGTAATATTGAATGTTGCTGCTAAGAAACTCATCATCTAGAAGCAATTTGAAAACTGTTCTTTTGTTCTCAGAGTTCAATTCCAAATTAGATTCGGGATTAAAGTTTCGATATTGAAGCCTTGTGATTTCAGAATCGTATTTCGAGTAGATTGATTTAATTTGATTCATTTTTATTATAGAATACATTCTTTTAACTAACCCCCCAAAAGAAAAAAGTCACTGGGTTCTGATGTTTTTTGGTAAAGTCGAATACAAGTCGAGAACATTTTAAATTTCTTTTAAAACACAATTCCTTAAAGAGGGGGGTCGTGAATTACGACCCCCCTCTTTAACGTTAAAGTCGAATACAAGTCGAGAACATTTAAAAATTTCTTTTAAAACTCTTAAAAAAGTTTTTTTATAGAATCGAAATTCTATAAAAAATATCAAGATAGTGGAATAGAAAATATTAAAATCCAGTTCTGAAAACTTCCCCATGTTTCAAAAGTGATAGTTTGATAGGATCCACACTTTTAACTTCTTTCTTATTTTTATTATATTCATTTAGAATAGTACTTTTCATATTTATATAATTTTTTATTTCTTGTTCAATATCATTGAACTCTTCATCAGATATTTTACCGTCTTTAATTGCTTTTCTGAACTTTTCTTCAATCGAATCTAATTTAGCTTTTGCCAAAAGCTCAATTTCTTTGTGTTTATTAATTTTTTTATTGAAAAATCCGCTTGAAGTCCTTAATATTATCGATAAGGTTGTCAATCCTACAGAAATTGGAACACTGAATGGAATTATTATTGGTAATGTTATAGAAGTACCAACCAGTCCGAGTTCTGAGAGGGCGAATAAAAATTCAGTACCGTAAAGAGTACTGGATATTTTTCCATATTTTTTTTTCAAACCATTTCTCATTTTCACTTCATCTTCTAAAAATTTGTATTGATTGATAATTCGATTGATTCTATAATTGTTCTCATTAAACTCGGGAAAAATTATTTTTGGATATAATCTAGGATGAGTTATTGGAGTAAATTCTTCAGGGGCTGAAGGTGTTTCATTATTATTTGTGTACATCATTTTATTATAGAAAAAAAATTTTTTTATAGAATCGAAATTCTATAAAAATATCAAGACTATAAAATTTAATAAAAGAAATTAAGATTTTCCTTCAATGTTCTCATGCTATTTACAAAATCGTGTCCTTCTGATAGCTTTTTCAAAATTAATAAACATAAATGTCCACAGATAGGCGGATCATATTGGTTTTGGATTTGCTCCTCATTATAAAATAAATTTTCTGAACCTAAATATTGAACAAGTTCTCTTGGTGGTGGTGCATTTCCATACGAGTCAAAATAATATTTTAAATTGTTATTTTTATGAAATGCAGTCCAGTGGCTTCCAGCCTCATCAGAATTTTCTAGATTTATAATTCCACATTCCGTGTGGTTCACTTTCTCTGGTAAATCATCCTTCATGAAAACTCCTCTGAAGTTTGTAATTTTCATTTCTTTCGATAATCTTTCAATATCAAAATTGGTAAGAGGCTGGAAGCTATTTAGTTTTTTGATTTGGTAGGTTTCTTTTTAGGTTTCTTTTTAGGTTTTGAAATAGTTTTTTTCTTCTTCATTCCAGAGCCAATACTTAAACTTTTTGCATTTTGTGCTAATCTCTCCATTTCCAAATTGTGTCGTTTGATTTCTGCTTCTTCAGCAGCTTTATGTTTCGAGTCTATTACTGAATTTGCTACTGCTGCACCCCCACCTAATAAAACCCACCTGAATGATTTATTTGCAACTGATCATAATTCATTTCCAATTCCAACCCTTTTTTGTTTTTGATACATTTATCTAGCTTTTTTTTCTGAGTTTCATTTAACAGGATTTTATGATTTCCATTTCCACTAATATCTGCAAAAGCCAGTCGTACTTTTACTGGAACACGTTTTTTATAAGCAGATCTTATTTTTTTCATTTGTATTTCTGACAAATTTATTTGATGTGTAATCATTTTATTATAGGAAAAAAAGTTTTTTTATAAGATGTGAATCTTATAAAAAATTAATATACACCCATCCCAAAGTGTCTTTTGGCTTTCATACCAGTTTTTACTATAGCAGCTCCCAATATTTCACTGATATTTGTTGAACTTTTCATAATTTTATCAGCTTCTACTTCCAATTTTTTATCAGCAAGATGCCTATCACTAGTTTTCTCATGATCTCTGTAAAAAATGTCATGTTGTTTACAGGCTTTATCAAGACTATTTATACCTTCATCACCTCTATTTAATCTCTTATCCAATTTAGTAAATGGTCCACAATATTGATAACCACCTGGGAGATGCATTTCTGGAATAACAGGCCCAAGTTTATTAAGAATAGTATTGAAAATACCAGAACCATTTTTTATCATATTTTTGGGTAAATTATTAATAATTTTAATCAAGTATTCAGTTCCTTTGGGTTTATCAATATCTTTCTCCAGTTGATCTTTAATGAAATTTATAATTCCCAATTTTTCATTGTGAAAATTATTATTTCCTGCCTGCTCTTGCGCATACAAATAGTATAGTCTTTGTGTAAGTTGATTCAAATTATCTATATATTTAAATTCTACAGGATTTTCAGTATATTTAATCAACCCAGTGCCAATCTTTTTCTTTTTACTATACTCCCAGATAGGTTTTATGATTTCTTTCCATTTTTTACTAACACTTGATTTTGGTTGTTTAGATTCGGGATTATTATTTTGAAACATGCTATTTGTTTGAATGAGGATTTTTGTATAAGCTTTAAAGTCTTCATTAGTGTATTCATCTTTGGATGGAATATCAGAAGCTATGGGTTTTGTTAAGAGCTTCCATAAGCCTTCAGTACCGGAATATTTCATTTTTTCTATTTCAATATCATTTCCATTTACCCGTATCTGTTTATTTCCAATAAAGATATGATTTTTTAAAGGGTATATTCCAAATTGTCTATCAGGATGAAGAATATATAATTCTGCAATTGGTCCAATACCTAAAGGACCTACAGAAGAGTTTGGTAATTTAACACTTTTTTGTAAAATTGTTTCCATTTCATCATCACTATCTGCATTGTCACTTGAAAAGCTTTGATTTAAAGTATCTTCAGTATCATTATCAATACTTTTAACCTCGTCATCAACATCTTTAAAAGTAACTTTTTTAGGTGAACTGATAGCCAAGGGGTTAAATTTTTTTATTGCAGGAATGAGTTCTAATTTTTTACCAAGATCTTCATCAGTCTGTTTCACTGCTTTTTCTACCTTATCTAATCGTGAAGTTATAGGTTCATAAGCCTTTTCTATTGTTTCCTTATCAGATGCTTGGTTAACCCTTTCTTGTTTTGCTAATTTCTGTAAATTTTTCTTGAGTTTAATCGATTTATCAGCTTCAGCCACAGTCATGGGCTTACGTTTTCGTTTTGTGAAAATTATTTGTTCATCTTCAGAGGGTTGATCAATCTTTTTGATTTCTCTAAGTTTGGCTTCTTTTTCCTTCATCACTTCATTTTGCGCTTCTTTGAATTTCTGTCTAAGCGCTTGTTCTAAAGTAATTTTTGTTGTCATGTTTTTATTATAGGAAAAATTTTTTTTAAAATCGGTTAAACGTTAAAACGCTTAAACGCTTAAACGCTTAAACGCTTAAACGCTTAAACGCTCAAACGCTTAAACGCTTAAACGCTTTAGGAACGCTATTTTTGCGTTTTTAAGCGTTTTCCAATGTGATTTTTGAAGCGTTTCCCAATGCGATTTTTGAAGCGTTTCCCAATGTGATTTTTTGAAGTTATCCGTGTAGCGTTTTTATAGGGAATCCCTATAAAATTAGGGGCGGTAATTCGCCTCCCCTAATTAAGACAAACTTAAAATCTATATTTTTTATCTAAAATATTTCACCAAATTTCTTTCGGTAACGCCCGTTACTGCGTTTCTTTGTTAGGTCAATCGTTAGAAAACCAAAGTCCTCATCCCAACAAGAATAGCATAATTCTTTGAATTGGCCATAAGTGAAATCACTTCCCACATATTCATCATAAATATCTCGCATGTATCTTGGTCCTTGTCTAAATACACATAAAAAATTAATATTGTTTCTAATGAGTTGTTTATCAACTTTTGACCATGATTGTGTCAAGTAAACGCACGAGATTTTCTTAGGACGTCCTCTAACGTAATAATCTTTAATAACTTGTTGCTGTTGAACATTAACACAATCATCAAAAACTACCAAACTGTTCGACTGACAATCATCTAGGGGTAAAAGTTCTTCACAATTACTGAAAAACTGTGCTATTTCCACACCATCTTTTACAGAAATTATTTCATAAGCGCTTCTCAAAAACTCATATGCATTCTGATCCATAGATTTTGAAAAAATATATAGATAATGAAAGGGGATTCCCCATGATTTTGTGATGAGATTATAGAGAAGTGTTGTTTTCCCACAACCAGAAGTTCCTACTATTAATGCTCTTAAAGGTAATGGTAAAATTCCTTTTCTAGCCTCTTTTTTATCAAACGGAATTGGTTCAATCTCGTATTTACTCATCTTTATTATACGAAAAAAAAAACTTTATCTAATAATAAAAGCATGACTCTAATAAAGATTTCTGATAAACATCGAGATCTAAAAATAACTTTTGCTCAAAAAATTGTTCTAAATCCCAATAAAAATTATAAACTTGGAATAGTAAAGTTATTATTTACTTCACCTTCTCTTTCATTTCAAGTAAAAGATGTATTGATATCATTAAAATTGCTTATTACAGATGTATGGTATCATCATGAGTATGTGTTAGATGGCACATTTACTGTTGAGACGTTTAGAAGAGAATTATATTTAAAAATAAAAAGTTATATATCTGAACTCATGGATGGATTTGAGAAAAATAAAACATTTTATAAATCACAAATTGACACATTAAAAAAAACAAAACCTGAAAGTTTGGTTTTTAAAGTAGACTACACTACAAATCGTAATAGATTTTTTCTTAAATCTCCTGTTTTAATTGAAATTTTAAGTTTTGGAAATTTCTGTGAACTATTTGATTTTAAACAATGTAAAACACCTGGGGATTATTTTGAAGTTAATAAGGACTACTATTCTGAAGACAACCCAAAGTTAATCAAACCTATTTCGTTAATTGAATGGCATTGTAATATTATTGATTATAGTTTTGCTAATCATGATGAGCATTCCCATCTTCATAGCGAACATGAATTACTACATGTATCTTTGATAGAGAAACAGATTCTCCCCAATACTATTTATATGGAAACAAATAAAAAGATTCTTTACAGCCCTATACGAGAAGGAATGAGAGATATTAAAGAGATTAAACTATCATGTAGAAATGAAAATGGAGATGAGCTGCAATTTGAAAATGTTACAGTTTATTTGAATTTGATTGAAGAGTGAGTGAGGAGCTTCTTTTTTATGAGATATTTCTCATAAAAAACCTTTTTTTCCTATAATAAAATGGATAATGATTTAACTGATCCTATTTATTGTCATAAATGTAAGAAGAGAACCAATAATATTGATGCAGAAAAAATACAAACGGTAAACGGAAGATGGAGAGTTGGGGCTAAATGTTCAAAATGTAAAACTAATAAGAGTAAGTTTATTGCTAACCCTGGTAAAGAAGATGTTATTCATCCTATCATTGAAGATTTAAATGATGATGAGAAACTATCCATTGCTAAAGAACTACATAAGCCTGTGAGAAAGAAATTTCAAAAACGAAAAATAATAACGAAAGGTATTGATGATTTGTGGGCTGCAGACTTGGTTATTATGAGACAGTACGATAAAGAAAATAATGGGTTTGGCTACATTCTGAATGTTATTGATACATTTTCAAAATTTGCTTGGGCCTTGCCCCTTATGAAAAAAGATGGAAAAAATGTTACTAAAGCATTTGAAAAAATTATCGAAAAGGCTAAATCACAAAAACATAATTCTCCTAATTTTCTACATACCGATAAAGGTTTAGAATTCGAAAATAAACTGTTTAAGGATCTGTTGAAGAATAATGGAATCAAAATGTATCACACACAAAGTGAAGAAAAGTCTGCGATCATTGAACGATTCAATAGAACATTAAATGAAAAGATGAAAATCTATTTTGAAGTACAAAATAATAAGAAGTGGATTGATATTCTACAAGATTTAATTCATGAGTACAATAATAATGATTTTCATAGATCGATTGACATGAAACCTGTTGAAGTTAATAAAAGTAATGAAGAGAAAGTTTTGTTGAAATTATTTGGAAACCAAAAAGTCTCACAGAAAGTAAAGTTTTCTCTTGGAGATCGAGTTCGAATAACAAGATTTAAGAAAACATTTGGGAATAAATACGATGCTAAATGGACTAAAGAAATTTTTGTGGTTTCTGGAATTCTACCAACAAATCCGATTACTTACAAAATAAAAGATTTAAACGACGAAGAGATTGAAGGATCTTTCTATGCTCAAGAACTACAAAAAACAGAATTCTAGAATTATGAATAAAATGATTTATATAAAAGATTTCTTTTATATAAATAAAATGTTATGTGATAATATTACGACTATCGTTGATAGAATATTCGTAATATTCAACCGATCCCGTTAAAGGTGGGGGTGAATCGCCCCCACCTTTAAGGAATTGTGTTTTAAAAGAAATTTTTAAATGTTCTAGACTTGTATTTGCCTTTAACGTTAAAGTGGGGGGTCGTAATTCGCGACCCCTATTTAAGAATTTGGGTTTAATGGGTCCCATGTATTTAAAAAAATTTTTAAATACATGAAGAAGCTAAGAAAAATAGTTTACATGTTTAGAAAAGTCACTGGCTAAAAAAATGAGGGGTTAGTGTCCCACCAATAAGAATTCAATGGGTGGATAAAAAAAGGTGAGGGGTCAGTTAAAAGGATGATATGGGAGACAGGATAAATAGTATCCATACAAGAATAGACAAAAAGAAAAAGTGGGTGGATAAAAAAAATGAGGGGTTAGTTAAAAGAATCTATTTTCTAATAAAAATGAACGATACGAAAAAAAATTATATATCCTATAATAAAATGGATAATACGAGAAGAAATTGTGAAAAGTGCAATGTTAGCACTACTTATAAAAATTGGGCTAGACATCTAAAGTCTAAGCGTCATGGAAAAAACGACCCGGACCGGACAATGACTATCAGAAAACCTAGAAAAGCGAAACCTGTATTTGTAAATCCGAGGAAATTACACAAAGTATTTAATTTTAGTGAAAAAGTATTTGAAAAAAACAGAGAACCGAAAACGGAAATTGCTAAAAAGGAAATGGCATTTAAATCTAGATTAGTGACTTACGACATTAAAAATACGAAAGGATTTAAAGATGCTTCCAAATTTCTGAACAGTATTAAAAGAACCGTAACAGGTTTAATCAAATGGAAACTTAGAGAAATGAAACTAAAAGTTAATGTAGTTTTAATCGCAGAATTTAAAAAAGGAACTAACAAAAATAACATGGAGTATCAGGAACTCAATTTCAAAACTAAAAACGTAATAATATTGCAGTCAGCAGAAGTTGCAAACTGTTACGATGAAATGAAACAGAAAATTCTAAATGAAATGGAAACGTTCGAAATTAAAGGATCTAATTGGCAACTTCATAAGATCAAGCATTTGGAACTGAACGTTAACAAGTACGTTCCTTTGAAAGGATCGTCTTACATTGAACTCCCAGCTTTTCTGCAAAATAGGAAAGCAATTATAAATGTGAAAAATGACGATAATAAATGTTTCCTTTGGTCTGTTCTTTCAGCTTTACATCCAGCTGACGAACATTCGTATAGAATAGGAAAGTACATTAGTTGGGAACATGAGTTTGACGAAGCGTTGAAAGATATCAGTTTTCCTATGAAACTTACAGACGTAAAAAAGTTTGAGAAAAGAACTGGGATTTCCATTAATGTTTACTGTCTGAATGAAAAAAATACTATAGTACCCTTGGAAATAACGAAAGATGAAAAGGAAAGGCACATTGACTTGTTGTACTTGAAAAACGAGAAAACTGAACATTATTGTTGGATCAAGGACTTATGGAAACTGGTTGGTCATAGTCAACTAACAAAAAACCACAAACGAAGGTACTTGTGTAAAATGTGCTTGAATACCTTTGGAACTCAAGATAAACTAAACGACCATAAAAAATATTGTGGTGTTCATAAAGCTGTTAAAGTAGAACTACCAAAACCTTACGATAATATTTTACAATTTGAAAATTATAGGCACTCTTTAAAAGTACCTTTTACAATTTATGCAGATTTTGAATGTATGTTACAAAAGATTGATACCTGCAAACCAAATCCCGATGAATGTTATACAAATGACATTCAAAAACATGAACCGTACAGTTTTGTTTACTTCATGAAAAATGCCGAAGACGAAAGTAGGAAAAACTATGTAGGCGATTATAAACTTGTACAATATTCTGGACAGGATGTGGTAAAAGTGTTTTACGAAAAAATAAAAAAAGACGCCTTAATGGTGGCGAGAAAATACTATGACGTTAATATTCCCATGAAAGATTTAACCGAAGAACAACAAAGAGAATACGATAGTGCTGAGAGTTGCCACATTTGTGAAAGAAAATTTAATGAACTCCCACCTATAATTGAAAATGAACTTGATGTACTGAGAAAAACAATTCAACACTTTATTGATAAAAAAGATGACAATCAACAAGATATATATATTGAAGAATTAGAAGTTTTGAAGTCAAATATACCTGATAATTGTATAAAAGTACGGGATCACTCACATTTGACTGGAATGTACAGAGGAGCAGCTCATTCGATTTGTAATTTAGAATATAAAAATCCTAAGTTTATTCCAGTATTTTTCCACAATCTTTCTGGCTACGATGCACATCTATTTATTAAAGAATTTGAAAAAGATAATTACGATATTAAACTTTTACCGCAAAGTGAAGAGAAGTACATTTCCTTTTCTAAAATGATAGCTTATGAAACTGATGAACTCGATAAAAATGGTCACAAAAAGAAAAAGACTATAGAATTGAGATTCATAGATTCTTTTAAATTTCTTTCTGCTTCTTTAGATTCTTTAGCTAAAACTTTAACTAAAAATCAATTTAAGGAAATAAAAAAGTATTTCCCAAAAGAACATCTCGAACTAATTACTAGAAAATTAGCTTATCCATATGAGTATATGGACTCTGTTGAAAAATATCGAGAAACTAACCTTCCACCTATAGAGAAATTCTACAGTAAACTCACTGGAGAAAATGTTAAAGAAAATGATTATAAAAATGCTCTAGAAATTTGGTCTACATTCAAAATTAAAAATTTGGGAGAATTTACAGAACTTTACAATAAAATTGATGTTCTTTTGTTAGCAGATATCATGGAAAACTTTAGAAATATATCTTTAGAAAAATATAAATTAGACCCCGCTTGGTACTATACAACACCAGGTTTCGCTTGGGACTGTATGTTGAGAATGACCAAACAAAAGATAGAATTGTTAACAGATTATGATAAGATTTTACTCGTAGAAAAAGGAATAAGAGGCGGAATTTCTCAATGTTCAAAACGATACGCGAAAGCTAATAATAAATATATGGGAGACCAATTCATCAAAGAAAAAGAAACTGTTTTCATTGAATACTTGGATGCAAATAATCTTTACGGTTGGGCGATGAGTAAATTTTTACCTTATGGAAATTTTGAATGGAAAATGGATCTAGATAATTTCGATATACAATCCATTCCTGATGATTCACCCAAGGGTTATATTTTAGAAGTTGACTTAAAATATCCTCAAGAACTCCACGATTTACACTCTGATTTTCCTTTAGCTCCTGAAAATAACTATGGTGATGAAAAACTATCAAAACTTTTATGCACGTTGTATGATAAGAAAAAATACGTTATCCATTACATTACGTTAAAACAGTATTTACAACTAGGAATGAAATTAGAAAAAATTCATAAGGTTTTAGAATTTGGCCAAAGTGCTTGGTTAAAAAGTTATATTGATTACAATACAAATCTTAGAGCAAAAGCCAAAACAAAATTCGAAGAAAAATTTTTTAAAGATATGAACAATAGTGTATATGGGAGGACAATGATGAATGTACGTAAACATGTGGATATTAGGCTTTGTTCTGATGGTTTTAAATTGGAAAAACTAATTTCAAAACCAAACTTTAAAGGTAGAACTATTTTTTCCGAAAACTTAGCAGCTGTACACATGGAAAAAGTGAATATCACATTTAAACAACCAATTTTCATTGGTATGAGCATTCTAGACATTTCAAAAACATGTATGTATGATTTTTATTACAACACAGTTAAAAAACAATATAAAAGTGATGTAAATTTATTATACGGAGATACAGATAGTTTAATAATGGAAATAAAAACGGATGATTTTTATAATGATATGAAAAATATGTTGGATCATTTTGATACTTCTGACTATCCAAAAAATAATGTTTACAATATTCCACAAGTTAATAAAAAAGTGTATGGGAAATTTAAAGATGAGTTACAAGGTAAGATTATAGATGAGTTTATTGGACTTCGCCCAAAGTGCTACGCTTTTAAAATATTCGAAACTAATGATGTTACGAAAAAATCTAAAGGAGTAAAGAAAAATGTCGTTAATAAGGGTTTAAGTATAGAGGATTATAAAAGATGCTTATTCTTTAAAAAACCAAACTATCAGAAACAGATATTATTCAAATCGAAAAAACACGATGTGACCACAGTACAACAGAATAAGAAAGCTCTTTCCGCTCATGATGATAAAAGATTTATAATGAAAAATGGCATAGATACTTTGGCTTGGGGTCACTATGAAATAAACATAAGTAGAGACAATTTTAAAACTCACCTTGAAGAAATAATAAAAGAAAATAATAAAAAAGAAATGGAATTATAGGTAGGATTAAAGTAAATACTAAATTATAATTTTTATAAGGGATCCCTTATAAAAAACCTAATGGAACCTCCTCTTACAAATATTCTGTGCACAAAGTTTAGCATAATTTGATTATCCTCTTCGATGGATTCAAAACAAATATTACCATTTCGTACTCTAACCCTAGAATTTCTGAAAGGAGTAAAATTTAGAATGTTTTCAGTTAGTTTATTTTTTCCGGTAAAAAAGTTACGTTTCACAGTTGGTAAATCCAAAAACTTATGATACTTCCTCACGAAATAATCAGTCAGTTCTCCAGATTCAGATACTTCCCACCACTCACTCTTGGAAAGACAATTTCCATCTTCTAGTTCTCTTAACGATTTAAAGTGTTCCATTTTTATTTTATTGGAGAGATCCTTTTAACTTACCCCTCATCTGAATTGAATACTTAAAGGTGGGTCCGTAGATTAAAAAAAATATTTTCTATAATAAATAAAGAGATATGGGTTTAAATGATGAAGCATTAGATTTATGTGAAGAACATGGAGGTTTCTGGAAGTTTGTAAAGACACCTGAATTTCAATTTTATGAAAAAAACTGTTACGCACTAGATAACATTTTACGTGAATTGAAGGAGTATAGATTTTGTAAAGGGTTGTGCAGAGAAAGTTTATTTGGTGTCGATGGTAAACCACCACTCCTTTCAAAGAAGCAAGTAAAGACATGTCTTAATGAAAAAAAGATTAAGGTTCCTAAAAATGCTACTGAACATCAACTTCGAAAATTGGCTTATAATGAGGATAAAGTCACACTGAAAAAGCAGTTTGAGGATTATTTTACATGTTGCTAAAGTTCAGAATGCTTGGGGTATGAAGGAGATTTTATTTTTAATGAGCTGTGTTCATTAAAAGTTCTTATGCTACTAACTAGCAGGTTATTTTATATTGTATTGTTGTACTCTTTTCCTGTCTGAATTGAATTCTTAAAGGTAGTATCAAATCGAGACCCCCTCTATTAAAGGTGGGGTCGATTCGACACCACCTTTAAATAGATTGGGATTCACAAATTCAGAAGAGATCTAGCGTCTCGTCTTTTTAATTTAAGACGATATCATTTTAATTTAAGACGATTCAAAAATATTTTTAGCGTGACGTCATTTTAATTTTTTTATTTTTTCTAGTGAAAACATCAGAGAGAGCTAAATTTCGAAAATATCGACCCCTAAATAGTCCTAATTTTGCATTTTTATTTACGATTGAAAAATTATTAGAGTTTCACTAGAGTTTCTGATGAAAAAATATTTTTTTTAAAAAAGTCACTGGTTCTGATGTTTTGTGTTAAAAAAATTTTATCAGAGATTCAAGTCGCTAAAAATGAAAAAGTCACTGGTTCTGATGTTTTGTGATAAAAAAGTTTTATCAGAGATTCAAGTGAAAATAAAAAACATCAAGGATTCAAGTGAAAATAAAAAACATCAAGGATTCAAGTGAAAATATGTGTTCTGATCTTTTATGTTAAAACTTTTTATCAGAGATCTAAGGCAGTGGCCCAGGATGGACATTGGGATACTACTTTTATATATTTATATATTTATATATGTGTCGGGGACCGGCGATCTTCCTCGGTCGTAAGGCCCTAACGTGCACCCCCGGACCCTAGTGACGACACACGACTCCATTTTGGAAAAACCCCTTCCACAAATATACCTACCTCATCGAGGGAACATGAGGAGTCAGTTTGGTCATAGACAGTCGAGTGTGAACTTGAATTATCGGTCGCTGTGTCTCGAGGGAGCTCGTTCCGAATACCTTTGCGCAAGTCCTTGTAAATAATATACCTCTGTACGTAATTCATCATAATCTTTAATCATCATTATCCTCAATAAACCTCGATCCGTACAAGACCGTTTTCATCATGGACCCTTATCACCTAGAAGAAGGGGAACTTTCTGAAGATGCGCAGTTTCCTGCTTCTATATCAGAAGTGGGATACCACGATCGTCCACATCATCCAGAACATGAACAATATCCTGACATGAATCGAAGAAATTCGGGTGAGCAAAATCAGTTGAAAGATTTTATCGAACTCCTTGTAAAGAGATTGAATGAGCCCCAAAAATCTACAAAAATTGTCTTGCCTGAGTTTAATCCTGATACTCCCGGATGTGACCCTAATGCATGGAGTTCAGCTGCTGAATTGATCCTGGCGGAAAATAATCTAGCGGGCGCTGATCTGATTTTATCCCTCACAAAGTCACTCAAGGGGGATGCATCGATTTGGCTTCCACAAGCTATACACCCAGGAATCACATGGGATCAATTTAAAATTTTGTTCCTTGGCAGATTTGGTACATTTGAGACCCCAACTACGGTCCTTCTCGCCGTTCAAGAGAGCCGACCCAATGAAGGGGAAAGTCATGTCGCTTTTGCTACTCGCCTATATGCCACTCTTTCCGCAAAAATAAAGAATATTTCGCCTGAACAGTTCATCGTTTCTACTGTACTTGCCCATATGAGCCAATTTGATCCTCGTGTAAGACGTTTAGCTAGCACTCATAATTTTTGCTCCCGTGAAAAATTGATGAAAGAACTGAATGGAATTCCTATCACACAGAAACGAGACCGACCATACGAGCATGAAAGCAATAATTATTCCAATAAGAAGCCTAAGTTTTCGTCGTCCTATGCTCCGAATACTCGCTGCACAATTTGCGACAAACCAAATCACACCGCTGCTTCCTGCTATTCTAAGAAGCAATACTCTACCACCCGACCTACGACTTCGACCAATCTGTCCTCGAATCAATCTTCTTCCCGATCGACGAAAGACTCTGGTTCCTGCTTCATCTGTTCTTCCAAATCCCACTGGGCCGACAAATGCCCTAATCGTTCGAAGCCGAATCAAGAAAGAAAATCTAGAGGACCTATTGCGGAGACGAAACTGCCGGAGAAAAGGGTCAACTTATGCGCGGCCAATCCCAGAGGACGATTAATTCATAAAGGTGAGACGTTTTTATTTTGCTTTGATTCTGGTGCCGAAGTTTCATTAATGAGAGATAAAATTCGATCTAAATTTCTAGGTCCCGTATTCGATTCCCCTGTTGTTTTAAGTGGAATCGGTACTTCAAAAGTCATTTGTGAAGCGCAATTAGTTGCCGAAATTTCAATTAATGAGAATGAATTAAATGTTTGTTTTCACATAGTACCTGACAATGCAATCTCTTCCGACATTATAATTGGTCGTGAAATTTTAGCTATGGGCTTGAAAGTTATCATGACTTCCGATACTTGTGAGTTTCTTCCTAGTTATACCAACAGTAAAAAGTCAGCTGCATTACAGGCAGCTGCATTACATAATATTATTCGGCCTAGCAAATCGCCGTTTGCCACTCCTATTCTCTTGGTTCCCAAGAAAAATGGTAAGACGAGAATGTGCTGTGACTATCGCGAATTAAATCGTAATACCGTTCCAGAATCTTGGCCTTTGCCCCTAATTAGGGATCAGATAGCTAGGTTAGCTGGGGTAACTTGGTTTTCTTCGCTCGATATGGCTAGTGGCTATTACCAGGTGGCTAATCATGAAGACACCATCGAGAAAACTGCATTCATTACCACTGAGGGCTGTTATGAATTTTTAGCGATGCCGTTTGGCGTCCGTAATGCGAGCAGTGTGTACACTCGTATTTTGACCAATGCTTTGGGATCGTTGGTGAATGAATATTGCGTTGTCTTTATTGACGATGTTTTAATTTGCGCCACGTCCGTTGAACAGGCTGTTGAAAGATTGGAACATGTCATTTCAGTATTAACTCAAGCAGGTTTTTCTATTAATCCTACTAAGTGTTCATTTGTGGTCAATAGAGTTCAGTATCTCGGTTACGATGTCAGTAATGGTGAAGTCCGACCAAATACGCAAAAAATCGATGCACTAATTAATCAATCTCCACCTAATTCCATTACATCTCTGAGACAATTTATAGGCTTGGCGTCGTATTTCCGCCAATATATTCCAAATTTTTCATTGATTGCCGCACCGTTATATAGGCTTTTGAGCAATAAAATTGATCCCAAGGGCAAAATTACTTGGTCAGATGAACACGAACAGGCTAGACAATCCCTGATTTCTCATCTTACTAACGAGCCAGTATTAATGATTTTTGACCCTAAATACCCTATCCAGCTTCACTGTGATTCTAGTAGTCTAGGATATGCTGGGATCCTAATGCATGTTGTGGACGGTAAACCACGAGTAGTAGCCTACTATAGTAAGCGAGCTACCCCCGCACAGAGCCGTTACCACAGTTATGAAAATGAGACTTTGGGTGTTTTACTCTCAATTCAACACTTTCATAGTCTAATCCAACCCCATCATTTCACGG
This sequence comes from Leptopterna dolabrata, assembly GCA_954871275.1. Lineage (NCBI taxonomy): Eukaryota > Metazoa > Arthropoda > Insecta > Hemiptera > Miridae > Leptopterna > Leptopterna dolabrata. Next base: position 18,344,560 of record OX940974.1, read on the forward strand.
TTGTTACTGATTGTAAGTCATTAAAAGATAGTTACTTGAAGCAATCCCTAAATACTAGAGTTCACCGCTGGTGGTCATACCTCCAGATCTATGATTTTAATATTGTGTACCGCCCCTCAACTCGAATGCAGCATGTCGATTTTCTTTCTCGTCATCCTTTACAACAAAGTGTTCTTGAAAGTAAGGCAGGTGGTTTGTTGGACCCTTTGAAGGACGTCTTTGTCAGTGTAGGTGAAGTTAATGATTCAGATTGTGAAAATTTTCCACTACCAGAAGCAGTTGGTGAACAAGGGGGTGGCCCTTCCTCGTTGACAGGTATCGATGGCGCGTCAGCCCCCGCCCCACTTCGCCCGGCTGATCCTTCCATGTCCTATTTTAGAATAGATATCACGAATCTACCTGAAAACTGGTTGCTTGAGGGACAAAAGCAAGACCCCGAAATCGTGAAATTATTTCAACAATACGAAGGGGGAAACATGCCTGAATCGGTCCGTAGCACATATGACCTTCGATCAGGAGTGCTGCATCGGAAATTTCAACGCGATGGCAGAACAAGATGCGTTCCGATAGCTCCGCATAAATATCGCTGGTCTCTTGTAAATAGTTTTCATGAATCATTATCTCATCTTGGTCATGAAAAAACGCTTGAAAAAATAGCTGATTTTTATTGGTTCCCTAGCATGACTAAATTTGTTCGAAAATTTGTCGAAAATTGCCTAACATGCAAGATAGCGAAACCCAAATCCGGCAAATCCCAAATTCAACTGCACCCCATTCCGAAAACGCCAATTCCATTTCACACAATACATATTGACATTTCAGGTAAACTTAGTGGTAAATCAGACGTAAAAGAGTATCTTACTGTAATAATTTGTGCTTTCACAAAGTATGTTCTTCTATTCCATACCCGCAATTTAGATTCAAACAGTGTGATCTCAGCTATGCGTAAAACCATATCATTATTTGGTGTACCCAGTCAAGTTGTGGCTGATCAAGGACGATGTTTCACGAGTTCAGAATTTAAAGATTATTGTAATCGGAATAAAATAGTTCTTCATCTGATAGCCACAGGTGCTCCTCGCGCTAATGGCCAGGTGGAGCGAGTAATGTCTGTCTTAAATAATATGCTAACTGCTACCGAACTTGGAGAAAGGACATGGCAAGATGCCGTACCTGACATACAACTTTCCATCAATTGTACGATTAATCGTATCACACGATCTTCTCCTCTCGAATTATTAATCGGAAAAGTAGCTAAACCACCTAATATCTTAACTCCAGACGAACATTCTACTACTGTGGATCGTGATACAATTCGCGATATTGCATCCTTGAATATGAGCAATCAAGCTGATTATTTGAAAGAGCAATTCGACAAAAATAAAGCTAAGGTAAAGTTGCTGTCTGTTAATGATATGGTACTGCTGCAAAATGAACCTAGAAATGAATTAAAATTGGGCCCTAAATTCAAAGGACCATTTCAGATCATTAAAATTTTGCCTAATGACAGATATTTGATAAAATCATTAACCACGAATCGTACATATCGCTACCCTCATGATCGTGTTCGAAAGGCACCAGATAATCAATTTGATCGAGCTATCTCATCATCTGATGAATCAGACGATAATATTAATTAAGTACTTAATGTACCTACCTATACTTTATTGTTTATAGAGACAAATTTGAAATTGATATTTTTTCATTTTCATTGTATAATCAAGAGCATTGAGCGGAGCACGTTCTCATTGGCAATTTATGATTTTGGTATTTAATTACGTACCGAGTTCAGCGACCTGTCTGATCAATTATCATTATCTTACAATGGAAAATTGAGGCATATTTCCGAAATGATTCTCTTCGAGACGATTTAAATCAACATGAACTTCATTATCCGCATTCCTTTATTTGCTTGGCGGCTTGTTTGGTGATGTGTCATGCGTCTTGTGCACCGTAAGTCCAAAGAGCCCTGTAAGTCATGACTCCCATGATCACTGAGCCGAAGGGGCAATGCCGCCATAAGCCTGTGATGATTCTCATGCGGTAGTGTCTTCCATATCAAATATGATAGTGGCCTACCGTATCTGTAATTTTCATATGATCTGTTTCCATTACTCTCCAATTACCTATTTCCCTGTGTCATTCACTGTGCAGTCGCGCCGCGTTCTGATGGTAAGTCGTAGTACAGCCAGTGTCTGTCCATTCATCCGTATCCCTACGGACATTCCTTTTCTGAGCGTCATCGTACGCCATGCTCTTCGGTCCTTCTATCATGGATCATATTCCACTTCCCATCATGATAATATCATCCTCAATCTACCCATCATATACCTCAATTACCTCTTGGATCATATTATTCCAATTTACATCTCTTCCTCGACATAATATTGCTTCTTCCTATGCCAGTACTTGTTCTATGCCAGTACAATACTTGTTGCTCGCTCATAGCTCGATTATTCCTCTCATTTCGAGGATCACTGTACAATTCTTGCTGTTACCGGTCTTCCGTTTATGCCGGATGGCCGAGTGGTTTATTATCCACCATACTGCCGCTCTTTCCCATTTCCAGACTTGGACGCGGCCGGGACGTCTCGCGTCATCAGGATGGCCGTGTCGGGGACCGGCGATCTTCCTCGGTCGTAAGGCCCTAACGTGCACCCCCGGACCCTAGTGACGACACACGACTCCATTTTGGAAAAACCCCTTCCACAAATATACCTACCTCATCGAGGGAACATGAGGAGTCAGTTTGGTCATAGACAGTCGAGTGTGAACTTGAATTATCGGTCGCTGTGTCTCGAGGGAGCTCGTTCCGAATACCTTTGCGCAAGTCCTTGTAAATAATATACCTCTGTACGTAATTCATCATAATCTTTAATCATCATTATCCTCAATAAACCTCGATCCGTACAAGACCGTTTTCATCATGGACCCTTATCACCTAGAAGAAGGGGAACTTTCTGAAGATGCGCAGTTTCCTGCTTCTATATATGTATGTGTCATTCCAGACGATAACTCTCGAAAGAATTGAGATAAAAAGTTCAAATTTGCACGAAAAATCTGTCTTGGCAATCGACAGGCTAAGTTCGAAGATGGGCAGAATCGGGTCACCCTAAGGGGGAGTTTTGGGGAGTTTTAGGGGGGGAAAATTACCCATAAATTCCCAAAATGAAAAAGTCTGACAAGTGACACCTCATTTTAAAGGTTTTTGTACGCTGAACAAGATGGTGAAATCAGAATTGCGATATCTCATTCCATTCTCAAACTGGAGCACTTTGAAGATGAAGGAACGTGGTTATTTCTTGAGATGTTCTTCCTGGTTCGTCTGCTCTAATCTGATAACGGAATGGGATATCGCAATTCTGACTTCACCATCGTGTTCAGCGTTGGAAATTCTACAAACCGAGGTGTTACTCGGCAAAAAATGGAACAAAAAATTTGTTACGTACCCAATACCTACTCTTCTGGTATTCAAAACATTTTTGATTTCCCCCTCCCCATCCTTCCACCCCAAATTTTACTTTGCGTAAAACTACTCCTGTTTTAATTTTGTATGGTATCAAGTTGGGAAAACATTGGCCGAAAATTAATTTTCAGAAAATTTTAGGCGGAGGAGGAAGATGCCGAAAACTTCGAAAATTCGCTCTTATAGCCATGCTGCATGACTGTGGTTTTTTCAGTTTGGAATCCTATGTTCATTCTTCGTGTTTCACATTACATTTTTAGTCTTCCTGTTTTTTTTGGTCGTTTTAAAAGTGTTGAAGTTCGTGATATGTCAGTGAGTTCCGCAAGCAGTGGGAGAAGTTTTTTATGATGAACTATTCACCTGGCCAACCACTACACAAGATGAAGATGCATTGGTTGAAAACGATCTATTTTAAGAGCTGTATACTTTTTTGAATTAGCTATTTTATAGGTAGGTACCTACTGATTTTGCAATCACCACTCAATATTTTTGTTATAACGTTACATTGTCGTTGATTGTCCATATTCCTGAATACTGTTAAGTTTCTAAATTCCTGTTCTCTTGATAAAGGTTGTGTAATTTTTTATAATGATGTTTTATAACGATTTAAGAGCTTAATAATTTTTTTTATCCTGTGTTTTAATGGTCAAGCTAACGTTATGTACATATTTCATTTTTTATGTAAATTTGAATAAATATATATACTTTTAATGTACGATAAAAAAATTTTTCCAAGTCTAGAAGCCAGTTGAGTGCAGAAACAGCGTAAGTCCAAATTACATTTTAAATTTTCTTGAGACCAATTTAAACGGAAACTAGCTAATTTTTGCATGTCAGCAACATAAATGCATGTTATGACGAATGAAAAAAAAATTGTTCAATTATTTGATATTTTGGAGGAGTTATGACGTTTTTTCTCTCTCCTGTAAAATTTGAAAATCTTGACTTAAGTGGTTTCTGCACTCACCGATTCAATTTCAAGTTATTCCAAAAATCCATTCAACATCTTGCGTTTACAACAGAAGGATTTTAAACAAAGTAACTTGCAGTCCAATAAAGTCTGAGTTCGTTTGCGAATTATAATTCAAACGAAAACACAAGACATTTTACGGCACCGAATAGACGAAAATAAGAACAATTCAAAAGAAATTAGAAAACAAAACGCTGCTAGGACATTCTCACATGGGTTTATTATTCTCGACTGAATACGGCACGATCACCTCGGGAGGAATCACCCTCGGGTGCGAGTAGGCGGACCCCCGTTTGGGTTTGTCTATATTTTTGTTTTGAACATGTACCTACTTTCTTCAGTTACAAGCATTTCATTATTTCTTGACATTTTTTCAAGTCATTTGAATTTTTCTATATTTTCACATTAGGTCACACCTAAAATTTTTCACGCCAATAAATGTGACAATGTGTAACCAATGTGACTGTGTGTTATTTCTGCATTTTTCATGTTGAATAAAGTTTGGTTCGAGTATTTCTTGTCAATTTCTCACTCCTGTGGGCACAGCATCACTCCTGTGGAGTAAATCTTATTTTAAGTGTCTCTATTTAGAAAACTATGCATTTCTACGATGATTTTTTTGGCTGCTAACCTTTGAGTAGGTCAGGAAGGAAGTAGATGAAAAAAAAATCGCTGAGAACCTTGAAATAATTTTGGAAAATTTCGAACTTGAATATGCCACTTACCGCGAAATGACCCAAGTAGGTACTAAACTCGCCACAAAAGTAAGCACCTACTGGATCTCATAGCAAAATAAAAGCCACCATCGTCTAGGACAATGACATGCTACCGAAGAGGAGATAGACAAGGAATATTATCCGATGGAAAGACAATTATTCTACAAGTCCAATACCTATATTCAAAACAAGAGAAACATATTCGACAAGCAATAAGGTTTTCCCCCCTTCTCTTCTAATAAATGAAAGTATCCTGAGTGTCCTACGATAAGTAGTCTTTTCTATGATTTTTCAAAGTTTCCACCAATTGTAATGTCAGTGCACCCCTCTCGCCTGGGCGGGACCCCCTTGCCCGGTATGACGTCACTTGTGCAGGAAACTTCTAAAAATCATATAAACGTACGGTCTAGAGTAATGAACGGATTACATGGCTCGGCCTTGGTAAGATGGGTCCGAAATTTGAGCCAATTTGGACCAGTGGTTTGTGGCAGTTCAACGATTTTCACGTTTGGGCATGCGCAGTCGCTGCTACTTACATGAATGCGACGAATTCAATATGGGACCAACTATGACCTAAACCTGAACTACCATACAAATTTGAGCCAATTTCGACCATTGCGTCGTAACTTATGGAGGAAATGCACACACACACACACACACACACACACACACACACACACACACACACACACACACACACACACACACACACACACGCATGCACGCTCGTATTTAGGCAGAGCCTAAAAACTACTTATCGTAGGAGAGTACGGTTGGCATTAAAATTATCAGAATAGAATCTACTTTCATATAAATAAACAAAAAATTAAAAAAGGTAGGTACTACTTTTTTCAGACCCGTGGGTACCTAACCCTCACTATGCAACCAACATGGGCAATTATGTAGTAATTATACATTCAAACAAAAACGAAAAATTGTGCTAAAACGAATGTACCAAATAGGGACGATTTAATAGAAGACAAAAATAACCCTCCAGCCAGAGCTCGAAAACCATTATGGGTCTTATCGTTGTCACTGGTCATAGGTATGCTAGGCCCCTGGTCAGCAGACCCAGTGACAAAGCAGCACGATCAATGATTCCCGCAGGGCAAACACTTGACCGTATACCGTCCTTGCGAGAACTTTACATTTGTAGCTTAGCTCTGCTAATGACAAGGAGGTAACAAAAATATTGTGACTGGACGGACAGCTCGGCCATATTTCTCCCATTTATTTCAACGGCCTCCACAAATCCGCGGTCCCCCGTATCCTTCTAAGGTGCTGGTTGCCGATAAGAGGTATCGCTGTCTGAATACTTTGGATACCTCAAGATAAACGTGCCGATTGTAGTAAATGTAATTCATGGCTGAGTTTCGAACGCCTATAAGATACCGTATCACCAAAGGCTACACTCGTTTAGTTCAAGCTCTCAACGAGAAAAGTGAAGATATACGGTGAACAGTGGTCTCTTTAAGTTCTGCCGTCCTGAAAATCAACAAGTAAGACATAGATTTTCTGATTTTGGTCGCAGCATGTGAATTCTCGATTGAATGCTATACAAGGAATTCATTCTTGACTACTACGGATTTGCAATAGTCAACCGCATCCCAACCTGTGCCCAAAATAGAGGAATGCCGGAACCGGATTGAGTCCGAAAAATTCGGAATATGCTATTGCCGACTGGCGTCCTCTAATACCTGACCTTGGGCTACATAATAAACATAATCAAAACTTAATCAAAAAGTTTGTAATTACAAGAAGAAAAGATAAGGTAGAGGATAGACAATTTTTGAAATGCAAACAGTGAGTCGAATGAGAGTTTCGTGGGTCCTTAATCTCTAAAAACCGTCGAAAATTGCTAAAAATCGCCTAAAAAAACAGAGGGTTTTTAATTCAAAAACTGTTGAAAATTGTGATAATTAGTAAAAATTTGGTGGTAATTGATGCAATAATTTGGTCAACGACCAAAAACGGGGGGGGGGGGGGGGGGTCAAAGACGGTCGCATCGGATATTTTTCAGATTTCTCAATTTTAAAAATACTTCCGTCATTCGTAATGTTAGATAGAGCCCCATTTTTAAAAACTAGATGCAATTTTCTATCGAATGAGAACCACTTCGAGTCGATATGATCAGGCGCTGATGGTTGGTGAAGCTTCAAAGTTGAAACTTCGAAAAACCGGAGTCAACGAACGGCCCCACGTTTACCCTACTCTTTTAGAGTCATATGAGAATAAATCCGTATAGACTTTAAAATTCTAGATTTGGATTTTAACAATAAATTGAAACTAAACCTTTATAAATCTTAAACTTTTGTCAATAAAAGTCACTTCGAAGAGCCACTAGTATGTTCTAAAAAATCACCCGCCAACAAAACCGCCTTGGGGAGCAAAAAGCTGCCTGCCAAACAGCGTTGAAAGAAATGTCAAGGTTTGGGGGGGTAAGGAACAGGTTTCTATACACACATCCAACAGAGGGGGAAGGAACAGGTTTCTATGTGCACAACCAAGAGCGAGGTGAGAAGCTCCGAGAATGCTACTTCGGCGGGCAAAATGCGGATACCAATCCTATTGCGGCTGAGGTGGTTTTTTTGAAGGGAAAATTTTTATAACAGGGTTGTGGGGAGGGGGGGGCTCACATCTTTTTGCATTGATAAAGTAAACATTTTCCCCCCGTACCTACCTAAAAACATTTCTCAGTATATATATATACGTATAACTTCGGGGGGGGGGGGGGGGGGGGGACAAAATGCATAAAAGGCATTTCCTTGGAGCATAACAGATGCTTGTGCAAAATGTCAGCTCGATCCGTAAAATTTTTCTTCAGTACCGACTTATACCTGAACATTTCAAAACGGGGAAGGGGGAGAGGGGAAAGAGGCACCTCCTTCATACAACAACAACAACAACAACAATCAGAAAAACTGGAAAAATATCGATTTTAAAACTTCCGAAACTCCGGCAACTGATGATCCCAAAAGCTGAAATTTGGTATCAGGGGCCCCTCAAGAATGGATGTACGAAAAATCATCACCGGAGACCCCAGGGGGCAGTGTTACGGGGGGGGGGGGGTAAAAACCCTACTTGTTCTGTCGTGTAAACAGCGTCTTGGTCGCTGAGTAGGCGCTGTAGACGCTCCCACGTATACATATTATATCAAATATCTGGCTCGTATTTTTCTCATCTCCTGTACTCATAAAATTGCAACATTATCCGGTATTTCCCCTCTCGATTCTCATTCCATACATTTTCCAGATGTTTTCCCCGCTCAACCCCAACAATGACATCCAAATATACCCACCGGCGCAGCTGAGGTCTTTTGCACTGCGAGCGTTCTTCTGGTACATATTTGGCACCGTGACCTACTACAACTACCCCAACGTTGACCCCAATCTCCGACCCATCAATGTACCAACGGCCAAACTCCGGCAGTCCTACGATTTCGTCATAGTCGGCGCGGGCAGTGCTGGTGAGCAATATTACATTTTCTCAATATTATTCATGAGTTTTGAAGAAATGAGAAGACATCTTGAGCATGAACTTGTGAATTATTATTTGAAGAATGAGAAAAATTGTAACAGGGCAAAACGTAAGGTAGGTCAATTCGATTGTCTTGTACACATTGTCTGAGGAAGTGATGTCGAATGTCTACGTGCTTTGTCCTTGAACGCTGCATCGGGTTTTTCGCCAAGCACTGGGATATCTGCTACAGCAGCACACTCTTCGGTCATCAGACATTCCTCGATTAGTATACATTCAAGACCATCATCGACTGGCTGGTCTCTGTACTAGATTATATAGTTTTCTTGGCCTAACTCGTAGCCCTGATCTTTCAATTCTTGGTCTCCCAGGTCCTCGGCGTGTGATAATACCACTTGACCGATCTTGATCCTAAGTTGGAGCATCCGGTTCTTTTTCAGCATCGCGAAAATTCTTCTGGTTCTTTTTAGCGAATTTTCAAAGAAAATGAAGCTATTGCAATGGCTTCGAAATTTAAATAATATAAATTTTTGGAAATTTTCTTCATAGAAATCCGTTTCAGACCATTCTAAAACGATTCCTGAAATTTAACACTTTTTTATATGTATATATATATATATGTGTCACTCCAGACGATAACTCTCGATAGAATTGAGATAAACAGCTCAAATTTGCACAAAAAATCTATCTTGGCAATCGAAAGGCTAAGTTCGAAGATGGGCGAAATTGGCCTACTCTAAGGAGGGTTTTGGCGCATTTAAAGTGCGCAAAAATTACCCAAAAATCCCCAAAATGTTATTTTCCAACAAGTGACCCCTCATTTTAAAGGTTTTTGCACGCTGAACACGATGGTGGAATCGGATTTTAGATATCTTGATCCGTTCTCAAATTAGAGCATTTAAAGTGCGCAAAAATTACCCAAAAATCCCCAAAATGTTATTTTCTAACAAGTGACCCCTCATTTTAAAGGTTTTTGCACGCTGAACACGATGGTGAAATCGGATTTTAGATATCTAAATCCGTTCTTAAATTAGAGCATTTAAAGTGCGCAAAAATTACCCAAAACTAGGATAATCTTTAAACTCTTACCCCCCCCCCCCCCCCCCCCCACCCCCTTAGAGTGGTCAGATTGAAAAATGTGAGAAGTATTAATTGAAGACGAGAGTTCGAAGCAAAAAAGGGGGAGGCAAACGATTAGTACAACTCCTTGAATTTCCCATTTGACATATAATTTATTGTTATGATACCTTCATAGATAGACAAGTACCGGCCCACGTATTACTAGAAGGAAGACGAAAGAAAAAATCTATTTCAAATTATTCAATTTAGGTACTAACAGTAGGAGGAAGAAGGTTAGGTAGGTATCTTATCAATTTATTATCAGTATCATACGAATATTTGATATTCAAAGGTAGGTAGGTACTTAACATGATAAAAATAATATCAATGAAGAAGGAAGGATCTACCTACCTAGTAGAGCAAATCTTGAACTGGTTTTAGATACCAGGCCTGAAATCGTAGTCAAGAGGAAAGGCCATTCAGAAGGAACAAGGAATCTACTCATAACAAACGGTAGAATCAGGATGGACAAAACGTACAAATTAAAATAAATACGAAGAGAATATACATAGAAAACCAAATTTTAGACCGAAGTTTTCCTTTATTCAAAACCATAGCCATTAATTCGAATATTTCTTTGAAAATTCGCTCATTAAGTCATGCTGCATGACTGGTTTTTTTTCATTCTGTGTTCTACTAGGGTTTGTGTAGATGTCTATTTCTGCTTCAAGATTTGACTTCCGGGCTGTTTTGAGGCTATTATTTTCGGGTAAAAACTCTTTAAATCCATCAGTCATTAGTTTATATAAAAATCTGACATCTCGTGATATTACAATTTTTTGTCTTCTTTGTCCCACACTCTGTAGGTTTTCGAGGTGGTGCATATCTCACGAAAATTCGTGATTGTGATCTTGGTTGGAATTTCCCTTTGGTTGGGTTTTTGTCTAAATAATACGCTTTTGACTCAAATACCATGAAATATTTTACTAATGGGGGTCTTTTGGGCCAAATTTCATACAAGCCATTGATATACTTCGCGATGGGCATCTATTCCTAATAGGATTAGCTGTGAACATGGCTTCTGCTCAGAAGGAAGGGGCATTTTTGTTTGAATCAGCATGCATCTACCCATATCTACTGACGTCCTATTTTTTCTTTCCGCTCCCCCATTCTGTTGAAGAGGTGTACGGAAACGTGAGCCTTCTTTGTATTCCGGTTTTTTCTAGATGCGTGGCGAATTCTTTATGGCAAACTTCAATGCCGTTGTCTGACTGAATTAATTTTATTTTTCTGCTATTTGGTTTCTTATTGGCTTTTGTGTTTTTTGAATTCAGACAAGATATCACTTTTTTTCTTGACGAATCTGACCTCACACCAGCGAGTATAGTCATAAATGAATGTCAGGCAATACCTGTTGCCATTTAGAGACTCTACACGCAGTGGTCCACACAGGTCTATATGAATGATTTCCAGTAGACTTACGCTCTGAGGTTTCGGGGAATGGCCTTTGTGCCATTTTCCCTCTAGCATAGACTTCACAAGAAGTGTTGAGTGTCCCACTTAAATTTATTCCCAATGCTATATTTTTAACAGCCAGTCCTTTCAAATCTGCCAAGTTTAAGTGCCCAAATATCTTTGGTGCCATTATTCCCGTTTGGTTAAATTTTGCAGGTTAGCTGATGCTGTGACAGTTTTCTATTTGATTTTCACGTCCAGCTTGTTTTCTGAGTAACTTGCTCCTTCTTGAACATTACTGTATGTTCAAAATCAGTAATTTTACCTACTGACATTAGATTTGTCCTGATATCAGGCACATATAACGAGCTGTTTAAGTTAATATTTCTGATTTGATTTTTGCACGAAGGAACAGCTGTTCTTATGAGGCATTCGCCTTGAATTTTAATTGTTCACTGATTGGTTAAATTCACTCTACCATTTTTTAGTTCTTCAAATGAATTGAACGCTTCCTTGTTGCTAAACTTATGCGAGCTGCATCCACAATCTAAACATCAGCTTGAATTGGCGCAAGTATAGGCAGCTTCAGTGGTGAGAACACTGTCGTCATCTAGGTCGTCATCGAGGTTTCTCGTTTCTTACTGAAACGACATGCCCAGGTATCGTGCCCTCGCTTTTTGCAAATTGCGCATAATTGGCTTTATATGTAGAAGCTTTCTTGCCTTTTGACTTGTGGTTTGACGAAGCCATTGCCTGTGTTGACTCGTCTTCACTGCCTCTCTCCTTTCTGGACTCTCCTTGTTCCATTATTTTGACTATGAGTTTCTGGATTTGGCAGCTCATCTCGCGAATCAACTGCGCAACGAAAAGAGCTGTCGGACAGACTAAATAGTAATATTCTTGCTATGAGGTCAGGATGTATTTCTACGCCTATAGTAGGTAAAAAGGTTTATAGGTTCTCTTTAACGTCACCTTTGTCCTTCATTTTACCTAGCATTATTTGTTTCAGAAGTGTCACCTTTCGTGCCGGCCCTTTTGATTGATACTTACTTTTTGATATTACTTTCTTATCTTGATAATCCCATCCTTCCGCGCCTTCTTTGTCACCGCTTTTGCCGGGTCCACGGTTGGCCTTTTGATAGTCCCATTCATGTATAGGACCCCGTCCGATTTTGTAAAGATCGCGTCCATGTGAATCTTCCAGTTATCACAATTATCCCTGGTAAGTTTGTCAATTACCTCAGTCATCTTCAATTTCTGGTTCCTATATGTTTCGCACCTATTTGATTTTGCATAGGAGATATCTTGAACATGAGCTTGTGAATTATTATTTGAAAATTATAAAGAAAAACTATAACAGGGCAAAACATGTGATGCATTTGGTCTTAGTAACCAGTATCACATTTGACATTATTCATGGAGAGGCCAGTTTGCACTATGTAACAGCATCGAAAATTATTCAACTCCTGGGATGGATTCGGAATGCTTTCAAACGGAAATGTTCGTTTACTAAACACTTAGGCCCATTTTCTTCCAAAATCCAATACTTTCATCCCAAATTATTTCCACAAAAAAGCAAGACAACTAGAAGGTAATTAAAAAGTAATAATTTAGTAACAATGCTAAAAGTAAAAATCAATAAAATAACGGAAAAAATTAATTATACTAATAATGCTAGAAGTAAAAAAGTAATAAAATAAAATAAAATAACGGAAAAATTAAGTATACTAAGTATAAAATAATAATAAAATCTATATGGTGAAAGGAGAGAGAAGTCAGGATTTCGTAAAGTTGTTTATAATTACGTTAAGTATGAAAATAACGGATTCGTGTTTTCCGAAAGGATAGTCTTTCCTCACTTGGTCAGAACGATGGCTTCTGGTGTCAATAGATGTAAACGAATTTCAGCCAATGACTGACATTTTCCTTTGCGTTTTCAGGAAATGTCCTCGCCAACAGGCTTACGGAAGTGCCGGAATGGAATGTGTTATTATTAGAGGCCGGTCCAGATGAGAATGTTTTAACTGACACTCCACTTTTAGGAATCACACTCTGGAACACTTCATTCAATTGGGGGTACTACACTACACCTCAAAAACGAGCTTGTCTCTGTAAGTACCAATATCAAACAAAGCCATCTTTCTATAACTTTAATACATATTATGACACATTAGTTATTGTGATGAATTTAAAATTGGCGTATATTGAGCGCGCGCAGCCAGAAAGTTCGGGCGATGTCTGCGGTCATTATACCTTGCAGCTGGTGGCGCAGGCGTCGGGAGAGGTGGGAGGGCTTCATATCGCCGAGATGTTGAGGTTGCGATAGGGCGGCGACGCGTGCGATCTTCGACGGCTGGTAGAGGGAGATGAGGCGGGCGCGGAGGTCGTCGTACGCCGTGGCGGCGTCCGAGGAGATGGCCGACGTCTGTAGGAGGATGTCGTACGGGAGGAGCGTGATGACGCGGGAGTACCGCGTCTTCTGGCTGCGGACGCCGGCGGCTGAGAACGCAGCGTCGACCTGGAAAAACCACAGAGCAGGGTCGTGAGAATAGAATGGCGGCAGGGAGAGAGGGAATGACGCAGAGGCGGTCATGACGTCGGCGGCGGTGCCCGCAGCGGACACGGGTGGTGAGAGGGTGGAGAAGGGGTTGGGTATAGGTGCGGCCGGATCCGATGTTGCGGGGGTAGGTGGTTGAAGGGTCTGAATCCATCGTGTTGGGAGGAGTTAAAATTTCAATTTTGTAAAATTGAGTTAAAATTGAAATTCGAAATTTGAAAGTCGAAATTCGAAATTCACAAAAATACGGAAAATGGCGTGAGTTGAGCGGAGATGTGAGAGCGGTGAAATCTCCGAGTGGAAGGATGGGTAGTGAGTGAGTTCCGAATTTAAAATGTGAATTCAAATTGAGGGGGTGTGAATTTAAAATGTGAATTTAACATGAGGCGTCTGGAGCGGCGTCTTCTAGATGAGACGGGAAAAAGGAGGAAGGTTGGGTGAACGTCGGGTTCACCACTGTGATGAATTTAAAATTGGCGTATATTCATCACGGTGGTGCGAGGGAATTGCCCAGGCGGTTATGAGCGAGTCACCACCGACATCTGCAATCTTTTGGGAGAATTTGCCTAGGCGGTTATGGGCTGACCACCACCGTCATCTAGGATCTTTTAGGTTCTAGGAGAGAGAGCAGGGTAGGAAGAGAGAGAGTAGCCAGCGGCTAGAGGAAGCGTCGAATGAAGAAAAAGGCGCAGGATCCGAGTATTTATAGGCAAGGGAGCCTTCTCCTTCCAACCCCCTGTTAGGGGTTGATGGAGGGGCTCCAGGTTGTGTACTCTGGATCCTGCGGCTTGTCTCCCCACTCGTACCGTTTATTAGTAGAAACTATACTTAGCGGTCAAATAATTGGCGAGAAACTTAAGTTAGCTGGAGTGGTTCCTGGAGGGACTCACGACAGTTATTTTTGAAGGTTCAAATTCCTTTTAGTCACTCTTCCATAGGACCTAAAATAGATTCTGGATATAGCATTTGTCCTGCTGCAAAATAAGTGCGCGCAGAAGTCGCCCTGCTGTTGTGGAAACAGCAGCACAATGGGAAGCTGGATATCATGGCAATCCAACTTGCTATAGCTGTCAGGTAGGTAGCTCATAATGACGTCTCGTGCAAGTCTCGCACAGTAGCTGTACCCGGTATTTCTCTGTAGATAATCAGGGAAGATGCCCTTGGCCAAGAGGTCGAGTCATCGGTGGCAGCAGCTCCCTCAACTTCATGGTTTACTCGAGAGGGAACCGTCGGGACTACGACAACTGGGCGGCGATGGGTAACGACGGCTGGTCATACAAAGAGGTCCTTCCGTACTTTCTTCTCAGCGAGGACAATCGGAATCCCAAGTACGCGGAAGACTCAACTTACCACAGGACAGGTGGCTATCTGACTGTCAGCAATCCCAACTACGAGTCGCCTCTCCTACAAGCTTATATCCAAGGCGGACAAGAAATGGGTTTCCAAGTCAAGGATCTCAATGGGGCGTAAGTGAGATTCAGTTATGTTTCAAGCCGTTTCACACTTCATCTCTACGGTGTTGAGAACACAGTGTTGAAATTTTGATATTTCTTCTCTTAGTGCACTACACCACAAAAATGGTCGTAGAGAGCTGAAATATTGAGGGTTCACGCGGGTTGGATCACAGATGGTCCCGTATCAAAATGAACCTACTCAACTATCCTATACGTTCATGTGATTTAAGTGAGGAAGCTATACTGCCTACTCGAATTGGTAGAAGTTGTTCAACTACTATGGTTCTTAATTCCTCCAAAAATGCGCATATATTATAGGCACTCAAGAAAAAAATTGAGGATATATCAATAACTATTCCAATGGATTCAGGAGCCCAATTTATGTAGGGTTTTATGAAACTGCAGCCAGTTTGAACAACTAACAGGTTACTGGATAAAAACAGCCATTGTGCGCCGTGCCATGGATATAAACATTAATTTTCGGTCTAAAATCGTTCCTTCGCACCCACGCTCCATTTGGGCCCTAGTTGTGTCCCCTGTCTCGGCAGCCCGACCGGAAAACACCCAAAGGGTGTTATGAATGAAAAATGGGTGAAGCAAAATTAGGTATTTTTGAGGTTGAGCTTGTGAGGTATCGTTTTCCGTGTATTTTAGGTTGAGGTGACCAAATATGAAGTTGATTTTGACCACTGAGTGAAGGATTCCATCGAAGTTTTAACTCTCAAAATTCAATATTAATGGGTCAAAAACCTGTGAAAATGGCTGTAATTACCAGAAATTTGTATAATAACACAGCAGGTACTGTTAACAGGTGAATCAAGAATATTTCACTGATCGAAAATTATCTGTCAGAAGTAGCAACCTAATATTCGAGTTTAAAACCCTCAAATAGGTACAGCTTTGTGGGACTCTTCACTGAGGTCCCATTCGTGCCGTATTCAGTCCGGAATAATAAACCCATGTGACAACGACTTTGCAGCGGGTTTTCCATAACTAAGACCTAAATAAACCGTCGTGTGATAAAACGTTGTGTAAGAAACCGTTGTGTAACAATTTACCTGTATAGATGCCCCTTCGGCGTAGATCACTGTTTTCTGCGGTCAACACCTACCCTCGAGCTTCCCCTAGGAAATCCCTAAATCGAGCAGCGGAGCCGGCCCGGGAATTATAGCTTCATAAAAATGCGCGGGATTCCATAACTATTAATTATTTGCAGTTATTCATGAAGCATAAAGTAAATAATAAACCGTTGTGTAATAATTTACCAGTACAGATCTGCGTAGATCACTGTTTCCTGTGGACAGTACCTACCCTTGTGCTCCTGCCAGGAAAGCCCTAAATCGAGTATTGGAGCCAGCCCGGGAATTACATTTCATAAAAATGCGCGGGATTCAATAATTCGATCATTATTTTTATCTGTTGTTATTCATGAAGCATAGCAATTGTTCAAGTTCCAAAAGTACCTATCAACAAAATCCAATAGATACCGTACATCATTTTTCAAATGAAATAATATCACAGAACAACCAACTCGACTTCATACAGCCATTGTGATTATATTCAGCTAACCCCTACCCTAGCAATGATATCTGGGCTGGATTCATACCGTTTCATGCACGGTCATGTTGGCGAAGCTTTTCGGTGCCAACGAACGGCTGGTCGTACAATGCTCCGGGTGGTCTCTAAAAATGCTCTGGCTCAAGATTAGTTTAAAAACGTTAAAAAAACCATACTCTTCTATCGAAAGTTTTCGAGCCACGGCGTTCTGAAAATTTCAACCCCTATTTTTCACTCCTTAGAGATGACTGACAGTAATGCAAAGCTCCGCGGATCAACTAGCCCCCAAACGGGACCTACAAACCAAATTTCATTAATTTTGGTTCACGGTACGGAAAGTGACATGTACGGCGTACGGAAGACGGATAGCAATTTTTTTATTCAATTTTCGGATTCAACGTACCTTGAAATGGAAACCATCGAATTTTGAGCGAGGTTTTTTTTCCATGCTCGAATCCAGAGGTTCATTATTGAAAATAACAAACCGAAATACCATTCACAGAACACCGTCCATCCACCACAGTTTCTCCCGCATCATCCGCCACATCACGTTTTAATAAATAATGTACCTATCTGTATAGAACATCATCTCAACGTGTCAAACGCCTTCGCAAAATAGTAAAATAAATTTTTCACGTTTTTATTTAATAGGATTTTTCGAGAAAACACGCTACTGCAGTGAACCAAAATGTTTAGTACCAACATCAGCTAGGTAATGTGTGAAAATATCTCAATACAAATCCGATCCAGACAATCCTGAATCCATCCCTTGATTTTATTTATTTTTGTTTTTTACAAGAGCTGTACCTACTTGCCTAAATAATTTTAATGTTTTAGCACAGTGTCTTCCAAGTTGAAAAATGAAAATAGCCTTTAGGCAACAAGCAACTTGCAACATGGGAACGACGAAACAATAAAGCTGAATCGATTGAACAACAAAACAACAAAGTACAAACATACAAGTAGGTAATACAATGAAGAGAACTGCAGCCTCAAAATTAGAATAACCCCCTTCGAGTTTCACGTCTGGCCCCTTCATTCAATGCGACAGACTAGAAACGCACTGCACCCAAGTGCTGCTGGACGCCGCCATGGCCGTACCAGGACTTGAGACCAATAACGTAACGACAATCATATTTATTTCATTTACTGCTAAATGATTCATTGATGGAAACCGGATTTGTGGCAAAAATGAAAGTTCCAGTTTTGCAGTTACCATCTAATGAGAGAACTTTCGAAGTAACGCGCGTATCTCCTAACGTAACGTGCCTACTTACCTAATACTACCAACTAACATTTTATACGTTTACTAAACCATAAGACCCCAAACAAAACAAACCATAATATGGCGAGCTAATTATGGCTCAACCACTGTTAACAGTAAGGGCACCACTAGTTTATGTGAGTTTGGTGCCAATCGACAATTTTAGAATTTTGTTTGAAGTTTTAGTAATTGTGGGGATTGCGTTCTCTTTCCCTTAAGTTTCAAACATGCGGAGTGAAAAGTCTACAAACATAGAACCTAGTGGGTTCACTGACCATCAAGAGCGTAATTTATATGTGTACATCTTTTAACTTAATTTCAACAGTCAGTGTGTCAACAATTTTGGAATTTTGTTTGAATCAACAATTTTGTTTGAATTTTGTTTTTTGGAATAACAATTTAACTTAATTTCAACTTTTAACTGAATTTTCAATAGACTCAATTTAATTTAATTTTCAACATTTCACTTAATTTTCAACAGACAGTATGTGTCAAAAAATTTGGAATTTTGTTTGAATCAAGAATATAGGAATTTTGTTTGGAGTTTTAATAACAATGGGGGGGGATTGTGTTTTCTTTCCCTGAAGTTTCAAACATACGGAGTGAAACGTCTACAAACATAGAACCTAGTGGGTTCACTGACCATCAAGAGCGTAATTTATATGTGCACATCTTTTAACTTAATTTTCAACAGACAGTATGTGCCAACAATTTTGGAATTTTGGAATTTTGTTTGAATCAACAATTTTGTTTTTTGGAATAACAATTTAACTTAATTTCAACTTTTAACTGAATTTTCAATAGACTCAATTTAATTTAATTTTCAACATTTCACTTAATTTTCAACAGACAGTGTCTCAACAATTTTGGAATTTTGTTTGAATCAACAATTTAGGAATTTTGTTTGAAGTTTTAATAACAATCGGGGGGGATTGTGTTTTCTTTCCCTGAAGTTTCAAACATGCGGAGTCAAACGTCTACAAACATAGAACCTAGTGGGTTCACTGACCATCAAAAGCGTAATTTATATGTTCACATCTTTTAACTTAATTTTCAACAGACAGTATGTGCCAACAATTTTGGAATTTTGGAATTTTGTTTGAATCAACAATTTTGTTTTTTGGAATAACAATTTAACTTAATTTCAACTTTTAACTGAATTTTCAATAGACTCAATTTAATTTAATTTTCAACATTTCACTTAATTTTCAACAGACAGTGTGTCAACAATTTTTGAATTTTGTTTGAATCAACAATTTAGGAATTTTGTTTGAAGTTTTAATAACAATGGGGGGATTGTGTTTTCTTTCCCTGAAGTTTCAAACATGCGGAGTGAAACGTTTACAAACATAGAACCTAGTGGATTCACTGACCATCAAGAGCGTAATTTATATGTGCACATCTTTTAACTTAATTTTCAACAGACAGTATGTGTCAACAATTTTGGAATTTTGGAATTTTGTTTGAATCAACAATTTTGTTTTTTGGAGTAACAATTTAACTTAATTTCAACTTTTAACTTAATTTTCAATACTCGATTTAATTTAATTTTCAACATTTCACTTTTTTCAACAGACAGTATGTGTCACTGGAATTTTGTTTGAATCAACAATTTTGTTTGAATCAACAACTTAGGAATTTTGTTTGAAGTTTTAATAACTGGGGGGGGGGGGGGGGGGATTGTATTTTCTTTCCCTGAAGTTTCAAACAGGCGGAGTGAAACGTCTACAAACATAGAACCGTAATTTATATTGTACATCTTTCAACTTAATTTTCAATAGACAGTACTTTATTTTCTCGGTGTCACAGCCGGCACTTAGGCGTCGCTCCTCGGCGCCGTAGTTGCAATAGAACCTTTAAAGCGAATTCAACGGCCCAACAAGTAGACATTAGAAATTTCAACTTGTAACACTCCGGATATCATTAGCAGTTTTTCCATCGCCGGAACCTAGCGCCGCTCCCTGGCGCTCTTCGTACCTCCGAATACAAACAAAGCAAATAAAGAGTATGTACCCTCAACATTTCAAGTCATATCACAGACAGACAGGGAATGATGTGAGATAAATGAGGTCAGAGCCTAAGTATAGGTAAGCCTCTCTATCGTTCGGGAATCATACTAGACATTTTATAAATTGTACCACAAATTTTAAATACTTAACTAAGCAATATACATGCACTCATAATAATACGCTTATAATTTCAGATCGCAAACAGGATTCATGGTACTGGAAGGAACCCTGAGAAACGGATCAAGATGCAGCACGGGCAAAGCCTTTTTGAGACCCGTCAGAAACAGGCAGAATCTGAACGTTGCTGAGGAAGCTTTTGTCACCAAGATTCTATTCGAAGGCAAAAGGGCTGTGGGCGTCCAATTCGAGAGGGATAACGAACTGCACACTGTATACGCTACAAAAGAAGTCATACTTTCAGCAGGTTCGTAACTTAATCATCAACAGACTCCTTCACCAAAAAACTTTCCACTGTCAGTTTTTGGTGCTACAGTGGGAAGGTTCCCACCAAGTGAAAAATTAACACAGAAAAAAAAGAAAAAAACGCTGCAGAGTCCTTGTCACATGGGTTTATTATTCTAATGGACCTACAGAGATGCTGGCTGTTCATTTATTTTTTCTTTCATCTGCAATAATTTAAATAGCTTTTTTTATGGTTTCCACCAATTTTGGCCCCCAAAAACACGATTTAGGCTCCTTTTTTTTACACATTATCTATGACCACTGATGGTGACATTTAGTTGTCTTGATTCACCTGTTGACACTACTCCTAGTATTATTATACAACTTTACGGTGATTTCAGACAATTTTCCAGGTTTTTGACTCATAAAAAATGAATCTTGATGATGGGAGCTGAAACTTCGTTATAACACCAATTCTTCACTCTTTGGTCAAAATCAACTTCATACTCGGTCTTCTCGCCCTAAAAAAACAGGAAAACACACCCCACAAGCTCATGTTCACTAAAACCTCAACAAAAAACCACTCAAAAACCCTTATTTTTACACCCATTTTTCACCCAAAACACCCCTGGGAGGATTCGAATCTGGCTGCCGAGCTTCGGAGCACAACTAGGACCCAAATGGAGCCTGTGTGCGAAGGGACGGTTTTAGACCAAAATTTAACGTAAATTTAAGGCTGAAACCTTGTTAGAACCTCGAATCTTCGCTCGTTGGTCAAAATTGACGTCATACTCGGTCTCCTCGTCCTAAAAAACATGGAAAACTATACATCACAAGCTCATGATACTAAAACACCAAGAAACTCTATCTTTACACCCATTTTTCACCCATAACACCCTCGGGTATATTCCGACAAGATTGCGTAATTTCGAGACACAACTAGAGCCCAAATGGAGCCTGTGTGCGAAAGAACGAATTTTTTAGACCGAAAAATAAAGTAGATATGGATGATACGGCAGACGGACATTTTTGGATTCTACGCACCGTGAAACGTAAAACTTTTGAGGGGGTGTCATAAAAATTTATTGCTGAGCGAATATATAGGTGTATTATTCACAGAATAATAAACCAAAAGACACTCAATAGGAATAGGAAGAGTAAAAATTAAAAATAGTAGGTAATCATTATTATCCTACTAGGAACCAGGCAGAACGTACCGAAAAGGACGATGGTTATCACGTCTCATTTTAGTGGTCGTAGATTTGAAACCACCGAGAGTCCTAAAGACGGACAGGTTTACCTCTGACTCACGGTCTTCTACAAACTTTCAAATTCAGATATCGACTTGCGGAGATCCTTGTGTTAAAAATTAAGTGCTTTCAGTTAGTAGCTCCTTTACGGGCGAACAGTTATTGAATCGGATTGCCTCTTCTTCCACTTGGTTCTTTATATAAGCCATGCAACGGTAAAAAGGAGTAAGATGAAATAATATTGATAAAATAAAATTATTTTACTCAAAGTAGGTAAAGACAGACAGGTTTACAGTTTTATTAATATACGAGTAATATGATAGTCGGGGAATATGCACAGAATGCTATACTGCAATAAGTTACCATCATATATATCATATATTATAAAAGTCGGGGAATATGCACAGAATGCTATACTGCAATAAGTTACCATCATATATATCATATATTATAAAATTGTAAATCTGTCTGTCTTTACCTACTTCGAGTACAATCATGGAGCGACCCTCCTTCTTTTCAGTCTTATATTTGTATCTTTCTTCTTTTCAATACCTATTATATTTGTATATAAGCGTTCATCCTTCGGGCCCGGTTGCCGAGGTTTTCTGAAATGTTGTCTTCCCTTTGGATTTAGCCTTTTTGCTTTGCCACTGGCGTTCGAATCAATCTGGTCGGCATAAATATCCATCTGGAAATATCCGAGGTGAATGAAACTTCAGTGATATTGTTGTGACTCCGTATGGGTAGGTAGGGTTGGGGTTGGAGTTGAGGTTGAGGAGAGAGATGAGTAGAGTGATTAGTTGGACGAGGATAGGAAGGAAGGATGTGCTCCGTAGGAGTCTTTTACTAACTCCCCGCGGTTTTCACCACAGCAGGCTTTAGTTTGGAAAGGAGGTTAGCACCCCGCGGTTTTCACCACAGCAGGCGCCTGGGATGTGGGATTTAGTATCACGCGGTTTTCACCACAGCAGGTGCTAGAGTAGAAGAAGGTATCCCGTGGTTTTCACTACAGCAGATACGGGGAAAGAGGATGCTAACACCCCGCAGTTTTCACCATAGCAGATGTTCGGGGAGAAGGTAGCATCCCGCGGTTTTCACCATAGCAGACACTGGGAGAGCGAGAGAGCGAGTACCCCGCAGTTTTCACCACAGCAGGTGCGAGGAAAGGAAGAGAGTAGGTCGGGCGAGAGAGAGAAGTCGAGGGTAACAGCGAGATCGGTCGAATGACGAGCTGGGCCAGAACGAATGTTTATGTATGCCCTTTTCCACCCGTCCCCGGCCCACAATCGGCCGTTATGACCGTTGAGGGCGACGGCGGTTG
Organism: Leptopterna dolabrata; assembly: GCA_954871275.1. Lineage (NCBI taxonomy): Eukaryota > Metazoa > Arthropoda > Insecta > Hemiptera > Miridae > Leptopterna > Leptopterna dolabrata. Next base: position 18,367,517 of record OX940974.1, read on the forward strand.
ATGGAAAGGGCCCTTCTCCCTTGGCGTTACAAGGCTCGTCATTCCCTTCATTTATTTGGTTAAATCTTTCTATCTTACATAGGAGTGGTATATGTAGAGGGCTGATGAGAACCACGACGGACATCAGACTTGAATTGACTCGAAATAATATTTGTAGAGAAGTAAAGGATAAGTGTTCAAAGACCAGCAATGTTGGAGTACAGAATCTGGTCACATTAGATCAGCGACCTCAAAAGTTCGCTCAGAAATAAAGGGTTCTTCAATAACTAAGTGCTTAACTGACTACTAAAAATTGGAATAAACTCTGCAAAATTCAACAAAAATGAATCGTAAATTAGGTATATTTATACAATCAAGTAAAACATATTTATGCCTAAGCCCCCAAAGGTGATCTTATTGTGGAAATCCCTGATGAAAAACTCTTACTTCTCCACCATCGACAATTCAATGATATTGCCAGTAATTGTTTGAGCGAGTTGTGGATCCGTCTCACGTGCAAGCGCATATTCTTTTCACAATTGAAATTCAATGAATTCAGGGTCACTGAATACGCCGCAGCTTCTCATGGTATCCGGCGTCGGCCCGCGAGAAGATTTGGAAGCCCTTGGGATACCAGTGATACAAGATTTACGAGTTGGCTACAACTTACATGACCATTATGGAGCCCCAATGTTGTTTGCAACTGATCCACCAGCTGCCATCGTCGCAAACCAGTACATGAATGCTATCGCAGTCGACGAGTATGCTCTACCCAACGGTCAAGGTCCGCTCACTTCGCCAAACGGTAGGTACCAAACTTAAATTTATTCAATTTAAACAGTTTAAAACAAAATATTAGTTACCTACGTTTACAATATGAATCATCGCTTGACCCAGTCGATTACCTAGTTCTTTGTTTTATCACGAAAAGTGCGTCACTTTATTGGCACACATAATAATGTGAACCTACTCTGGCCGGTCTGCACCTACGCAGAATCTTGTTGCTTCCGTGAGATGGCCTTGTCTTGCTCTTCGGCTGGATTGGTTTCTGGACAAGGCCTCAACCAAGCTGTGAATTCTTCATTGAGATAGGCATAATAATTGTGCGTTTCAATACCAACTGGAGCGCATTATGTGCACAGGGTTGAGACCTGATCTGAACTCCTGCCTCCTGAGGCTTTAGGTACCGAATACGGCCAGTTTCAGATAGGATGACCACCCGTCAGGCTTCCAAGATTTTGTTTGGTCGAACCGAACAGTCAAATGTAAGGGTCTGGAAACTGATTTAGTTCGTGATTAAAGAAAAACTACACATTCATTTCGTTTTATATTGTACCTAACCGTGGTACCTACTTTCCAACCAATTATATCAATTTAATCCTGGAGGTTGAAGATCTAGGAACGCGGCGCCGGAGTGTCTCGCCCGCCAAGTAAACCGAAAAACTCGAAAGCGTCCAAGAACACTGTTTACACGACAGAACATGCAGGGTTTTTACCCCCCCCCCCCCCCACCAACTCTACCACCTGGGGGTCTTCGGAGTTGATTTTTCGTACACCCATTCTCGAAGGATTTTTAGTGGGAAAAAAATGTTTACTGGAAAATAATTGTTACTTTTAATCTAACAGATCTTTTAACTGAACTTCATTGGATAGTTGATGGTATTAGAAATAATAATAAAAATATCAATGCAGAAAGATGTGATATCCCCCAAAAACGGCGGTTCCCAGTTGTAAAAATTTACCCGCCAAGAAAACCTCCTCCATCTCGCTCTTGGATGTGCATATAGAAGCCTGTTCCTTCCTCCTCTGTTGGATGTGTATCATATATAGCATTAACGAGTCAAATTCAAGGTTTTCCGAAACAAATTCAAGGTTTTCCATTTCAAGTTAAAGGTTTTCTAATTCAAATGATTTTCCAAAGAAAAACGGAGTCACCGAAACCGGTATAACAGTGTTTTTTGCGTTTTTCGTGTATTAGTGGAAATAGACTATTTTTTCAATAACTCCGTTTTTCTTTGAAATGGGTTTCCACGATTTCTTCGCGAGTGATTTAGTTCGTGAAAGATTTTCCATTTCAAATTCAAGGTTTTCCAAATCATTCTTATTCATTCCAAACTAAAGGATTTTATTTATAAACATCAAATCAGAACAAACAAAATGTCATGCCGAATGAGAAGACGTGGATGAACTCATTAGTTTGATACAAGCAATTTAAACAGTTCAACGCAAGTCAATGCCAGCTGCGGCGTCTGGAAGTTGTAACATCATGTCCATGACGTAATTAGCACAATCTGTGCGGGTGACTGTTGACAAACTTTGAGCTATGACATCGCACAAATTGTGCGCCTCGCGCGGTTCACTCAGAAGGTTTCTTGCATGAAGCTTCGCTTTTGAAAATGCCTTCTCTGCTGGATTCAGTTGTGGTGAATAAGGTGTAAGGTACTTCACATTAACACAGAGTTCTTCTATCCAACGTTTCACTGCGTCGGCATGATGGATTCGCGCATTATCCACTGTCAAGTAGGAACTGTTTGCATCAGAGAGCTTTGGGACTAATTCTATCAAAAATACGGAGAATTCACTTGCACTGCAGTTTCCAACCGATAAGAAGAAGACTGGAGAGGATGTGGTGAATTTCAGGATCATATGGGAAGCCCTCACAATCACGTGTACTTACACTCTTCACCTTTTTCTCTCATTCATGCGACCGGGAATGCGTTTGGTACAGCCTGTAGATTATATAATACAATAGATCTAAATCTTATCCATGCACCTACCTCTACTCATAGGTACTATTGTAAATTACTCATGAATGCTCAACAGCGAGGAGTAATTTAGCGTTTCCCTCTTGGTATTTGTTTCTAAACTACGTAGCTGGAAATGCGGTTATAGGTACCGAACTTCTGTTATGCATAAAAATTCTACATTTTTTGCTCGCAGGTATAGAAGCGATAAGCTTCACCAATTCCTCTTACGTTGACCCCGCTCTGGACTATCCTGACATAGAGGTGCACTGGACATCTTACTTTCCCGATCTAACTAATGATGTATCGCTTTGGTTTGGGCTGGGCCTCATAACTCATCCAAAGAGTAGAGGAAGAGTGACACTTGCATCAGCTGATATCAGCGAACCTCCACTTATGAATCCAAATTACTTCGAGGTAAGAACACCCTTACGTGACTATTTCTCTACGTAGCTCCATTTTACACTTTGATCTTAGCCAAGAGGCCGAGAAGAGAAACCTCGCAGGAAACCAAGATGGCCGTCTATAAGTCAACCAACATCCCCATCCTGAAATATGCCAGTGAATCATGGACGATCACTTCCAAGCATGAGAGCCGCCCTCAGGCACAGGAAATGAAGTATTTATGCAGTCGTTGGCAAAACCAGACGAGACTAAACAGCTTATAAGTCGAACATTTCACCCTTTCACTATTCAACCTGTACTTATCAGATGTTTCGATGAAAACATGTAGGTAGCCTGGAATATTGTTTATACAGATACAACCTAATCAACGAACGAGGTATAAAAGAAGAGAACTAATTATCCTGACCTAGGTACAATGTTAGACACCCCCCCCCCCCCCCCCCCCCCCGGAAGGCCTAAAGCCTGAACAAATGGAAGATGACATGAAAATAAGAAAGAAACTACCAAACGGTTGGACCTTATTTCAAGTACCCAGGGCCTTGAAACTGGGGGGCTGATAAACCGACCAAATTATCAGAAAAAGACCGTCTCATAACTCACGGACACGGATCAAACTGATGAGTAACATAATCATAAAAAGTTCCAGATATGAGCTGAGCGAATTTTCGAAGCATCAAACCCACCTACCTAAACTACTTTTCAACGTACAACAATTATAGCCCTTCCAGATTTTTACAATATACTTATTAGCCTACGAATTTATTATTTTGTTATTCAAAAAATTGTTCATCGTATAAAACTACCAACTTCCCAGATTTTTGTTGATATTCCTGTATCTAAAAATTTTTAGAAATTTTAAAGCTGAAAAAAACCCTATTTTTTATTTTTTCCTGCACAAATATTTTTGACAATTGAATTGAATTGAGAAAATTATAAACTATTTTTGAAATATTAGCAGCGCTTCTCTGTCCAAAATAACCATCCAAAATACCATTTCAAGTAGTTTTCAAATAATTTTCGGTGATTTCTGTGCAAGTATTCAAGATCTGTGAGATCTGTTTGCGTCATACAATCGTTATGTTTTTCAGAATGAACAAGACCTACTCACTAATATTGAAGCAGCCTATTTTGTGGCAAAGCTGGCCAATACAACAGCAATGCAGGCGTTCCACGCAAAATTTCAACCTCAGTACTACCCGCTTTGCCTTGAGTATCCAACCTTATCACTTCAACAAGTTACCTGCATAGTTCAGTCGTACACCACAACGATCTTTCATCCAGTGGGAACTTGCATGATGGGGCCTCAACTCAATCCTAATGCAGTGGTCTCACCTCGGCTCAAGATCCATGGGCTGCAAAACATCAGAGTTATAGACGCGTCCATCATGCCAGTAGTGAGCAGTGGCAACACCAACGCGCCAACTATTATGATTGCAGAAAGAGCATCTGATTTTATAAAAGCAGATTACGGGAAACCCACCCAAATCCCTCAAGGACTAGTGATCAATGCTTCCCCAACTACTGGTTGAATAATTTTTCATTGTAACGTTGTCTAGTCTTCTCTGGCCACTAAGAATGTGTCTATCAATCGCACACATCCCAATGTAGGGAACAGGGATAATATGAATAGTTTGAGATTTTAATTGCGTGTTCTTAGAGGAACTAAAACACCTAGTCTAGTACAAGGTGGGCAGCACAACTTTGCTAGTTTGTTTCCACTGCTTACCGACAATTTTTTCAACTTGCAATCCCATTTTTAAAATCGATTAAAAATTGCGTATAAGATACAACTTCCCCTACCTCTCTATGAGGTCAAAATGTTCGAAAAACCAAAGCTAAAAATTTGATTAAAACTACCGAATTTTCTGCTGTGCTATAAGCCCCAGCCTCCACCATTGACAAACCACCTAAACACTTCCCCCGAATCTCGGCTTTCCAACAATATCTTTTCTATCAATTTCATCAGACCTTCGGTAAGAAATCGAACTTTTGGATGCAAAAAACACATATAAATATAAATATAAATAGTTTTACTGCTAAAATTTGACCTTTTCTCATTACCTACGTTTTCTGAAGTAAATTCACCAAAAGGAGTTTCTTCCTAATTTCCTACTGGAATTGAATGACTACCAATTATTGATTTTCTATTTAATAAAAAAAAAACATAAAACTTGATGTTGCGGTTCATCCCAAAAAGAAAAGAAAACGAGGAAAAAACCCAAAGAAACAACTCAAACCCAACAACACAGGCATATAACCTACGGCCTTACTAGCAAAAAAAAGGAGTAAAATCATTTTAATATGTGAATGATATGATGTTATCTTCAAAATAAAAATAATATCTTAATCTATCACATGATTTATATTTCTGCATAATATAACTCTGATCCAGATGCCGAAGAACAGGCTTGTTTATTATGTTCCTTGCCTAACCCAAAGGGTTGAATTGAAGGGTTGCACCGCCATGTCTCTCTCTCTCTGTTCGCGGTACAGCAAACTGCTAAAACTAGTGTTCTGGTACCCCACAAATTCTACGTTCACCACTCCAATGTAATTATTAGATTTAACCAAATAAACGAGGGGAAAGATGGCTGCGTGACGCCTCGGCTATAGCCAAGAAGGGGTTCCTCTCCATCGAATCGAACTCCCAGTGTTCCCCAACGGACGTAATGGCCGTTGGAGGACGGGGGACGAGGTGGAGGCACCTTTATATACCACCCGGCTCCCGCCGCTCTTCATTTGACAGATCTCACTCTTACACACGACTTCTCTCTCTTACTCACCTTACACCTCATCTCTGTCTCTCACCCTTCCTCGCATCTGCTGTGGTGGTAACCGCAGGATGTTCCCTTTCCTCTAATACATGCTGTGGTGATAACCGCGGGGTATTAGCATCCCTATCCTCCTGCGTCTGCTGAGGTGATAACCCCTGGACGCCTTCCTTTCCTCTAGCACTCGCTGTGGTGATAACCGTGGGGTGCTAGCTTCCTCTTCCACTAACACCTGCTGTGGTGATAACCAGCGTTTGCGATCCAAGGAAGACTCCTACGGAGCACATCTCTCCTATCCCAAACCTACCCTATCATTAGGGATCACAACTTCTAGTTTAACCGTTTTCCAAATTAAATTCCTACCGAAACGCCTCCCCTCTCCCCCTTTCCCTTATCAGAAGCCATTGGCTTATAGAAGAAGATTCAGTATTCAATTTCTATTAAAACAAACAACTGCTTTGGTTTCGATGAAATCGATCTTCCTTACTTCACGATTTCCCCTTTTCAGTTGAGTGGGATCAAGCATCCCTTTCAAGGTAGAAGAACTTTAAATTTCATAAGGGCCTACCTACGATCAACCACCTTGGCGTTTCATTGGGAAATTTCCAGAAGGTTCCTTCATTTCACCATACCTGTCGCACACTCTGTAGGGTCGTGCAGTGGTCGTAAAGCAGATCGATTTCTGTGCGGTAAATCAACTACCCCCACTGTAAACAAGGAATTAAAAAAAGAGAGAAAGTTCCAGTCATGCAGCATGGCTATAAGAGCTCATTTTCGAAGACATATTTGTGCTATTGTGTAAACAGACGATAAGCGAGAAACCATACCACTTTCCGTGAAATTATATAATGTTTTCGTGATTTTAGCCATTATGAAGCGGTCAAAGTTCCAACCTTTGCTAAAATTGTGATTTTTTTTCTTGCGTATTTTTTTCGGCTGACAGTTTATTTTCGAAAAATTGTTGGTCTAATTGCTTTTTATAAATTTTTCAATACAAGAAGCTTATAAAAACAGGTTTCTTATTCATTTACTACACCTTTCATTCAATCAGACAGAAAAACGAAAAAATGCTTGAAAACGGGTTGTACGGAGAAGCAAGATTTTTTTCATTATTTAGCAAATAAAAGGTAAGGATTCTAATAAAGACGCTACAAGAATGTTACAGATCTATCTTGATAGAGTTTTCTCTGTAAAACTCTACAACACACACATTGTTGGGCTTCTCAGCTAGCTTCCCAACAATAAGACACTAAAAGTAAGTGTCGTGGATTCCTCCCAGAACCACAACTCTTGTACAATGTAAACATAAGTTCTCGCCAAATAAACTAGCAGAAGTGGGGACGAAAGTCACAGGGGAGTCGAGGCACAACCTGGGTCCCCACCATCCTCTACCAGCTAGAAGATGGAGGGAGACGGCTACCAGGTCTATAAAAACTCGCCTCCCGCGCCTTTCCAGCCATTCTACGCTCTCCTTAAGTCGCTGACTTATCTCTCTCTCTCTCCTAACCTCATCTCTCTCTCCTATCCCAAAAGATGCTGTGAATGGTGGTGGTCCGCCCATAACCAACAGCCAACACTCCTAAAAGATCTCGGGCATGGTGGTGGTCCACCAATAACCGAACCGAGCAAAACATCCAAAAAGATCCTGGGCATGGTGGTGGTCCGCCTATAACCAAACCAGGCAACAAACCTAAAAGATTCCGTGAATGGTGGTGGTACGCCCATAACCAACGGACACCTCCTAAAAGATCCCAGATCATGGTGGTGATTCGCTCATAACCAAATTCCGGGCACATCCTCCCTCACACCGCTCGTGATGAATGCGCCAATTTAAATTCATCACAGTTAGGATTTTAATAAAGGGTTCTAATAAGAAATTCTAACTGTTGGGCTTCTAAGGATTCTAACAGTTGGGCTACTTAACTAGCTTCCCAACAATGAGACATTAAATGTAAGGATTCTAATAATGGCGCTACAACAATGTGAGAGATCTATTTTGATCGTTTTTTGCGTAAAAAAGGGTTTGCCACATTGTTGGGCTACTTAACTAGCTTCCCAACAACGAGATATTAAAAACAATTTCCTCCTCTACCGCTGATACTTTTTCCCCCCAAGAACGAATTCGCAAGACGATATGGTTAGCTATTTTCAGTGAAACCCTCAGCTTTCTACTCGAAAAATTTAGGGAGTTATGCAAGAAACCTTAGGAAGTGTCAAAGTTGGAGTTTTAAAGTAACAATAATGATATTCAAAGCAAGGCTGATTCTTATTTATAACAACATGTTCAAGTATTATTTCCTTTGCCGAAATGAAAACTTTGATTTGAAAAAAGTGTCGACAACTGCTGCAAAAAGCTGTCTCAGAAAAAATTATATTTCAGTAGTTGCAAATAGACTTTTTATTTTGTCAATAGGTGGTGCGGTAGAGGACACCTTTGTTCAATCAGTGAAAAAATCAGTAATTTTTTTCAATAATTATCAAAGTCGCAGGAGACGAATAACAGCGAAATCCGGCTTTACTTACGTGGGATGGCACATGGCTTCCTCTTATCGGGGCCTTTGAGTTTGGGCCGATCGATGGTGTGAAAACGAGATGGGTTTGTATAGGGCCAACTCCAAAGGCTAAGTCTGGTGCAAAAGTGATGGGTTGGGCCAACGAAGGAAAGAGCTGAAATGTGTAAGGAAAATTTATATTACCTTAATCTGTTTGAATTAGTCGTCGCAGAAGCCGAAATGATACCGGTTACACAAGGCCACGGCGCCGGCGTAACTCATAATATCCCTGTCCTTTTCATATGCATCCAAAGGTCAGTTTGTTATCCTATTTTAAAAACGCTGCAAATCCCTGCACAACGGTTTATTATTTTGTACAGAATACCCTCCTGTTACAGATCACAGGTCTCCGTCTATATAACATATTTATGTACTATTCTACACATATTATATCGATCGCGGACCCTCCGTAGGTTAGTACCTAACCCCGTACTCGTTACTAGGTACCTACCTAAACCGTTGTGTAATAATTTGCCCATCAATAGTGTCACAAGGTTAGCCTCCACTCCGCAGCAACAACCAATGTCCGTCATGAAGTCGCCAGCTACACAACATGTTATCGTTCATCTTATCAATCAGTATTATTATAAAATACGCTGTCGGAGCTCTGTTGAAATATTAATCTAAAATACATTCTTTAATAGTAAATTCAGTTGAAGTATTTATAACCAAACTGATATGGTGCCGAAGAAGGACAAGAAGACGAGGGGCCGAAGATATGAAGACCATGATGAGGATGTGACGACGAAGGCCCGACAGGGTAGAGACGAGGGCGAGGTGAGTGAAGACAAACCTATGAATATCAAACCACCTAAACCGATTGATGTTGTGGATTCGGGTATGGCTCCATTGTGGCGAAAATGGATCCAGCAATGGGATTGGTATGTCATTGCTTCACGTCTTAACATTAAACGAAAGGAAATACAAGTCGCTACGTTCATGTCAGCATTAGGGCCCGACGTGATTGATATTTTTAACAGTTTTAACCTGGATGACGAAGAATCTTGCGACCTGGAGTTCATTAAAAACAAATTTGGAGAATATTTCGTCGGGAGAACAAACATCACGTACGAACGATATCTATTCAACAAAATGACTCAGTCCGATTGTCAATCATTTGATGAGTTTTGTACAAAAATAAAAAATCAAGCGAACCTATGCGATTTTAAGGACTTGAGGGACAGTCTCATCAGAGACAAGATCGTAATAGGGATACACAATGATAAAACACGCGAGAAACTGTTGATTGAAGATGATTTGACGTTAACCCAAGCCATCAAAATATGTAAAGCACACGAATCGGCTCATCAAAATCTTAAACTGCTTAACCAGGATGAAAAAGACGTACACATTATTAAAAATAGTACAACACCCTCACACAAGCGAAATGACAAACCCACGAAATTATATGACTGCTCTCGATGTGGGACTAAGCATGCATGGCGTTCATGCCCAGCCTTTCAGCAACAGTGCTCTGCTTGTAGTAAGCTTGGTCATTTTGCTAAAATGTGTCTAACTACGAAGAACATTAACACAGTGACACCAGAAGGACCTGACCAGACTTTAAAGATTGACTCGATAACTTCAGATTCTGACAATGACTGGTTCGAACCAATTGACTTACCTAAAGGGAATAGAGTCGTTTTCAAGCTGGATACTGGTGCTCAGTGCAATGTGATACCAATAATCATTGCTGAAAAATCTGATTTGACAATTAGACAGTCGTCAGTCAAATCTCTAGTTTGCTTTGATAATAAATCCATTCCGGTGTTGGGAGAAACCACTGCAGAGATAATAACGAGAAAAAACCTACAAACACACCTGAAATTTCTAATCATAAAAGAAGGCCACCAATCTATTCTTGGAAAATCTGCTTGTGAAAACCTGGGTTTTGTCAAACGAATATTGACAGTTACGAACTTGAATGATCCTACTCTATTTAAGGGTATTGGTTGTCTAAAAAATTATCAATACGAGTTGGATCTAGTACAAAATCCCACGTTCAAAGTTCATCCTCCGCGGAAGGTAGCACATTCCCTTCGCGAGTCAGTAAAACAAGAATTAGATCAAATGGTTACTAATAAGATAATAAAACCAACTAATGAACCTACACCTTGCGTATCACCGATGGTAGTAGTGAAACAAAATGGAAAGGTAAGAATCTGTTTGGACCCCACTGACTTGAATAAAAACGTGAAGAGAAGGCATTTTCCTTTAGCGACATTAGAAGACATTGCAGCTCGCTTGAGCGGCTCAAAGTGGTTCACACTACTAGATTGCAAAAGGGGTTTCTGGCAGATAGAAGTAACTGAAAGAACGAGCAAATATTTAACATTTTCGACTCCATGGGGGAGATATTCATGTCTTCGCATCCCATTTGGATTAGTTTCTGCTCCTGAGATATTTCAGTCAGTAATGAAGGATCTCCTACGCGACATTACAAACGTGGAATGTGCCATCGACGACATACTTATCCACGCTCCAACAAAGGACGAATTAGAAGCCACCACCACAGTAGTTCTAAAGAGATTGCGTGAGGCGGGCATGACACTGAATCCTGATAAATGTGTGTTTAAGCAAAATTCTGTCACATTCTTAGGTCATGTTCTAACGGGCGAAGGTTTGAAGCCTGACCCTCTTAAAGTGGAGGCCATCAAGAGGATAAAGGTTCCTAAAAACGTTAAAGAACTTCAACGGTTTTTGGGATGTGTAACATATCTTTCCAAATTCATTCCTAAGGTATCAGAAACATCACACCCTTTGAGGCAGCTATTAGAACATCAAACAGAGTGGTATTGGGGTCAGGATCAAGATCAATCATTCAACAAATTGAAGAAATTACTACAAAACGCCCCTGTACTCAGGTATTACAAACCTACTCTTCCAATTACCCTCTCAGTAGACAGCAGCTGCCACTCCATTGGAGCAGTACTTCTCCAGGAGGGTCAGCCAATTGCCTACAGCTCAAAGTCACTAACGCCCACTCAGAAAAATTATAGTCAAATGGAGAAGGAAGCATATGCCATTCTAGCAGCTTGCAAAAAGTTTCATGAATTTATTTGGGGTTGTAAGAAATTAATAATTGAATCTGATCATAAGCCACTGGAAGCAATTTTCAAGAAGCCACTTCATCTTGCTCCACCGCGTCTCCAGAGAATGTTTTTTCGAAATTATGCCATATAACCCTGAAATTAGATATACAAAAGGTACAGAACTATTTTTAGCTGACACCTTAAGTCGAGATTGCGATAATGTAGCTGAGGAGGAAGAAAATCTGTCATTTGAAATAAACTTGGTGATTCCGATTATGACCGATAAATTGGCAACATTAAAACAAAATATTGACGAGACACAGGAATTAGTTATGTTGAGAAATACAATTCTAAGTGGTTGGCCCAACAAGTATACTGAAGTCAACGAATCCATACAAAAGTACTGGAGTTTCAGGGAAGAACTATGCACTCATGAAGGGTTATTGTTCAAAGGAACGAAGATGATTATACCACCTCAATTCAGAACAAACGTGCTTGGAGATATTCATCGCCCTCACAAAGGATTACAGTCGTCACTGAAAACAGCAAGAGAATATGTTTTTTGGCCTGGAATGGAGAAAGACCTGTTCGATTATATAAATAACTGCAAAGTTTGCTCCAGATACCAAAAAGATAAGCCAGAAGAAAAAATACTCTTAGAAGAAGTACCAAAAAGACCGTGGATGTATGTTGCAGCGGATTTGTTTGAACTCAAAGGAAGGCATTATATAGTAATAGCAGATAGTTACTCAGGCTTTTATGACTTTGAGGAGCTTAGATCAATGAGTGGAGCAGCGGTTATAAAGTCTTTCAGAAAATGGTTTGCTGATCACGGTATTCCAGAGGAAGTGAGAACAGATGGAGGACCTTGTTTCAGTTCATTGGAGTTTAAAAACTTCTCGACAGACTGGAATTTTCGTCATCGAGTCTCATCACCACAATTTCCTCGTTCAAACGGTTTATCAGAGCGTTACGTACAGGAAGCCAAGAACTTGATAAATAAATGTTTAGACGAGGGTTCAGACATATTTTTAGCTCTACTGCATCAGAGAAACACACCGCGAGGAAACCTTGGATCACCTGTACAACGATTAATGGGAAGAAGAACTAGGACATTGCTACCGACCACTCATCACATGTTGCTACCAGCATTAGTATCTGGAGTTCCATTGAAGTTGAAGAAACAAAGAATGATAGACAAGACTCAATCAGACAAGAACAAAGCAGAAGCAACTACATTTAAAGAAGGCGATAGAGTGATGTGGAGGAAACAACACAAACTATGGATACCAGCAACAATCGTAAGAGTATGCCAAGAGCCCCGCTCGTATGTAATCCGGACTGAAGATGGTGCCTCATACAGGCGAAATTCATGGTTCTTGCGCCCCTCAAGGACCAATACCTCACCATCACCGACTAGTGCAGATAACAGCAGTCCTAATAATGCTACACAAGTTGATGCCAGAGTTTCTTCACGAAGAACAAGTTCACGAGTGACCAAGCCACCAGTTCGTTTGGATCTTTGAAGAAAGAAAGGGGGATGTCACAAGGTTAGCCTCCACTCCGCAGCAACAACCAATGTCCGTCATGAAGTCGCCAGCTACACAACATGTTATCGTTCATCTTATCAATCAGTATTATTATAAAATACGCTGTCGGAGCTCTGTTGAAATATTAATCTAAAATACATTCTTTAATAGTAAATTCAGTTGAAGTATTTATAACCAAACTGATAAATAGTACTTCAACGGTTGTTCAAGTTGCAAAAGTACCTATCAACAAAATCCAGCCCCTTCTTGGTAGATGAGCCGTTGTGTAATAATTTACCGTTGTGTAATAATTTGCCGTTGTGTAATAATTTGCCATTGTGTAATAATTTACCCATCAATAATACTTCAACGGTTGTACAAGTTGCAAAAGTACCTATCAACAAAATCCAGCCCCTTCTTGGTAGATGAACCGCTGTGGAATAATTTACCTTTGTGTAATAATTTACCGTTGCGTAATGATTTACCGTTGTGTAATAATTTGCCGTTGTGATACCAATTCACTGACGTTGTGCGGGATGGTGAATCACGACGGAGGGACTATTTCGATTATGAAAATATTTTTCTCATAATAGAGTTGGTCATATTTGACTTTATAAAGGTCAAAAATCGATAAAAATGTCTAGAATTTCGAAAAGATCGTATAATTTTACGAAAAGTGCTATGGTTTCTCGCTATATCATCTTTTTACGCAATAGCAGGAATATTTCTTTGAAAATTCGCTCTTATAGCCATACTGCATGACAGGAACTTTTTTTTTTCTTCTATTTCCCATAGGTAACCCCCCTCCCCCCCCCCCCATTCAACAATCCTGGCTACGCCACTGTAGGTAGGTACCTAGGCCTACGCTTCCGAGCGTATGGGCTTCTTGTTATCATAAAGTAAGGTAGGTAGTTTCGCTTCTTAAGGAAGGTTGGTACCTACTACTATTGGTGATAATCACAAAATCTGACTTACCTGTGCCTTTAACGTTTTCTGTTTGGGTAGTTTTTAGATTTGGCGTTTTCAGATTTTCGCCGCAGGTTCTCCCATAGCGTTTTTAGGTTTTCCGAGTTGCTGGAACACACTCCACTGCTGCAGCTGAACTCCAATCTGCCTCCGGACTTCAAGTTTCGGCCGTGATGAAGCACCGTCGGTTTTCTTACATTCAACAATGTTGAAATACGAACAAATTGAAACAAAAACCTGGCCCACCCGAAAAATGAAAATCATCGGTGGGCAGGGAGGATGGTCCCTCCCTGGTCACTTAGGGTGCGTTCACAAAGAAAGCTGGTTGCAAGCGCTTGTTGGCAAGCGCTTGCAAGCTCCAACCGGCGTGAGAAAAGTCTACATTGTATCAAGCGCGTGTGTTCACAGACAAAGCTTGTCCCGGCTAGCAAGCGCTTGCTACAAGTTCTGACAAGCACGCAAGAACGTTTTGTACTTGTTTTCCTGCGCTTGTTGACCGGACCAGTCAGTGACAAACAAGTGTTTCTCATACAAATAACTAGTCGTTCTTCGGCATGGATAGGCTGCTTATGCCAATTTCCCCAAAACTTGACTAAAACACTTTCAATTTTCTTGAGAATGTAACTAAACGTGGTTAACTCCATTCTCATATAAGAAAAAAACCTCACTTTGTCCAATTGAGTCGCGCGCGAACCTCCGAGCAGGAAACATCGGTCGGAGCTCTAGTGAAAAGAAAACAGTTAGTAATAATTATTATTTTCGCCGTGTCAGGAATGATATAGGTAGTGGGGAAAATGGACGAGGAAAGCGACGGCGGCGAGTCAATCGCCGAAATTGTTGATAAAACAAAACTGAAGGTTGTGCAACACCGGACCTCTACTGCGGCATTCCGTATCCAGGATGAGCACATCAACTCAGCATTTGGTGAGCTCTATAATACTATCATTGCCCTTTGTGAATATTTGACCCAAGCTGATCTCAAAATGAGCACTATGGCTAGCACAATTACTCAAAACACAAACAGCAAGGCTGAAACCAAAATGTATAGTACGGATGAGGATGACCTTGAACGAGAGACAAATTGGATCCTCAAAAGAGGCAAAAAGAAACGAAAAGCATCTTCCTCTCCGGAAGTATCCACCTTACCTAATCAACCCAAAGGGACATCTGTCCCTAAAAAGCAGGAAATTAAGGATTACCCCCCTCCACCCATCAACGTAATTGGTATCAAGGACTTTAAGGAGTTGAGCCCACTAATAAAATCGGCGACAAGTTCAGAGTGGAAAGTTACCGCTCTCAACAATAATAAGTGGAAGATTAATGTCCAAGATAAGGACGCGTACCGTGCTGTGACCCAAAGGCTGAAAGACGAAAGCCTTCTGTGGTACACGTACGAGAATAAGCATGATCGTCCCATTAAGGTGGTAGCCCGAGGGCTTCATCACTCCTGCCCACCACAAGAGATTATTGAAGACCTCCAAGGTAGGGGTTATAAAATCCTAGAGGCAGTCAACCTCGTCAAGAAGGAAAAACAACCCAGTGAGCAAGATGCACCAATTACGGTGCTGAAAAAACTTCCTTTATTTATGCTCTCATTTGACAAAGAGGATGATATTAAAAAAATTTATGAAATTAAGCATATCATGAATCTAAAGGTTAAAATTGAGCCCCTGAGGAAGACAACAGCACTAATTCCACAGTGCAAGTCCTGCCAGTCGTTCAATCATACACACAGGTACTGTCAAATGGAACCTAGGTGTGTCAAGTGCGCTGGTAAGCACAATACAAGTGATTGCCAGAAAACAAATGAATCACCTCCCAAGTGCATCAATTGCAAAGGCGACCACCCCGCGAACTATCGCGGGTGTGAAGTGGCAAAGGAACTTCAAAGGCTCCGTGATAAAAGGGATAAGCCGGCCAGAAAAGACACAACCACCGTACCTGGTAGAAGAGAGAGTGATCGAATTCTAAAGGTATGAGTCAAAAATAGTCCAAGGGAGAAGTCTCCTATGCGCAAATAACAAAAAATGTAAAAGAGGTTCAGAAAGTAAAACCCACCACAGAAAATATGCTAGCACTAGTGCTGGAAAAACTGGAAGACCACAGTAAGATAAATCAAATTATATTCAACAGGCTAGATAAAATAGAAATGCAACTCTCAAATTACAAAAAATATGGGCCATAATACACTCCGTATAGCAACCTGGAATGCCAACGGGCTAGTTCAAAACATAAAAGAACTAGAGATTTTTCTCAATCAAGAAAAAATTGACGTGTTTGATCTCGGAATCACACCTAACAAGAACATCCTACGCAAATATCAAAGGTTATAACATTTATCGCTCCGTCCACCCCGCCGATCGCGCTCGGGGAGGCTCGGCTGTGTTTATAAAGAGCAATATCAAACACTCGGAACAGCTGAAAATAGAGATCGAAAAAATGCAAGTCATCACAGTACAAGTGAGTACAAAAAACAGAACTATCAACATTGCTGCCATATACTGCCCACCTAGGTATGTTCTGAAAAAAGATGACTACGTGGACTTATTTCGCGAAATCGGACATAACTTCATTATAGGGGGTGATTTCAATGCAAAACACGAATTCTGGGGCTCAAAAACGCGCAACCCGAAGGGAGTACAATTGTTTGCAGCAGGTCAAGAAACTAAATGCAATTTTCACTCTGGAGGAGGGCCTACGTACTGGTCAACAGACGTGAATAAAGTACCAGATCTCCTGGACTTCTTTATAGTAAAAGGAATATCGGGTAACTACATACATACTGAGGATAGCGATGGCCTCTCGTCTTATCACTCTCCTGTGATCATGACGCTAAGTGACTTGGTACCTAATCCTCAGAGAAGAGACCCCAAAACTTACTAATAAGCACAGTAACTGGGAGTTATTCCGAAAAACACTGTCCGAAAGCATTGATTTTCACGTGCCCATCAGAACATCAGATCAACTGGAAACAGAGGTTGAACGATTGACCGAAAACATCCAAGAGGCGTGCTGGTCCTGCACCCCAATCAACCGGAAGAAACCTTTTTACCATTCCAACTACCCTCTCGAAGTAAGGGAATTGGTACGGGCTAAAAGAAAAGCTAGGAAAGCCTGGCAAAGGGTTCGTTCTGCAGAAAACAAAAGAAAGCTGAATGCGCTGTGCAATGAGCTCAAAGCTCTAAACCAAGAAATTGAAGATGAAACATTGGCTATCAACTTGCAGAGCCTCACTGCTGGAAAAGACACGGACTATTCTTTATACAGAGCAACTAAAGGACTTAACACGTTCCGAGCGGAATGGATCGATCGATCCAAGGCCTGCCGTTCAATTCACCCAGCCTGGATCTATCGATCCAGCTACGGGGAGCGTTTCTACGCTACATTCTGCTCTGAAACTGAACTATCGCGCACTCTAGTGACTTCTGAGTTTAACACCATTATTCTAGATGATCTGACCTCCGAGAGACTGCGTTCCGTTTCGTTATTCCAAGCCGTTTGTTTACCAACATTTTCTCGCCGCGTTTGGATGATGTTTTCGGGTACAATCTCCAGTTTTGTTGTGATTATTGCGTTCCTTTTTTCCTCGAGGAATCTGTTTCAGTTCCCCTTTGGCATCCAACCACGGTAGGCCGTTATTCATGAGTCTAGGCCTCAAAAGACCGCCGATTGTATTGTGGGTTTCCTATACCGCCGAAGTGCGATACAACGTCTATAAATCAATGATTTTCATCCAATTTTGGTTCCACATTGTAGTTTTCGTTCATAACTAATCATGATAAGCAGTTATCAACAAATAACTCGAAAAAACGGGTGCCGTCACAGAGAGTCTCCACCAAAACCCGCCGATTGTATTGCAGGTTGCATATTCCGTCGTACGTTACCGCCGAAGTGGATCGATAGATCCAACGTCTATAAATCAATGATTTTCATCCAATTTTGGTTCACATTGTAGTTTTCGTTCATAACTAATCATGATAAGCAGTTATCAACAAATAACTCAAAAAAACGGGTGCCGTCACAGGGAGTCTCCACCAAAATCGGCGCCGCTCGGAACGTGTTAAGCGGCCCAAAATACCAATACCGCCTATTAAACGAGAAGATGGATACTGGGCGAGGAGTGCCAAAGAAAAGGCAGATTTGTTTGCTAACCACCTTGAGGAAACATTTACCCCGTTCCCAAGGCAGACCGCAGATGAGGATGCTACAATGATAGAAAAGTCAGATGCAATGGAAATTCGGCCTATTACCATTCAAGAACTCAAAAATGAGATCATGTTCAACCTCAGTCCAAAGAAAGCTCCAGGCTATGATCTTATAACTGGGAAAATCTTGAAAGAACTCCCAGAAAAAGGGCTAAAGAAACTCCTACACCTAATCAATGCGTCTTTTAGGCTGCAGTACGTACCACTGCAGTGGAAAGTAGCAGAGGTGATAATGATACCCAAACCAGGTAAACCAACATATGAAAAAAGTCCTACCGACCCATCTCCCTTTTACCAATTATCTCCAAGCTCTTTGAGAAACTCCTCTTAAAGATATTAAAACCTATAATCGAGGAGAGAAATTTAATCCCTGATCACCAATTCGGATTCAGAGAGCAGCATTCAACAATCGATCAGGTACACCGGATCACCAGCGTGATAGAGAAATGCTTTGAAGAGAAGGCAATCTGCTCAGCAGTATTCCTTGACGTCTCTCAAGCATTTGACAAAGTCTGGCATAAGGGGCTTCAAGCAAAGCTACACAGGGATCTCCCTACCCAGTATTATAGGATTTTGGTGTCCTATCTAACAGAAAGGCATTTCAGGGTAAAAAGATGAATACTCGCAATTATGTGTAATAAAAGCAGGAGTACCTCAAGGTAGCGTCCTTGGGCCAGTACTCTATCTACTATACACAAGGGATCTCCCAAAATCAGCAGAAGCTGTGACAGCGACGTTCGCAGACGACACAGCAATCCTGGCAGTAGGTTCTACAGTCGAGGAAGCCTCGGGAAAACTACAGGAATCCGTGAATAGCATCCATCAATGGACCAAAAAATGGAGAATAAAACTCAACGAAGCTAAGTCAACGCACATTAACTTTACATACAGGAAAGTGAGCCCTATACCAATTGAAATAAACTCCCAGATTGTTCCATATGCAAATACAGCTAAGTACCTCGGAATGACTCTGGACGCGAAGCTCCGTTGGAAGGAGCACGTGAAGAAGAAGAAGGAAGAAATAAACCTAAAATTCAAGAAGATGTACTGGCTCATCGGAAGAAAATCCCAACTGCCTACACATAACAAAATGCTACTGTACGAGCAAGTGATCAAACCGATTTGGGCTTACGGCTGCCAGTTATGGGGCTGCACCAAGAGAACTAACTTGAAAATTATCCAAACAACACAAAACAAAATCCTCAGGAGCATAGTGAATGCCCCGTGGTATATCCGAACGGATGACCTCCATCGCGACCTTAAAATTAAGATGGTGAGCGAAGTTGTAAAAAATCGAGCAACGGATCATGAGAACCGTCTCCACAAGCACAGGAATGTCGAAGTACTGAACCTCCTGGACAACAGTGGCGATTTACGAAGACTGAAAAGGACCAAACCTCTGGACCTAGTTACATCTCACTGAAGTGATGTGATGAGTGGTAGTAGGTAGTGATCTATGAACCACAATACGTTAAATAAATTAACAGAGTGAAGTTACTAGATGTGTACACACAGTTGTAACAATAAAGATGATATAAAAAAAAAAAAAACTTTGTCCAATTTCAATTGAGGAAATAGATGGTGGTATTCTCCAAACTTTCCTCTTCCGCGGTTAATTACATGAACACCGACTTTCCTTCTACGAATTTTTAATTCAACATTTTCAAGCAAAAATAACTCTTCATCACTTGAGGAAGACATTGTCTCAACGAGAGCTGAGAAAAGACTAGCTTGAAATGCAAGCGTTTGTTATGTACACACAAGCTTGTTTTCAAGCGCTTGGAGCAAGCGCTGAAAACAAGTTACTTGCAACCAGCTTTCTTTGTGAACGCACCCTTACGTCTCAAATCTCAACTACCCACCGTGAGTTTGGTCGAATAACGAGGAAATAAATTAGCAAGGTACTAACTACTAGCTAGTAACTACCTGTATTACTGATATAAAACTGACCTTATCTCGATAAAATCCTATTCGTAGAGGGATTGAAGCAGCATTCAAGCAAACCGAGAGTGATCCTCCATAGAAGCGCTCAACTTCACTATCACAAGTACCGCTAGTGACTTTCAACCGAACGCGACCGATGGGGAAATGATTTCACGAACACAAAATAATCCTGAACGATTCTACAAATCACCTTCCAAATAAAACCGAGGCTAATGATCAAATATGATTGTAATTTAACTCGAGAAAAACGGAAATCCGCGACACACAAATCTTTGGGTCAAAGGGGAAGGTAGACTGATAAGAACATGCCATGGACAAGAGCAAGATGGCCAACCTGTGTCCATGATAGCGTACCTCGGGTGTACTACCCTACATTCAACCTGTACATTCGGACCTTCCGCCTGTGGATGCAGTGGCTACGAAAAGAATACCTCGAAAGATCCCTCCCAAAACAGAAATGCCACACTTGTTGGCAGCACTGGAAAGGCATAGCCTCACACTGGACTGGAGAAATCACCATGGGCGTTTCCACATTGGGAGAACTTTCCCTTTTTGAGGGAAAATGACCACTTGGAGGGGAAAAAACGCTGCAAAGTCCTTGTCACATGGGTTTATTATTCTACTGGACATACCTACAGAAATGTTGGCTGTTCATTTATTGTTTCTTTCACGTGAAATAAATCGAATAGCCATTTCTGATGGTTTCCATCAATTTTGGCCCCTAAAACACAAATTAGGTAGGTACCTACGCTCCTTTTGGTTTTTTTTTTTTTCAAATTAACTTTGATCATTGGTAGTGCCATTTAATCGTCTTGATCCACGTGTTGACACTTTTTCTAGTGTTATTATACAAACTGATTGTGATTTCAGACGATTTCCCAGGTTTTTGACTCACGAAAAATCAATTTTGGGAGCTGAACATTTGGTAGAACCTCAATTTTCCACTCTTTGGTCAAAATCGACTTCATGTTCGGTCTTCTCGTCCCAAAAACATGGAACACGATACCTCAAAAGCTCATGTTACTAATATGTTGCTAAAACGCAAAAAGTACGCTGAAAAGTTTCGGGCAGCGAGGGGGGGGGGGGGGGACTAGGGCCCAAATGGAGCATGTGTGCGAAAGAACGAATTGTTTAGAACGAAAATGAAGCCGGTACACGTGATACCGCGTACGGCGGATGGACATTGCACTTTTGGAATCTACGCACCTTGAAACGGAACAGAAAAAATGTTGAGGGGGTGTTATAAAATTTGTTTGCTGAGCGAATACATAGGTGTATTATTCACAGAATAATAAACCAAAAGGAAAAAGCCGTTTTGAGAGGAAAATGGGGGAAATTGAGTTACCTACTGCTGTTCAACACAGTAGAAGGGAAAATTTACCTTCTTCCATGGCAGTTCAGTAATATTAACCCGAAAAAACATCCATAGCTCCATGGAAAACGAAACCAAAAGCTCATGTTACTAAAACACAAAAAATACCTATTTTTATACCCATTTTCACCCATAACACCCCTGGGTATATTCCGATCACAAAGTTTCGGGACATAAGTAGGGCCCAAATGGAGCATGTGTGCGAAAGAACGATTTTTTTTTTTGACCGAAACTGACAAATTCACTTCAATTATCACACGAACGCTGACTAGAACAGGGGTCGATATTGCACAAGAAACTAACTAATGATAGGGCCGATACCGTTCGTGATACGATGTGCCCCGTGATTAGTCAGGTGCTGAGTCAAGTGCGGCCACAGGGGTTCCGCCGTGTAGGGCTGTTTGGACGCAAGGTACCACGACTGGGTACGTTTCACGTAGGTAGTTAGAAGCGTTACAAGGAACATGTTCGCGCATGAGCAGACGAAAGTTACAGTACGGTTCCAATGAAATTCATGTGGAACTATCAAAATATTATTCCTGACCGACCCTCCAAGTTTGAACTCATTTCAACGATATTTAAGTAAGGTAGTTTGGGCGTTTCAAGTATTCCACATTTGAGCATGCGCAGACGACAGAAATTCTTCAATGATTTTGGTGTGAGACCATCTGTGGCCCAACCCGCACCTACCCTCCAAATTTCAGCCCATTTCGACCATAATTTCCGGTAGTTATGGGCGTTACAAGGAACTGTACAGACAGACACAGAACCAAAAATGTTCCTTGACGTCTGTAACGCAAAATGGTAGTGGAAATTTTCATTTTGGGAGTACATAAATTTTTTGTTACTCTCACGAATCCAAGGCTTCCCTACCCTCCGATAGTGAGGAAGCAAAATGAAAACTTGATACAAATCATACATGTGCGGGCACTAAACTTATCGGAACTGACCAAATCACTCTGGAGACAACTAGGTAGGTTGGGTACCTATTGAATCAACGCGAGATCCCAACAGAAGGACTGAATCGGGCAAGTGAAAACAGAACCAAAAATGTATGGCGAAGGTTATATATTTATATTCAATACCTTCTTACAATGCATCATAAATAACATGACAAATAATGGTAAGGAGACTATAACAATCCTCAACAGATATATTTTGTTAACCGTAAATTAGACAGTGTATCAATATTTTTTGATTGCTAACAAAAAAATAACAATAATTTAGCTATCACAAAATACTTTCTTAAAAGATTGATGGGAAGTGAAATTGTTCAATAAGTACCTACCTAAGTAGGTATTCAACAATGCTACAAAAATGGAACTACCAATATCAGGTAGGATGCTCACTTTGAGTTCATTTATTGTGCTAATAAATTACATATTTTTCTCAAATGAATTTTTGTTCGGATGCTAATATTGGCTCCAGCTTATTACTCCTATCAAAACGACCTTACTCATCATCAGACATGTATCACAATTTCGTTAAAATTAATGTTTGATCTTGCATTGAGTATCACAATATATATTCTTCCACAATTTTAATGATGATTATTACAATAAGCATAATTAAGATACAAAAAATGCACTAAAATCATTATTGGAGGAAGAAGTTTTGAATAAAAAATTATATCATCTAAAAAAATATTCAGCATCAAGATTCTTTGGTTAGGTATATGTACTAATATCATAAATTAAAATATTAATGAAATAATGAAAAACTCTCAAGTACACTTGTTGGCATAACCCAACAATAATCCTACCTACCTAAATCATGATGAATATTATTGAGGGTAATTTTGTGTTCAACAGATTCATAATCTTCCGCCTACTCTAAAGTTAAATAGGTACCGGATGACATTTACTGTAACTGATGGGTAGGTACTAACGGAATGAAATGATGGGTCACTTATAGGGAAGTTAGCAGGCAATGGCAACAGCAGGTAGGCAGATAATTATCTGATCGTCACCAAAAACAATGAACCTCATCAAGGCGTTGGTCTTCTAAGATTCATCTTTCCTGCGTCAAAATAAAAAACTGGTAATTCAATTTTATAATCTCATGTAGAGCTAAGGAAGAAATGAGAAGGTAATGACAGGCACAAATTGTACAATCCATTTGAATCGGATGAGCAGTAACGTTACATGTAATTCTCAATCACATTTAACGAATTATTGGAACCAATTAAATGATCAGCAATGACCGGAAGTGATGCATTTGCATGAATCCAGTGCTCCACACTTGAATGGAGGCATCTATACTCTTTGTGTGAAACATAATTTAGGTACTTCGAATTCATAATTGGTTTAGGTAGTTCGCATTCGTTGGGATGAGAGTAGCTATACTTTAGTCCATTAGGTAAGTGTATTAATTTTACTCTTTTCAGTATCAAGATTCTATGTTCATGAATCAGCCACATGACCACAGTCGAGAACAAAATGAAAAGTTCCAACAGTCCGTCAAGAGCTTATCTTGAAGTAATATTCAATATATTTTTAAAGTAATATTCAATGCAAAAGGTACCCAGGAGGTACTTCATCATTTCTGAAACATGAAAGATAAATTCGAAAATTTTCTTCATGTCAAATACTTCTGATATTAAAACAATGATTAGAGTAAACTTACTTCTTGCCTACTGGCTAACAGTACTAATTTATAACTGCGTAACTGGCAAGACTCATTTAGGCCTCTTTTCTTGAAAAATAATTTTGATAAATGAAATGACGTTATGACAAAACGGAATAATCTTTAACCAGTTTAGAATATTCAAAGTTATTTTCACGATTTTTGATCGTCTCCTCTTTACTTTTTTAATATGCTGTTGACGTTTCGGCAAAATTTGGGAGTTTTCGTCGTTTAGAGCAATTAAAAAAAAGGAAAAAAAGAAAGCACCTACCTATCTGAAACTCGGGTTATTGTATTCATGCCGTTTCATTAATATTTATTTCACTTATTTATTCTTTCATTTAAAAAACAAAATTTAAAAATAAAATAAAATAAACTGATCTTTTACAAATGCTCTATTGGTTTCAAACATCTCCCAGGAAACGGGCATGTAATGAGATATTTCAGTGAGACATTCAACGAAATAACTGCGCTATCCTACTGTACTTCACTGAATACTTGAGTGAATTGCGGTTGTTAAACTGTCTCAAGCTAACAATAATGGAATGGGATGCAGTAAAAACACCGTCCATTCCGACCAAAAAATACCAATAGGTATGGAGCTTTGGGACATCTCTGGTAAGACTGAGATGAAACTGACAGACAATCAAGGAGTACCTACCTAACATGTACCAAGGCAGCACAGCTATATCATTGCGTCAAACGATAATAATACGCACAACATAATAGAAGTTCAAAAATTCAAACTACGTAATAGGCCAAAAATATTTTAAAATGTCAAGAATGGAAAGTGAAAAGAGCTGGTGCAGCATTCAAAAAGCAGAACGTTGTGAGTTGATTACAGCACGCTTCAAGCAGCTGAATGAATGAATATGTATTCTATTTCTTTATTCTTGGAAATATCTGGCTAACTGTAGCCAGTGGTAATCCTCGGCATTGCTGTAAATGTCAGCTGTGAAATAATAGGAAAATTAAAATCATGTTACAATAAATAAATCCTGGTTTAAAAATTCAGTCGCTATAAATGTTTGCAGAATTTTTCTCGAACAACTTTTTCTTGTTCCTCAGCCATCTCTCATCAATGTTTTATAGGGACAGACAATAAATACGTTTGTTTCAACAGGTCTCCTAGTCAACATGCTTACTAAGTTTGGGTCATACAATCACAATACAGAATAAATACAATCTTGGCCGTAAAAGATGAAAATCGTATCCCCTCATATACCTCTACTTCATGTCAATACCTAAATATTACTAGAAAGAGCATCACTTTTCACTTGGGAGGAAGCCCTTAATGACTCAATATTTCTCCCACACATTTCTCCTCTTCAGGAACTGTCAGGGGTTGACAGCTTGGTCCTAGGGAATATATTGTTACGGCCATGAATAACCATTCTATGAAATCCCTACAGCTAATTCAACTCGAACAATAAGTTAACTAGGTACGTGTCATCACAATGGAACGTATGTCCATTCAACAAGATACAACTTCCATAAATGAGGTGATCTAAACCGTCATTTATTATTATTTATCGGTTATAATTAATTATCTACGATATTAATCATCAGACTTTTAATATAACATTCCGGAAGAATCCGTTGTCACTAGCAAGTCAGGTATTGGAGACAAGCACTTTCAATGTAGGGACATCATCAGGCCGTCGAGAGAATACTTACAGTACTCCAAGTACACACCTAATCTTAGTGAGAATAGAATCAATTCTTCCAAAAGACAATTTAACTTTACTTCTACTACTAGTGGAACTAACTCTTTGGATTTTATCAGATTACGAGAATTTCGATTAAGATAAGGATTCCAACAGAATAAAATAAAATAGGTAGGGACCAAAACAAAATTTTCGATTTTTTCATATGTACCTACCTACTTGATCTTGATGCAAAAGTGAACAGGTTGAGGGAAATAAAACGGGCCTAACTTCTTACCTCACTGGTGATTGAAAAATGTCAATAATAAACCTGAAATTATTAACCTACATCTACAAACGTACCTTTAGACATTTCTTACATGCAGCAAATAGGTATAATAAAATGAAACTTATAGAGTATAATCATTGAAAATAAAAAGGTGATAGGAGCATATCCACATTAGAAATTTGTGAACGAGAACGCAAAAAAGTAATTTCTCTACTCACAATACCAGGGTGTCCAAACGGGCTAGAGGGCGCGATCTTTATATTTCTGTTCAGGATACATAAGTCAGCAAACGCTTTCAGTTCTATACTGGTAAAAGAGAGGGCTTCAAAATCTTGTATGACTGTGCTTCACATGGCAGTCATTTATTGTCATTTACCTTCCAATTGTAAAAATCAAGTTACAAAACCTGATGGTGATAGGTTTTATTACTAGTAATCGAACAGAAGGTGATAGAATTTAATATAATTTATCTTTCCACTCCCCCACTTTCGATGGTTTCATGAGTTCCACGCTTCGACCTGTTGCACGAGGAACCAGTGGGTCACTTGTTGGTTATACGTTTAGTCAAAGAATATCGAACCCTCGCACTTTTTTAAGATAGTTCATAAGCGCCTAAGTTATAACTTCAAGCGATTTCAAAATCTAGACGTATGTTTCTAGTTTAAAAGAAAGAACGTTCTCCTCTTTCAAATGGTTAGTTGCAAACTAATAATAAATTACTGACCATCAATAAATATAATTCATAATTGTCAATAAATTAGGTATCGATGGAAAAATTATTTTTCTGCGTTATAGCATCCAACATGGCAATGATCAGTATGGTCACAGCAAATAAACAATTGATTAACTGATTTGATCATAACTGACATCTTGATAACAAGTTTCAGATGTGACATTGCCACTGTTAGTAAATGTGACGGTGTTAGTATGTGACGGTAAATCACTGAATTTACCGACTGTAAAATCAGCATTGCAATCCCAGCATGGAACAGACCCGAAAACAATCACCAGAGGGCGTGGGCATTCTCCTAACACCTGACCTACGCAGTGAAATATACAAGACAACGTGTGTGCCAATCAAGTGGGTGGAAATAGGGAATTAACGGTAATATTCACGAAAATAAATGGGTCAAAAGCTTATTCGAGAATTATGTGAAATCACAGGCCTGCACGTCACAAAGACACTCGTGATGCTTGTGTTTATTTACAAATATTACTAAAACTTAGTGGTGCGTATCCGGAGCAAATTAGATAAGGGTATACAGTGAGTTTCAAAGAGAACGCCTGGCTTTCTCTTCCCAAACCAGATGGTGGTGCCACAGCAAAAATGCTCTTACATGAATCTAAAGCAATAAACATTCCCCCTATTATTATTCAATAAAGGTCCCCTTGGTTTGGCTCACCTCAAATATGGTCATCACATTCAAGAACTCTAGCATGACTATACCTATCTAGCTATTTTATCAACAGATGTCTATTGTAAAATAGTCTTCATTTTCAGGTAGACTAACATTAGGCCATTATTGCATGTTGCACATATCAGCTTCATGATTTGCTAAAAAAAATGAGATGAATCCGAGACTATGTACAAACACTACTACAATATCAAAGAACGCTACACCACAGTTTCAACAGAATCAGACCTGAGTTGTTATAAAACTTGAGCTTCAAATTTCAAAGAAGCCCAAGAGGGGAGATTTTCATAAACGTCTACGATGAATGGGGTTTTCATTCACTATGCAGTCACGCTGTAAAATTATAATACTCGAGGAAGATAAATGAGAAATAATATTATACTGAGCACCAGAGTTGACTAGAGTTACTAACTGACAAACTACCTACAATGTTACCTACCTTTAAAATTGAATGGCTCAAACACCAAGAAGTATATATACCAAATAGACTTGCGGTAGGTAATGTTTTCATTCTTGCTGATAAACGTCATAATGTCGCTGTCATTTGTGATTGCATATAATCATTAATTCTTCTACCGCGTACCGCGTTGAGACACTAGTCTCCTGTACATTCACAAATAAATCATAAAACCATAAATGTTACCGAATTGTGAATAAATAAATATCAATTATTATGCAATCATTTTTGCTACCTTTACCAACATGGTGAATATGTCCATCAACAGGTCATTATTGACGTAGGTACATTATATTTTCATTCACATTCAGAGGGGATTATATCACCATTGAATGCACTGATACTGGGATACAACAACCTTTAGGGAGAGCCAACGTGGTGGTTTCAACTCGTAAGAGCTTGGAGACATTACGATATTGTCTATACTAGCCCAAAGGACAAAAATACCCAACATTCATTATATTCCATGGAAAACTCTACAGAAACCTTCAAGATATAATATAGACATTCACGATGACTATCGTAAATAACACAAAATTTCATATTTTGAATTTTTCAAAGGTGGGAAGGCGTATACGTAAAGTGGGTAGAAATATCACACCTATTGCCAGAAGAAGTAAGAATTACTCTCCTTGCAATGTCTAACGTCCATGTATTCAAAATGAGACTTCAACTTAGTCGATTTAAACAACATGAAGTGAAAAAACAACAACAATACTTGTGTGAAGATATCTTAATAGTTTCCACACTGCGGTCTCTATCGAGGCTCGCTGCTACTCACCCCAGTGGCGGGAAGCGTTTTTCCAACTTTTCCTCAGAACATGATCTCAGTGAACTGTGTAATACATGGGCACTGGGGAAAACTAGGGTGAGAAGACAAAGACACATAACGATCGGGACGCAGAAATAGTTATCAATTTGATTTCAGCAACACAGGGCCAAAACTGCCACGGGATCTACAAAGAGCCTCTGCTAGGTGATCAGCGATTTTCATCTTGTGTGGAACGTGTTGAAATAACAGATGATTGGAAACGAAGAAACAATGGTATCAATCCAATTTGACTAGGTCATTAGGACATTCATTGTTCCATTTGTTTTGGGGATCTCAAAATCATAGAAGTGCTACGTACTGTTTGCTATTCACTGATACAAGGAATGTGCTGATAATGTGGTAAATTATAATTGCAATTCCAAAAAAAGGAACTTCGTTCACAAAAAACTGGCTTCAATTCAACGACAAAAGATGAATTTGACGCTGAATAAGTAAGTTATCTTCAACTCTTGTTAACCAGCCCTATTAGCACTATCTGAGGAGGTTCGTCAAAGTATAACAGCTAATGTGTACCCAATGGTAAAGAAGGCATTTTAATGTACTCATCTGAAACTAACTCAGGAAATTAAATCTGTTGGAAGACAAATAAAAGACCAACATGATATTTATAAGAACTCACGCAGTCATTGATATGAGCAGCAATTTGTGACAGGAATTTACTGTGGATCTTTGAAATGGCGGAAGACGTGAATAGCATCTGATTAAGTTCATAGTCAATAAATGGCATCAGTAGCAACATATAAATCACAAATTTGAACTTATTTTACGTATCAATCCAATTCAAAAGTATCGACAGAGAGAAGCGGCTACATTAATTTTTAAATACAAATTCATTTTTATGAATAAATACTAACTACACAATGAAGAAGAAAGTAACTTGGATCTAAAGGGCCCTATAAACTATCAAACCATTCGTACTACAGCCTGTGCGCAAGCAAAACATTTGATGGTATATGGCAAGGATAGAGTAGGTACCTACTTACTTAGTTTCACATCGGTTTGAAATGAATTGGCAGGGATCAATAAGTGATGTGCAAAAAAATCGAACCAGATAAGCGGTCTGAACGTGCGGCAGTATTTGACCCATTGAAGACCCTACAATAAAATAGGTAGGTATTACATGTGTATTTCATCATGTAATGACAAAACAAACCAACCAGGACCCCCCCCCCCAATTCCGAGCTCTAAATGATGGTCAGACGACTATTATCCGGTGAACGGGACAACGCCAAATACTCACTGAGAGATGGGGTCATCTTCAGAGGTGATCCCCGTCATTCCACGCTCACTTCGACCAAGGGTTCTAGGGGAGCTCCACTCAACGCATGTGGAGCATTGTAAAGATGAAAGCTCTTGCCCGGAATTTCTGCTACTGGAAAGGGACAGACCGAGAAACAGAAGACACTGTTAAAAGTTACCGACCATGTTGTGACGTCAAAGGAGACCAGGTGAAAGCTCCTCTACATAAATGGGAGGAGCTTCCCTCTTCAGAATGGAAGCGCATTCACATAGATTACCCGAGCCGTTTTATGAATCGGCAATTTCTGTTAGTTGTTGATGCTAAGACGAAATGGCTAGAGGTTTATGTCATCAACGGCTCACCAAAATCAACTTCAACTATCCAACACCTCAAACAGCCAGCTCGGGCTACCAGAAATCATTTTGACAACGCCTCAATCTTCAAGTCATCAGAGTTTAGAGTATACTGTAAGCAGCAGGGAATCCAAAAACGTTTCATCACACCGGACACTCAGCAACAAGTGGACAGGCAGAGAGGTGTTGCCAAACTCAGAAGAAGAAATTGAAAACCATGGCAAGGAATGGTGGCAACCTACAGGATAACCTCCTTGAGATACTCTGTCGGTACCGCCCTATCCCTCTCGCACGCAGAGAATCACTAGCTGAAAAATTCTTGGGCAAACATTTCTAATCAAGTTGGATCTTCTCAAACCACAGGAGTGCAGCCAGAAAAAACGTCTTCCGCCTGAAGTACCTAGCACGTATCGATAAGGAGAGAGTCCAATCAAGGAATTACATGGATTCTACGCTCTGGAAGTATGGAGTGATTGAAGAGACTAGGAAATTATCTATTCTACCTGGTGTGTCTCGACGATGGCTATCTCATAAAAAAGCATTTCAATCAAATTCGCCCTTGCCAAGTTGAAAGACCTCCGGATAGACCCATAGAACCCCATTGGCCCACAACCATTGATGAGTGATTCAACCCCTGAGAGCCACCAACGTTGGCCGAAGAACTCGTGAGGAAAAAGAGCCAGACCAAGGTCAGAGGATCCATAAGAAACCACCTGTATATCCATGCAACCACCAGAGAAACGAACCAGTACGGAATAGTCCACACCACTGAAACGCCCCCAGCACAACACTACAAACGACCCAGCATTTCAACAAGCAGATCTATCCCTTCATGCAGCCCAGGAAACCAGTGCTCAAGTCAAGCACCGAAGGCGCCTCACCGATTTCCCCCCAGGAGAGAAGAAGTACCAACAGACAAACCGACTGAGCCAGCCCTCGGTACCCACTGCGTCCTGAATGCTGGGTGTCCATTAGGACCCTGATATCTCTTGAAAAATCAATTCGACAATCTCAACTGCATCAGTTCAATCGTTACAAATCAAAGTTCAATAGACATTCAGCCATCTCTCATTGTTTATTAAGTATGCAAGTTCCTTTCTCATTAATTTCTCAAGATGTTTTTTCATTTATTTTTTTAATGTAGGGAAGAGTAGGTATAATGTATTCAAATTACCAGCCTGAGTGTAACACTAACGTTCCTCGCCTATCGGAGAAGTACTAGGTGTTCACAGATGCAAGGAATAAATTTTTTCACGATTGATATGTGCACAGTTTTTCTGCTGTTCTATTAAAGACTATTCAATTTCAACCGTCGTGCGTCATTTAAAATACTCCATAGGTTTTAAACGTTAACTAATGTTAACTATAGGTAGGTACCACAACCACATACTATACATCACGAGTATGCCATCAAACAACAACTTTTGATGACAGCTCAACAGGCTGTTTTTGTTTGACGAGCAGCCCAAATTGCCAAATCACGTACCTAACCAAAATTTTGGGCTAGTTGGCGACAACAACTCTTTCATCGAACCCTTTAAACCTGCACACAAACCATTATCACACTGTGATGAACTCAAAAAAGAACATCTGGAAATAATCACAGTTCTAAAGGGTGAGCCATTACATTACTTTCTTAGCTAACTTTGCAACTGACAGCTCCTTTCTATTACTATCACGATAGCACGGATTTCAAACGAAATTCCAAGTCAATTACGCCATTATTCCATTTAAAACAAACTCACTTCATTCGGAGTCTAAACTCATCCCATTCCAACTGATTTACGGCCATTCCAACTGCGTGTGGATTGTGCGCATTTTTCACAGAAAATGTTGTTCTCGACATGGTTCGACCACGTATGGGGCCCTTAAGACAAACTAACGCACAAGGACACTACAGATGGGGAACTAACTGAGCACATCAACCTAACTACACGTATTATAATACTATTAGCACCCTGGTTTTAAATGACTAGATGATAATGAATGATAAATAGATTCACTAGATGATTATACGCATTAAAAATATACATTCTCCCAACAATTTATCATCCATGATTCAAAAGGCATGTTTCAGACCAAAATCGGGCCAAAACAAAATTCACTTACACATATCTACCTATATAAAGATCTAATGTGGTCCATGTCACAAAATACTAGTAGCTCTCAAAACATCTCTGTAAATCGAATATGGTTTCCCAATAAAAATAAATTAACAAGTTCTTACTACTTGATATAGAAGATACAATTTCTAGCATGATATAACAAATGCACAGAAGTGTATGATGTAACGGATAACCTAATTAGCTCAAAAAGAACCTAACTACACATAAATATACACAGTTAAATCTCAGCCTTCATCAGACCAATGAGTAGGCCATACCAGCCAAAGAGAATCCATCAATAAAGACAGCAAGCATAGGAATAAACACTGATTTTTCTGCTTATTCAATCTCAGGAAACAGTGTTGTTTCAATAAATTGAAAAGAGGTCATATTTCTTGAACATTTTATCCTGGTCTAAAAGGAGGCATCCGATGGAGCTCTTTGTTCCAACATCTAAATTTAAATGAATGTTGTTAAAACAATGGACTTATCCTCCTAATGATCAAAAACACAAGCTACAATTGATAAGTATGCAAAAAGGATCGTTCTTCACAACAACTTAGGCTTATATCTAAACACCAACGATCAAGGACAGCATAGGAAATTAAATGCACTTATGACTAGATACAAAAGTGATTACTTCGCGTGGAACAGGAACAAGCCTGGTGAACGTGGTTTATAAATTACGAGTTTAAATAATCCTACTGCAAATTTAGGCGACAAAAGTAAATAGGTACAAGTAACCAATGCAAAAACAGTTTGGTTCTTTCTATTACTAGAGATAGTTCAACAAAACTATACGGAAGCTATTGTCACTCAATTCATTACAGGTTAGAATTTCCTTTCGGAGATACAGTCATTTGTGAAAAAGATGATAAACTCCTCTTAGGGCTATTTCCGAGGAATGCCATGTTAGTCTCATTGAAAAACTTACGGAATCTGGAAAAGAAATGAGTAATAATCAGTTGAAAAATTAAATATCAATAAGGTATATAACAAAAGAAAAATGATGCACAACACCAAACGTCAAACTAAGCAACAAAGAGTACATTTGTTGTTCAATCCAAATTTTAGATCGCAAATTAGAATCCAATGCTACAATTTGTTGAAAATATCTAGAAAACAAGGCGAGGGCCCGAAAAATACGAAATTTTCGGACTTTTTTTTATTCTTCAGATTTTGGTTTATTATTCTGTGAGCGTACACATTCACTCAACAGACAGATATTTTAACCCCCCCCTCCCCCCCTTAATTTTTGTTTTTACGATCAAGGTGCGTGGATTCCAAAAATCTGTCGTCCGCCGGATCATCCATACTTCCACCCTAGTTGTGTCCCAAAACTTTGCAGCCCGATCGGAATATACCCAAGGGTGTTATGGATGTAAAAATAGGGTTTTTTGGAGTTTTAGTAACAAGATCTTGTGAGGTATCGTTTTCCATGTTTTTTAGGGCGAGGAGACGAATATGAAGTCGATTTTGACCAACAAGCGAAGAATTGAGGTTCTAACAAAGTTTCAGCCTTACATTTACCTTAAATTTTGGTCTAAAATCGTTGTTCATTCGCACACAGGCTCCATTTGGGCCCTAGTTGTGCTGTGAAGCTCGGCAGCCCGATCGGAATACCCAGGAGTGTTATGGGCGAAATATGGGGTTTCGAGGTTTTTTGAGGTTTTTAGTGAACATAACATGAGCCTGTGAGGTATAGTTTTCCATGTTCTAAATTGATTTCGAACTTGAGAATTTTCGATACCACCCGGAGAATTGTACTTCCAGCCATTCGTTTGCACCAAAAAGCTTCGTCAACATAATCATTAATGAAGTGGTATATATCCAGCCCAGATATCATTGCTAGGGAACACTAGAGTATAATCAAGCATGGTCGCATGAAATCGAGTTGGTTGTCCCGTTGTATTATTATTTCACCTGAAGCATGAAGGTTAT
Source organism: Leptopterna dolabrata (assembly GCA_954871275.1). Taxonomy (NCBI): domain Eukaryota; kingdom Metazoa; phylum Arthropoda; class Insecta; order Hemiptera; family Miridae; genus Leptopterna; species Leptopterna dolabrata. Next base: position 18,401,919 of record OX940974.1, read on the forward strand.
TTTAGATTTTGTTGATAGGTAGTTTTGTAACTTGAACAAACGTTATGCTTCTTGAATAACAACAAATATTTAATTATAGAATTCTTGAATCCACCGCATATTATTTTGGTTCATTATTCTGAGAATATTCGCTCAACAAAATTTTTTATAAAACCCACTCAAAATTTTTTTCATTTACGTTTCAAGGTGCGTAGATTCAAAAAATGTAATGTCTGTCCGCCGTATCATGTATAACTACTTCATTTTATGTTTAAAAAATGCGTTCTTCCGCACACAGGCTCCATTTGGGCTCTAGTTCTGTTCCGAAACTTTGCAGCCCGATTGGAATAACCCAAGGGTGTGAAAAATTGGTGTAAAAATAGGGGTTTTCGAGGTTTTTTTCAGGATTTAGTAAACATGAGCTTGTGAGGTATCGTTTTCCATGTTTTTTAGGGCGAGAAGACCGAATATTTAGTTGATTTTGGCTAAAGAGTGAAGAAATGAGGTTGTAACAAAGGTTCAGCTCCCAAAATTCATTTGTTATGAATCAAAAACCAGGGAAATTGTCTTAAATCACCATAAATTTGTATAATAGCACTAGAAGTAGTATCAACAGGTGAATCAAGACAATTAAATTACACTATCAATGATCAAATATAATTTGTTTAAAAAAAATAGGAGCCTAATTCGTGTTTTTGGGTGCCAAAATTGGTGGAAACCATCAAAAATACCTATTTCAATTATTGCACATGAAAGGAACAATAAATGAACAGCCAACATTTCTGTAGGTATGTCCAATAGAATAGAAAACCCATGTGACAAGGACTTTGCAGCGGTTTTTGGTTTATTATTCTGTGAATAATACACCTATGTATTCGCTCAGCAAAAAATTTTTATAACACCCCGTCAAAATTTTTTCTTTTCCGTTTCAAGGTGCGTAGATTCCAAAAATGCAATGTCCGTCCGCCGTACGCCGTATCACGTGTACAGGCTTCATTTTCGGTCTAAAAAAATCGTTCTTTCGCACACATGCTCCATTTGGGCCCTAGTTGTGTCCCGACACTTTTCAGCCCGATCGGAATATATCCTGGGGAGTTATGAGTGAAAATGTGTATAAAAATAGGTACTTTTTGTGTTTTAGTAACATAGTAGTAAAATGAGCTTTTGAGGTATCGTTTTCCATGTTTTTGGGGACGAGAAGACCGAATATGAAGTCGATTTTGACCAAAGGGTGGAAAATTGAGGTTGTACCAGATGTTCAGTTCCCAAAATTGATTTTTTATGAGTCAAAAACCTGCGAAATCGTCTGAAATCATCATCAGTTTGTATAATAACACTAGAAAAAGTGTCAACACGTGGATCAAGACGATTAAATGGTACAATCAATGATCAAAGGTAATTTGAAAAAAAATAGGAGCGTAGTAGGTACCTAATTCAAGTTTTGGGGGCCAAAATTTGTAGAAACCACCAGAAATAGCTATTTAAATTATTTTACATGAAAGAAACAATAAATAAACAGCCAGCATTTCTGTAGACCAATAAAATAATAGAATAATAAACCCATGTGACAAGGACTTTGCAGCGTTTTTCATTTAGAACAGCCATTTCGACGGTAAGGACGTTTAAAGTCACTATATCAGCTTTTTTCTGTATACATACATATATGAGTAATGCAGGAATAATTGTCATTTTTTTTAGCAATGATTTTGTCCATACGGGTCGAATTACAAGTTGTGAGTAGTCAACTGACGCAGAATTTGATGCTCCTTTAACGTATGTATGATGACTTATGTATGTTTCAGGAGTAATAAGCAAAAATCTGAAAAAAAGTTCAAAAATTTCGTGGTTTTTGGACCCCCCTTGACGGTCACTGCGGAGGATGGTGCAAATCTAGGATTTTTTTCTTACACGGGCAGCCCCAAAAAGGTCTTATTTAACTGGTCTATTACTATATTGTCAACTTTGGATATACCGTTTTAAAAAGCTGTTTGGGACACGTGATTGCTTCGTAATTCGTTAAAACTTAAAGTTGTTAACTGGGTATGTTTGAATGTAAAGCTGTGCGAACTTCAAAACAATCATCAATTTCAAATGTCACAGTTAGTGTTTAATCCAAAAACCTGTGGTCAACTCACAATTTCCTGATTCCAGACTCAGATTTTCGCCATGGTGCATCGCTAGGCTCATATGGAAGTGGTCCTTGAACTGGTCCTTCTTCGTCGTCCGATTCAGCATCATCCTCTACAGCTGGGGGGTCACTGGAAAACAACATTACAGACAGTTGAACTTTGTTCGTTCGTGTTTCATCTTTGCCTTGAAGAAAAGTAACAGCTGAGTATTTTCTTACACAGATTCAGCCTTAGGCTTGAGTGATTCGAGTTCCTCTTCTAACTGAGTAATCCGCAATTTAAGATCATTCCGTTCTTTCAGTAACTCCTTCAACTCATCCGCACTGTACTTTGGTGCCTGACTTTCTACTTCGGAGCCTTTTGAAGTTGAACCTAACTTCACTGACTGCAAACAAAATTATTAATAGAAATCAAATACCTACATAAAACATTCTGAATGGGGAATTTTTGTCAATCTTTCATGTTGGAAAAAAAATATTCAGAAATCTTGGCAAAATGGTAGTTTGAAGCCAGTTTTCAAAAATAAGCAATATTTTTTAAATGAGGGTGATTTAAAGTAAAAATGCGGCAAGAAATGACGTATGAGGTCTGACACATCTGACTGGCTGTTGACTCAAGGAGGCGGAGCGAAGCTTCACATGTAAAAGTTCTCAATGCTGCCAACAACCCAACATTGAAAATGACAAACCTTCAGGAACCTTTGCTGTGAGTTTTCGTGAACCACTCCTAGATTTTCTTTTGAGGACATTTTACATGTATTTATAAATGTGTGGTTCCATCCATTCATCCATCCATTGAGGTTCAGGACACCGTTTAATTTGATGCACTAGCATTCTAAGTGGGATCTGAATTGAACTACTCGGCGATTTATCTCATATTATGTCATTTCTAGTGGGAACTCGGAAATTCAAATTTTAGGGTCGTCTTCTGCCTATACTTTCAGACATAAACACCTCACTATGTGGTCAATACGTGTTAATATTCCGTTATTGAACAGAATTTGGCCAAAAAACAGAGAATTAGGGGTTAAATTATAACTGCTTTGACAGCAAGGATCATTAGCGGATTTGACCTTTACATTTTGCCTCGCAGCCCATGGGAACTATCCCAAATGGACCACAAGTACAGCATGTCTCCAGTTTCTGATGCCCCAACAGGCATAGGAAATTGCCGGTGAATTCAAGGGCTAAATTATAAATAACAAAATGTTAGAATAATTAGTATAGGTAATTTGATTATAAAAAATAATATTATGTCTTCGAAATAGATATAATGATCTTAACAGCCTCTCAGGGGCAGCAAATATGTTTACGGCCTTTCTGAAGGCCATAAACATATTTTACTGCCTCTCCATAGCAACGATTCCACCAAAAAAGTATGTTTGTGACAGCACCCGGAAAAGCGCCCTTGCCAAGCTTTTACTGCTGAACTAAAATCGTTCTCAGTAGAAAGATTTGTAGGGAGTCCTCAGCAAGAACTAACTGAATGAAAACCCATATGCCATCAACCATAGTTACTACAGCACAAGTAGCGATGGCTGTGTAAATAATATCTAATGGTATAAGAGAGAATATATACTATACACTCCCAGGCGCTACAGGGCAATGCGTCCCTTTTCGCCAATATAAAAGGGATTAAAAAAGCTTATTAACCGGGATCCCCTTAATACAATTCTACAGCGTCTCAAGCGGGTCACCAACATTTGTTGTCGAATGAAAAATTCAATGGTGCTACCCGTTTTTATTAAAAATACGTACCTAATAAGTATAGTAGGTACAGGTGCCAAACGACACAGGTGCACACGTGTACACCTGCACCTGTGTACAGGTGTACACAACAAAAAAAAGTTATAAGAGCAGAAACGTGAAAAACTATTAAGACTGCTCAAAAAAGTTGGTAATAAACCGAAATAAGCTTTGCCAATACAGTTTTGATTATTTCTGGCCGGATTTCATCCCAAGCATTCGAAATACAGTAACAAGTAACAAAAAGAGCAACAAGTAAACTAGCAGGCGAGTTAAACCATCACAAACAAGAAAAGTGTGTCAACAAAAACTGTGACAATGGATCTGATATGTATCATATGTATCACCTCGACGGGACCTGAGAAAAAGCATTTATATTGCGGGATAGCGTATTAAGTGGGACTTTGTCAATTAAAAGGCCTAAAGATACAAGAGACCGGAGAGAAAAAGTGGGTATACTTTTCTCTCCGGTCTCTTGTATCTTTACCTAGGCCTTTTAATTGACAAAGTCCCACTTAATACATTATCCCACAATATAAATGCTTTTTCTCAGGTCCCGTCGAGGTGATACATATGATACATATCAGATCCATTGTCACAGTTTTTGTTGACACACTTTTCTTGTTTGTGATGGTTTAACTCGCCTGCTAGTTTACTTGTTGCTCTTTTTGTTACTTGTTACTGTATTTCGAATGCTTGGGATGAAATCCGGCCAGAAATAATCAAAACTGTATTGGCAAAGCTTATTTCGGTTTATTACCAACTTTTTTGAGCAGTCTTAATAGTTTTTCACGTTTCTGCTCTTATGACTTTTTTTTTGGTGTGTAGGTACACCTGTACACAGGTGCAGGTGTACACGTGTGCACCTGTGTCGTTTGGCATCTGTACCTACTATACTTATTAGGTACGTATTTTTAATAAAAACGGGTAGCACCATTGAATTTTTCATTCGACAACAAATGTTGGTGACCCACTCGAGACGCTGTAGAATTGTATTAAGGGGATCCCGGTTAATAAGGGGATTGCTTATTATGCGGGAGTGTATTAACGAAGTTTTGCTGTGACACAGTCTTCAGCAGTCAGTGGGAACATCCAGTGATGGTAAGGTTGAATCACACAATTTCTGCAAACTGGATTTATTTTATACCATCATTTAATACTGACCAACTAAGACTAACCTGGCACTGTGTTAAGTCTTGATTTTCCTTTTCAGCCATACCGAGTCGTTGCCTGAGGATATTTAGCTCATAACTTTGATCTTGCATTCGAGTAAGAAAATCGGCACGCTCATCAATGAGGCTCCTTACCTGGCTCTGGCTTGTACGAAGCTTCTTTCTCAGCTCTTTGTTAACGTTGGTTAACCGATCAACTTGATCGATATGCTGAAAGTAATTACAATCGACTCAGAGCATTGGTAAAAGCATACTAAATCAATACTATAGCGCATTGGTAAATCAATACTATAGTGCATAAGATGTTATAAAATGGATGTAATGTTGTAGTTAATACAGAAACAAGAACATAGAAAACAAGAAACACGGTGATGACAATGGATTCCCCAGTGGTTCTGTCAGAAAACCACTGTAATGACTTCAACATAATTATACTTGAGTAGCAACAACAATTTAGCCCTTTCTATGCAGAAACCTATATGAAATAACGAAGCACGCACCACAGGGCAAAAATGAGTAGGTATAAAGGTTTTTCAAAGAAGAAGGGTCCACTCTTGTGTTGAATAGTGCAACGGATACTATGTTTTCTACACTGGTGCTATCTTGCCATGACACCTAGAATTAGGTACATACTTGGAATGAAGAAGTAAGAAAATGGCACTAAATATAATACACATGAAAGGAATGGAACCTAGGCCACCCACGCAGGAGGCAGGTATGTATCTGCCATGCTCACTTTCATTACCAGCAAGATGACCCATTCCGACTTTGAGACTTGGGGAGCATTCTACTTCCCAGTGACGGGCAAGAAAGGGTTGTGGAAAAATACATTTTGATAGGCTTTGTAGCGAACTAATAACCAACTTCGGGTGAAAAAAAAAGTAGAGTTCTTAAAATTCTGACGCTGAACAAGAGCTAAGTATCTTTTTGTATGCTAGTTGGAAGTTAGTGACATCATGAAGTAGAGAAAACGCATTTGGAATGTCGAATGAAGTTTAATATTGCCTTATATTCTTTATTTTACGAGGGATTTCTCAAAAAGTAAGTATCAGCGATTTAAAAAAAATGATGAAGCAACATCAAAATAATTCTAAAAACGCTGCAGTATCACATGGGTTTATTATTCTACTGGACATACCTACAGAAATTTTGGCTGTTCATTTATCGTTTCTTTCATGTGAAATAATTTAAATAGATATTTCCGTTTTCTATGACAATAAGCAATTTGTTTCTTGGGTGACGTTTCAGCCAGAGTTCGACTCTAGCCATGCCGTAGTGTTTATCCCGCTAAATTGTAATCCACCTAGATGTCAACTTCTTGCCATTTTTCTTCACTGTTTTCTGGCATGGCTAGAGCCAAACTGTTTGGTGGAAACGTCGCCCAATAAACAAACAACGTGACCAAAAAATTTAGTACCAGCGGCAATTTATTCATACTCGTACTGTCAGTTGGTTACAAAACATCAATTTTGTAACTTGTCAATTATGTTACAACTTGCACTGGAGGTGGGGCTAGCAATATGCGGTTAAATGGAACTCACATTTTCAATTTCTGTCGACTTCATGTTGATTTCCTTTTCCTTCAGTTTCAATTGATCTCTCAGTTTGTCTATGGAAGCTCTTGACTTCTGTAAGACTGCTATGTCCAGTTCTGGGCTCAACAGTTGAGCTGAAACCAGGCAGGAATTCAGATCATGCCGGACAGACTGAAGATAAATTCCCCAGTAAGGGAATATTGCATAATAAGAAACGTATTTCAGTATAATATAACTGTAATAAGTTATTTACTGAAATACGGAATGACATGGTCTTAGAATGGTATGACGTTCCATTGAGACTTACCACTGCTGACTGAGGATGCATCTTGTTTAGCAGCCAACGATTTGTTGAGCTTTTTATTCTCGTCCTGCAGTTTATTCACAACAGCAACCAATTCCTTTGATTCATCCCGCCAGTGTTCTTCTATTTGTTCCAACTCCTGGAAAACCGTACAGCTCACTGCTTTGAGGGATATTATAATTCTCAATAGCACAATCAACACACATCCACCCTAACTAATAAGATATGAAGCTTCCCTGGCTGCCAAAGCTGTTTTGGTTTATTATTCCGTGAATAATACACCTATGTATTGGCTCAGCAAAACATTTTTATAGCACCCCCTCAAAATTATTTTCTTTTACGTTTCAAGGTTCATAGATTCCAAATATGTCCGTCAGCCTTATCATCCATATCTACTTTATTTTCGGTCTAAAAAGTTCGTTCTTTCGCACACAGGCTCCATTTGGGCCCTAGTTGTGTCCCGAAACTGCACCCTGATCGAAATATACCCAAGGGTGTTATGGGTGATAAATGGGTACGCGAAATAGTTTTTTTTATTGTGTGTGTGTTTCAGTAACAACAGCTTGTGAGGTATCGTTTTCCACGTTCTTTAGGACGAGGAGACCGAATATGAAGTCGTTTTTGACCAGAGTGGAAAATTGAGGATCTAACAAAGTTTCAGACTTAAATTTACGTCACATTTTGGTCTAAAATCGTCGTTCTTCCGCACACAGTTTGGGTCCCAATTTTGGAACACATTGGGTCGTAGCTGTGCTACGAAGCTCGGCAGCCTGATCGGAATACACCCAGGGGTGTTAGGGTGAAAAATGGGTGTGAAAATAGGGGTTTTCGAGGGATTTTTAAGGTATTAAGGCAATCGCACACTAGTGCCGCAGCGGGTCGAGTCGCATCGCAGCGGATAAATGTCGCTAAGCACATTAAACAGTGGGTCGGGCCGCAGCTCATCGGAAAAATGCGGTCATTTGGCTGTTTCGCTGTTCGTCATGGATTCTTCCGATGAAGTTGTTCTATTTTTGGTTCACTATTTTCAATAACGAACCTTTGAGATCGTGCATGAAAAGAAAAAAAAATTAACCTCCTCTCAAAGTTTGATGATGTCCGTTTTAAGGTACCTAACTACCACGTTGAATCCGAAATAATAGAATTAAAAGAATTTATTTCCGTCTGCCGTGCTTCACACTCCGTTTTCTTCTTAGTTATCCTGAACCATGAACAAAAATTAATGAAATTTGGTGTGCAAGTAACAGCTTAAATTACGATCACGTGAAATAGAGTTTGTTGTACCGTGATATTATTTAATTTTTTTGAAAAAGATTGTTATTTTGTATTTTGTTGAGGGTAGTTAGTTACTTTTGTAACTTGAACAAAATAACATTCATACATAACCTGGGGCTCAAGAAGTTTAAATGTTTTCATTTTTGTATAGAAATGCATTTCATTTCCAACAAATGCTTTTGTACCAACTTGAAATGACAAATGAACATTACTGTTATTATTATTAGTATTATTAGGTACTGATGACAGAAATCAAGAAATCAGTGATCTACGCAGAAGGGGCATCCATAATACTGAAAATAGTAATCCCCTGTGTAATAATTCGCATCGTATTGATGACCAATAAAAACATTAGTGAGAAAAATAAGATCTGATAGAAACTTTGCTCATGAACAATCCGACTGGTTATCGCACACTGATCGGGTCACCGCGGGCTGACGGAAAAGTACGCCTAGCGAGCGATGTTTCCATGCGCTCCGCCCCGCCACGAACAGCCCCGGCTGTGGTGTGCGCGTGTCCATACCCGTCCCGCCACGGCACTAGTGTGCGCTTACCTTTAGTGAACTCAGAGCTTGTGAGGTATCGTTTTCGATGTTTTTTACGGCAAGAAAACCGAATATGAAGTTGATTTTGACCGAAGAGTGAAGGATTGAAATTGTAACGAAGGTTAAGCTCCCGAAATTCATTTTTTATTAGTCAAAAACCTGGGAAATTGTCTGAAATCACCATACGTCTGTATAATAACATTGGAAGTCGTATCAACGGGTGAATCAAGACAATCAAATGATACTATCAATGATCAAAAATAATCTTTAAAAAAAAAAAAACACGGCAAAGTCCGTGTCACATGGGTTTATTATTCTACTGGACATAAGTACAGAAATTTTGGCTGTACATTTATTGCTCCTTTCATGTGCAATTATTGAAATGGCTATTTTTGATGGTTTCAACCAATTTTGGCCCCCAAAAACACGGATTAGGCTCGGCTTTTTTTTTCAACAGACTATCTTTGATCATTGATAGTGCCATTTAATTGTCTTGATTCACCTGTTGATACACTTCTAGTGTTACTATAGAAATGTATGATGATTTGAGACAATTTCCCATGTTTTTGATTCATAAAAAATTAATTTCTGGAGCTTAACCTTCGTTACAACCTCAATTCTTCACTTTTCGGTCAATATCACCTTCCTCTATTCGGTCTTCTCGCCTTAAAAAACATGGAAAACGATACCTCACAAGCTCATGTTCACTAAAACCTCAAAAATCCCTCGAACACCCCTATTTTTAAACCTATTTTGGTTTATTATTCTGTCAATAGTACACCTATGTAATCGCTCAGCAAAAAAATTGTATAACACCTCCTCAAAATTTTGGTTTATTATTCTGTGAATGATACACCTATGTATTCGCTCAGTAAAAGATTTTTGTAACACCCCCTCAAAATTTTTTCTTTTACGTTTCAAGGTGCGTAGATTCCAAAAATGCAATGTCCGTCCGCCGTATCACGCGTACAGCCTTCATTTTCGGTCTAAAAAAATCGTTCTTTCGCACACATGCTCCATTTGGGCCCTAGTTGTGTCCCGTAACTTTGCAGCCCGATCGGAATATACCCAGGGGTGTTATGAGTGAAAATGGGTATAAAAATAGGTACTTTTTGTGTTTTAGTAACATGAGCTTTTGAGGTATCATTTTCCATGTTTTTGGACGAGAAGACCGAATATGAAGTCGATTTTGACCAAAGAGTGGAAAATTGAGTTCAGCTCCCAAAATTGATTTTTTTAATGAGTCAAAACCTGGGAAATCGTCTGAAATCACAATCAGTTTCTATAATAACACTAGAAAAAGTGTCAACAGGTGGATCAAGACGATTAAATGGCACTACCAATGGTCAGATATATTTGAAAAAAACGCTGCAAAGTCCTTGTCACATGGGTTTATTATTCTACTGGACACACCTAGAGAAATGTTGGCTGTTCATTTATTGTTTCCTTCATGTGAAATATTCGAAATAGCTATTTCTGATGGTTTCCACCAATTTTGGCCCCCAACAAACGAATAAGGTACGCTCCTTTTTTTTCCAAATTATCTTTGATCCTTGGTCGTGCCATTTAATCGTCTTGATCCACGTGTTGACACTTTTTTCTAGTGTTACTATACAAAGCAATGGTGATTTCAGACGATTTCCCAGGTTTTTGACTCATAAAAAATCAATTTTGGGTGCTGAACATGTGGTAGAACATCAATTTTCCACTCTTTGGTCAAAATCGACTTAGTATTCGGTCTTCTCGTCCCCAAAAACATGGAAAACGATACCTCAAAAGCTCATGTTACTAACATGTTACTAAAACACAAAACGTACCTATTTTTACACACATTTTCGCTCATAACACCCCTGGGTATATTCCGATCGGGCTGCAAAGTTTCGGGACACAACTAGGGCCCAAATGGAGCATGTGTGCGAAAGAACGAATTTTTTAGACCGAAAATGAAGCCGGTATGCGCGATACGGCGGACGAAAAAGAAACGAAACGGAAAAGAAAAACATTGAAAACGATGCCTCAAAAGCTCATGTTACTAACATGTTACCACAACACAAAACTACAGAAACGTTGGCTGTTTATCTATTGTTTCTTTCATATAAAATAATTTAAATAGCTATTTCTGGTGGTTTCCACCAATTTTGGCCCCCAAAACATGAAATAGGTACGCTTTTTTTTTTCCCCAGATCATCTTTGATCATTGGTAGTGCGATTTAATGGTCTTGATTCAGCTGTTTACACTTTTTCTAATGTTAGTATACACATTGATGGTGATTTCAGACAGTTTTCCAGGTTTTTGACTAAAAAAAAAAACAATTTTGGGAGCTGAACCTTTGGTAAAACCTCAATTTCCGCGTCTTTGGTCAAAATCGACTTCATATTCGGTATTCTCGTCCCTAAAAACATGGAAAACGATACCTCAAAAGCTCATTTTACTAACATGTTGCTAAAACGCAAAAAGTACCTATTTTTACACACATTTTCACTCATAACACCCCTGGGTATATTCCGATCGGGCTGAAAAGTTTCGGGACACAACTAGGGCCCAAATGGAGCATGTGTGCGAAAGAACGAATTTTTTAGACCAAAAATGAAGCCTGTACACGTGATACGGCGGACGGCGTACGGCGGACGGCGGACGGCGGACGGCGGACGGCGTACGGCGGACGGCGTACGGCGGACGGACATTGCATTTTTTGAATCTACGCACCTTGAAACGGAAAAGAAAAAATTTTGAGGGGGTGTTATAAAAATTTTTTGCTGAGCGAATACATAGGTGTATTATTCACAGAATAATAAACCAAAAAGGCCGCAAAGTCCTTGTCACATGGGTATATTATTCTATTGGACATACCTGCAGAAATGCTGGCTGTTCATTTATTGTTTCTTTCATGTGAAATAATTTAAATAGATATTTCTTATTGTTTCCACCAATTTTGGACGCGAAAACACGAATTAGGTACTTTTTTTTTCATATTATCTTTGATCATCGGTAGTGCCATTTAATTGTCTTGATTCACCTCTTGACACTTTTTCTAGTGTTATTATGCAAATTGATGGTAATTTCAGATAATTTCCCAGGTTTTGGACTAGAAAAAAAAATTGATTTTGGGAGCAGAACTATTGGTAGATCCTCAATTTTCCACTCTGGTCAAAACTGACTTCATTTTCGGTCTTCTTGACCCAAAGAACATGGAAAACCTCATGTTACTAACATGTTACTAATACACAAGAAGTACCTATTTTTATACACATTTTCACTCATAACACCCCTGGGTATATTCCGATCGGGCTGCAAAGTTACAGGACACAACTAGGGCCCAAATGGAGCATGTGTGCGAATGAACGACTTTTTTAGACCGAAAATGAAGCCGGTAAGCGTGATACGGCGGACGGACATAGCATTTTTGGAATCTACGTATCTTGAAACGCAAAAGAAAAAATTGTGTGGGGTTATAAAAATGTTTTGCTGAGCGATTACATAGGTGTATCATTCACAGAATAATAAACCAAAAAGCCGAGCCTAATTCGTGTTTTTGGGAGCTAAAATTGGTGGAAACCATCATAAATAGCTATTTCAATAATTGCACATGAAAGGAACAATAAATGAACAGCCAAAATTTCTGTAGATATGTCCAATAGAATGGAAAACCCATGTGACAAGGACTTTGCAGCGTTTTTGGAATCGACGCACCTTGAAACGCAAAAGAAACAATTCTGAAGGGGTGTTGTAAAAAAAAAATTCTGAGCAATTACATAGTTGTATTATTCACAGAATAATAAACCAAAAACGAAATTCATTTTGGATTTCCAGCGTTGACCTCATAAGGACCACAGGTAAGCAGATCGCAAATAAATTAGTGAGTGACTCATTGGTTGGATACGAATAAGCCTCATAAATATCTGACATTTTGGTAACCGAATGATGAGGTAAGGCGTGCCACGGGAGGATTAACACGGACATTTTTCTCTTTAACCAGAGGCCACCAGCTGATTTAGTCACATATTTAAAGAAAACGTTAGCTGCTGAAGATCTAAATCAGTTCCATACGGAACAAGAGATGATTCATATCCTACTGAAGTTTTTGAAGTAATCGCTCACACGGCTATTTCAATGGATACCCCTGCATAATGTTATTATTTACCTTCTCAAATCGCAGTCGATCAGCGGCCTTATCTGCTTTGTCCCTCTCCAGTTTGGCGATGACAGCATCTCGTTCTTGGATCATATTATGCAGATGACCAATTTTCACTGTCTGAGCTTCCAAATGTTCGAGAATAGTGACGACCTTACTCATGATGTTATTCAGAGGGTCGGCTCCGTACATTTCTATAATAGGCCGAAATTCCTTGGCAAAGTCAGTGACGATATCGTAAACATCCATGACGGATATTTCTTCAAATTCGTCCATTTCAAGGGGGGTGCTTGAAGGCATCAGGTACTAAACGAGCGAAATTCGAAAACTACACTTAATCAACGGCACATGACTTCCACAATGAATACAATTTATCTAGGCACTAAGGAAGAGTAGTGATACTGAGCTTGACGGGAGATATTGATAAGTGATAAGGCTTTAAGGTCACTGTGATAACTACATAGTATGGAGCATAGAATACTGATACTAAAGGGGATTCTTCCATGGAACAGTTCCATACGACGATTCCAAACTGAGTACGCAGCGTAGCGGCGAACGAGTAAACTAACGAAACGCTGACCAACACTTGGGAGTTCACCTCGCTCTTATTATAATTAATATAAATTATTATAATTTTTTATAATTATTTATTATTATTAATTATAATTAATATATTATTATAAATACAAAACAAGTGCAATTTTTGAAGAACAGTTGAGGCCAAATTTTGTTCTATTAAACCTTGTGACACTACTAAGTGCCCGTCCTTGCTTCTAAATTCAGTCCAAATTCCATTCTCAGATAGGGTGAAGGACTTGGGCATATCACTCAGCTATGATCTGGGGTGGTCTAGTCATACTACGAGTATCTGTCAGAAAATCTATGGGTCACTACACTCCATGAATAGGTTGTTATATTCTACTCCTGAACATGTTAGATTGAACCTTGTCAAATCCCTTTTGTAAGGGTTTATTTTGGTTCTGGGGCTTTCGCTAATTCCCTATTAGAGGGATGTCTACCCCAGTCCCGAGGTGTAAGATCTACCCTGGGCTGTCCCGTTTACCCTTTGGCAGGAAGATCTTACCCTCTAGAGATTACTTCCTTTGAGAATCAAGGAGTAACCCCGCCTGATATACACCAGGAATCCGAGGGTTGTAAATAAGGCTGGACTTGATTAGTAATTAGAATTCTTCTGAAACAGAAGCGCTGTTTAATGAACAGATATGAGTACTTGAATGAAATACATACATTTATGGGTTATCTAATGTAAGTCCTACCTACGCCCTCGAAAGCGAGAATGTTCGAACGCACTCCGCGATAAGGTTGCGGCTTTCGCGAATCTCACGCGGGAGCGAACGGGTAATAATGACTCTGACCTGTTTGGTGGTATCAGTCCAGTGGTTGCCTGATGGCTGGTCCAGGCGACTCGACAGGAGCAGGCTTCTGCGACTAGGATGGAGGGAATCTGTCAGGTTTCCTCCAAACAATCAATCCAAAGAGTGAGAAGGTCGGGCACAATTAAAGCCTATTGACTTGTTTCTTCTTCGACGTCTGAGGAGAGATAGCATTAATTTCGTGTTCCCGATCAGTTGCCAGTTCGGGTCAGAGGCGTGATGGGGCGCTCCGTTTTCGAAGCCCAATTTAAACTTTGGACTCAGGAGGAGAGGGATGATCATTTCCGCTCATTGGGTGTAGCCGCGACGACAGCATCCTGTACCAATTTTGGCACATGCGGGAAGGGGTGCAGTGCAGTGCGGTGCTGACCGTGGCCGCGAGTTCTTGGGAAATCGGTCGTCAGCACTCCTGAATGAACACTTTTGGTACATCCTGTGGAAACGTCCGATTGTTCATTTTCCCACAGGTGTACCTACTGTTCAAATTCCATGGCAGGCTCAACGTACATTTGGTTGATGCAGTTGACCTGACACCTTTTAATTCCAATTTTCACATATGGTGATGTTCTATTCATATGTTCCGCTGATTCGAGGTCCTTGAGAAGGTTGGAATTGGCTTTCAACAATTGTGTGAGATGTATTTTTAAATTAAGATCACGAGGGCACATCTCACCCTATGTTGATTTGGTGCTCGGCTGTGGTTTAGTTGATTATCTTAAAATACGCTTATTCAGATTCATTCACAAATGTGTCAACAATATGCCATCAATGCCCACATACCTGTGCAACATGTTTTCTCCGGGTCCTTCCCCCCCGTTTGGGTGCATTGGCTCAAATTCATGCGCGGAGCAGACCATTTTCCAATTCAATTAAGGTGGCTGGAACAAGGATGTGGAATGGCTTGCCTCTGGCGAATAGGTCCCTCCCATCGCTCGGCACCTTCACGGGTGCATTGAAGGCGCGTTTCGGGAAATGAGCACTTCTCTCTCTTCTGCCTGCTGTATTCTCTCATTTTTCTCTTCCATCATACTATTTTCTTTTTCTTCACCTCCTTCTTCACCTCCTTCTTCAATTCCCTTCTTTTCACCACGTTCTCCCTCTCCATTTATCTACCTTCATTTTACTCTTCCTTCTCCATTCTTTCATCTCCTCTTCCATATTCTTTTCTTTCCTCTTCACCTTCTTTTCCAATCTCTTCTTTTTACAACCTTCTCCTTCTTCATTTTCTACTGAAATCTGTTATTTTGTTTTTCGGTTTTCTTTTCCCTTCCATTTAAATTCTGTGTTCTTTCATAATAAATACCTATATATAAGTTACTTTGAGCTTTCCAAAGCTAAGCGGGAACATTGTTCCTATTTTGGAAATAAAGTTATTATTATTATTATTATTATTTGGTGGTCATCACCCGTGGGGGGTAAAAAGTGCCACGGGGTGACGCGAGTGGGGGGCCCAAGAGCCTATTCCCATTTCCCACCCGCAAGTGCATGTGGAGGGCTCAGTGGTCGGGCTTTAGAGCCTCCCTCAATAACTCCCTCACCTGGCTACACGAAGCAATCAGCACGGCCTTCTGCATGTCCTCGTAAAGTCCACCCGGCAACCCAAGAATCCTCAAACTTTCATGGAGTTTCTCGGGTATCACCCCGGTGGCAGACAAGACCACGGGAACGATCCGTACCACCTCCTGCTCCCACATCGTCCTTTTCTCGTCAGCAAGGGATAAGGAGGGGGGGAGGAGGGGGGAGGGGGGAGGAGGGGGGGGGGAGGGGGTTATTATTATTATTATTATTAAATTAGTGCAGGCTGACGATAGTTAGGGACTATAGGTCATTTTTTTTTAAACTCATTTTAATGTCCAAGAACCCTTTCTAAAAATCCCATTTTACTTTCAAGTTATAGAGTGACAACTTCGGAAGAGGCGAGGCAAGCAGTTTTTGCTAAAATCACTCTATGTGTAATGCGATAGATTTTTTTTTTAACTCAAAATTTTACCCAGGGTACATTCCTGAATGTACCGCGTGTCAGTGATGATTGTACCTTGGGTACAGGGTTGTACTTCTGGCGGCCCATTCACTAAGCAAAAGAGACCTTTTTGGACAGACTACCTCTCCTGGGAGATTTTCAAAATAGATAGGTAATCTCTTTTCACTAATTCTTTTAGTTAATAGGCCCCCTCATCTGATTTTTCAATAAAATGCTGTCAAGAATTAAGAAGTTTTAATTTTTATGAGATCAAATTTTTTTTTTAATGATTGAGTGAGGAAGTTGACAAAATTTTGTCATACAAAATCAGTCTTAGTTTGCCTTGGTAGTCTTATCGTGAAAAACTCGCTACACATAATTGTCATCACATTTTTCAAAATATGTCAATAATAAAACGGGGTAGTAGGTAACAGTAAAAATCGTGTGCTTATTACTAATGTGGTTGGTAACACATGGAAGTTAACAATTGGTTTGGCTCTGAATTTCCTGTAGCGCCTTTGACATTGAAGCCTTCCAAATGCAATCCTTTTGTCCTTCGTAGCTTGCCTAATACTACTTCCCATATTGACTTCATTGATAGTATTTTGAAGATTCCTGGTGTCAATGGGAGTTCTTTTTACCCATTCTTTGCTTCGGGGCATCTAAATAGAACAGAAAAACGCTGCAAAGTTTGTCACATGGGTTAATTATTCTATTGGACATACCTACAGAAATTTTGCTGTTCATTTATTCTTTCTTTCATTTGCAATAATTCAAATAGGGTTTTCGGAAGTTTGGTCCCCAAAAACACGAATGTCGCTCCTCTTGTTTTTTTTTTGTTTTTTTTTCCTTTTCGACTTATCCTTGTTCGTTGATAGTGCCATTTAATTGTCTTGATTCACCTGTTGACACTTTTTCTAGTGTTATTATCCTTGTGTAACGTAGGAACGTTACCTGAACGTTACCTGCATGATACTTAGTAGGAAGTTCAGAAAAAGTAGGGTAAAATGCAGATAATATTTTGAAATAAAACTGACAAGTGAAAATAATCACTATGGTGAATAAAAGTAAGTAGGTATAATTCCATCGACAAGTGAAAGATAGTGTAGGTATTATAACAAAACCGACGGGGAAAAACGTGAAACAACGGGAAAAATGTACAGTTTCAACATTAAAAATAAGAACATTTCGCACAGTGACAAAAATTAGCAATGCGGGGGGGGGGGGGGGGGATCTTTTTTTGCTATCTTTCAAGTTGCTATTTGTAGCAGATTAAAATAACAGCTACTTTTTTGTAACAAACGAAATGTAACGTTACGTGAACGTAGCAATAACGCAGCCTACCTACCTATGAAATAAATAAATAACCACTCTGACTATAAAACTCCATCAGGTTACGTAGCCGCAATTTGAGGGCGAGCTCAGCGGCAATGAAAAAAAAAATCTTTGATTTCGTAGAACAAAAATGTATCTTTTCCCAGGAGTTATCACAATGTTCTGCTATCCAAATTGATCCGATGAAGGGGAAGCAAAAACGTTGACAGTTAAGTAGTAGGTACTTAGTTAGTGAAAATCAGGTTGGGGTCACCAGCTAATTATGTAATCGAAGTAGGTCGTGGGCGCTTGGTAGTCATTTTTTGAATGAAAGAACATAACAAGAAGTGTCGTGAGCCGGTGAGTGGGCTTACGATGTCTGGCGGAAAGTTGGATGAAAGAGTGAAGGATGAAGGAAGGATGTGCTCCGTTGGAGTCTTTTGTCAACGCAGCAGGCGTTAGTTGGAAGGGTGAGAGGGAAGCTAATACCCCGCGGTTGTCACCACAGCAGATATTAGGTGCTCCTTAAGGTCTTTTAACTACGACCCCGTGATTGTCATCACAGCGAGTGCTAGGGGAGAGAGAGGAAGGCGCCCCACGATTGTCACCATAGTAGGAACCAGGATGAAGGTAACTAATACCCCGCAGTTACCACCACAGCGAGTATCAGGTGCTCCTTAAGGTCTTTTAACTACCACCCCGTGGCTGCCACCACAGCGAGTGCTAGGGAAGAGAGAGGAAGGCGCCCCACGATTGTCACCATAGTAGGCACCAGGATGAAGGTAACTAATACCCCGCAGTTACCACCACAGCGAGTATCAGGTGCTCCTTAAGGTCTTTTAACTACCACCCCGTGGCTGCCACCACAGCGAGTGCTAGGGAAGAGAGAGGAAGGCGCCCCACGATTGTCACCATAGTAGGCGCCAGGATGAAGGTAACTAATACCCCGTAGTTACCACCACAGCGAGTATTAGGTGCTCCTTAGGAGTCTTTTAACTAGCACCCCGTGGCTGCCACCACATCGAGTGCTAGGGAAGAGAGAGGAAGGCGCCCCATGATTGTCACCATAGTAGGCACCAGGATGAAGGTAACTAATACCCCGTAGTTACCACCACAGCGAGTATCAGGTGCTCCTTAAGGTCTTTTAACTACCACCCCGTGGCTGCCACCACAGCGAGTGCTAGGGAAGAGAGAGGAAGGCGCCCCACGATTGTCACCATAGTAGGCGCCAGGATGAAGGTAACTAATACCCCGTAGTTACCACCACAGCGAGTATTAGGTGCTCCTTAGGAGTCTTTTAACTAGCACCCCGTGGCTGCCACCACATCGAGTGCTAGGGAAGAGAGAGGAAGGCGCCCCATGATTGTCACCATAGTAGGCACCAGGATGAAGGTAACTAATACCCCGCAGTTACCACCACAGCGAGTATTAGGTGCTCCTTAAGGTCTTTTAACTACCACCCCGTGGCTGCCACCACAGCGAGTGCTAGGGAAGAGAGAGGAAGGCGCCCCACGATTGTCACCATAGTAGGCGCCAGGATGAAGGTAACTAATACCCCGTAGTTACCACCACAGCGAGTATTAGGTGCTCCTTAGGAGTCTTTTAACTAGCACCCCGTGGCTGCCACCACATCGAGTGCTAGGGAAGAGAGAGGAAGGCGCCCCACGATTGTCACCATAGTAGGCACCAGGATGAAGGTAACTAATACCCCGCAGTTACCACCACAGCAAGTATTAGGTGCCCCTTAGGAGTCTTTTGCTAGCACCCCGTGGTTGTCACCACAGCGAGTGCTAGGGAAGAGAGAGGAAGGCGCCCCACAATTGTCACCGTAGTAGGCGCCAGGATGAAGGTAACTAATACCCCGCAGTTACCACCACAGCGAGTATTAGGTGCTCCTTAGGAGTCTTTTAACTAGCACCCTGTGGCTGCCACCACAGCCAGTGCTAGGGGAGAGAGAGGAAGGCGCCCCATGATTGTCACCATAGTAGGCGCCAGGATGAAGGTAACTAATACCCCGCAGTTACCACCACAGCGAGTATTAGGTGCTCCTTAGGAGTCTTTTACTAGCACCCCGTGGTTGTCACTACAGCGAGTGCTAGAGAAGAACGGATGGCGTCACGCGGTTATCACCACAGCAGACGCCACGGGGAAGGAGATGAATACCACACGGTTTTCACCACAGCAGGTATTCTTAAAAGGGAGCACCCCATGGTTGTCACCACAGTGAGTGCAGGAGAAGGGTAGGAGAGAGAGAGCAAGAGGGCAAGAGAGAGAGAGAGAGCGAGAGAGAAGTCGCAAGTTGGAGAGTGGTCGGTCGAATGAGGAGCTGGGCTAGCAGGGCTGTTTATAAAGGCTCCTTTCCACCCGCCCCTCGTCCATCAACGGCCGTTACAACCGCTGAGGAGCGATGGCGGTCGATGGAGGGGACCCTTCTCCTACTTTCCCCTAGGCGTCGCTCTGCTCGTCATTTCCCTCGTTTATTTGGTTAAATCATTTAGGTGTTACATAGAAGTGGTAAACTGTAAGAATTTTAGGGGTACCACAACAAAAAGGTTTCAGGTGATAATTCAATTAATAAAACCCAGGTTGGATACATTTGAATCTTTATTCATTTTTTTTTCTCAAAAAACAACACTTTTTTTTATACCAAGGTCGACATTTGAATGATCCAACATAGGTCTGAAGAGCATTCGATCCTGTTCAAGTCCCAACTAGCAGTGGTCACCTGTGGAAGAAAGACGTCCATGAATTAAAAAATAATCTCATTACTGTTCAATTTATCGGAAACATGTGTTTTGTCTGACGTGATCTAAACCGAAAAATAATAATAATTGTGTAAATCATGAATAAATTGTGTTTGTTCAGCATAAAAATTATTCTTCACTTTTTAGTTTTATACAATTTTTTTTAAATTTTTTTTAAATATTATCTGGACAGCACTCACCACCGCCTTCTCCACCGCTGCCGCCTCCTGAGCCGCTTTCTCCACCGCTGCCACTTCCTGAGCCGCCCATTCCACCACTGCCGCTTCCTGAGCCACCCATTCCACCGCTGTCGCCTCCTGAGCCGCCCATTCCACCGCTGCCACCTGCTGAGCCACCCTCTCCACCGCTGGAGCCTCCTGAGCCGCCCATTCCACTACTGCCGCTTCCTGAGCCGCCCATTCCACCGCTGCCGCCTCCTGAGCCGCCCTCTCCACCACTGCCGCTTCCTGAGCCGCCCATTCCACCGCTGCCACCTGTTGAGCCGCCCTCTCCACCGCTGCCGCCTGATGAGCCACCTTCTCCACCACTTCCACCGCCTCCTCCCATTCCACCTGTAATTAAGAGGACAATTATACATTATTATATTATGATAATTATACGTACCTACCTACTAATCATACTTACAATGAATTAAGAAAGTTTAAAGCTGGGTTCACACGCTCTACAAACTGAACGTAGTACGACTCATCGCTCGGTACTAGGCAGTGAATTTTCGATGAAATATAAAATTGAAAAAATGATATCTGTTTCGACTCACCGTTTTATACTTTTGGCGATTTTAAACCAAGTTTCGGTCAATTTTAGTCATTTTAACAGATTGTTGACCATCAAAAACTCAAATTTGAACCCACAAAACTCCCACTAGTTGTCTGATTCCACTTCCCAAGAAAGCAGGAACCTCCACATGCAGGCCCCGATTTCAGATGATCCTTAGTCCCCCTCCTACCCCAGATATAATACAATTCGAACAATTCAATGTTACCTATTTATTACCAAACAATTTTATACCAGCACATTGTGCAACTACAAAACATATAATGTGTTGGTTTAAAATACTAAGGTTTACCCTAAAACTAATGATTTTTGAAAACAGGCTGTTTGTCTTTTTCTTATTTAATAAATGGTCGTTGCAATTTGATGAGGCTGTTATAACTACCGTTAATAAAACATTAGTTAAAGCAGATATACTGTATACAGTGAAACCTGGCTATATAAGGAACCTGGATGTAAGGAAAAACTCTATGTAAGCAAGCATTTTCGCGGTCCCTCCACGTTGGAAGCCAAAAACCTGCTTGTT
Organism: Leptopterna dolabrata; assembly: GCA_954871275.1. NCBI lineage: Eukaryota > Metazoa > Arthropoda > Insecta > Hemiptera > Miridae > Leptopterna > Leptopterna dolabrata. The sequence goes on from OX940974.1 coordinate 18,423,466, forward strand.
AGGAAGTTTTTGACCTCCATGTAAGGAATTCGATTTGGCCACTCGTTACCTCTGTGTAAGGAAGATGATTGAGGGGAACCTGGATATAATGAAGGTGGACCTCTACATAAGTAAGACATGCCAGCTGAGACCTCTGTGTAAGCAAGTTTGGGTGTCAAGTTCAAGAGTCAATATTGACTTAGCCGACTGATGTTCATCATGCCACCAAATACCTTGTCAGTTGTATTCATGTCAGTTGTGCATTCAAGTCGTTCGAACGTGGTCTCTTCTCGTGGCGACTACACGACGCCTAAACGCAAGCTCCTATCCAAGAGTGACAAACTTTCGATTGTTCAGCAAGTGGATCAAAGGACCCCGCACACTTCCTATGGGAAAGTGGCTTCGGTCAAATTGGCTGAAATTGACTTATGTTATGTATTTTGACCTCCTGAACAAAAGTCTCAATGGGCACAAAAAAATCTATCGTCAGGATTTTGAGCTATGGCCAGATTAAGCGCTTCAAGTTCGACTTTTTAAACACCTTCAAATGCTTATATCTCTCTAGGGATGCATTTTAGAGAAAAAAGTGCACGAGTAAAATCGTCTTAAAATCGTCCAAACAACTCGATGCCATACTTGTTTTAAGTCAAAAAATGTTTCTTAACGTTTCTTATATTTTCTTATACATAAGCAGCTTATTGGCCAAAAATGAAGAAACATTTTTTGACTTAAAACAAGTATGGCATCGAGTTGTTTGGACGATTTTAAGACGATTTTACTCGTGCACTTTTTTCTCAAAAATGCATCCCTAGAGAGATATAGGTGGGCAATTGAAGGTGTTTAAAAAGTCGAACTTGAAGCGCTTAATCTGGCCATAGCTCAAAATCCTGACGGTAGATTTTTTTTGCCCATTGAGACTTTTGTTCAGGAGGTCAAAATACATAACATATGTCAATTTCAGCCAATTTGACCCAAGCCACTTTCCCATAAGACGTGTGCGGGGTCCTTTAAAGGCCACCGGTTTGCTTCGCAGTTGGACATTTCGGGGTTTAAAGGCAGCAATGGGTGGTTAGAAGGTTTTAAAAGGAGAAACGATTTGTCTTTCAGAAGAATATGTGGAGAAAGCAAATCAGTCGATGAAGAGTCGTGTTATCAGTGGATAAAGGACCTTCCTTCGCTTTTGGTTGGATATTCGGCTGCACTCGAACTGCCACAACGTTTAGACCAAATATGAAATGCACGAACTGCCACAACCATTAGAGGGGATTAGGGAGGGTCAATTCGCAAGATAAGAAAACCACGAACTGCCACAAGGGTTCAGTCAGACAAGACGGTGGGTGTACAAGAAGTTTAGTTCCCATTCCGCCGCTCGCATTGTCAAGCGATCTGGATGCTCGCTAGCGCTCGCATCTCAAAAAAGATAAACAATCCCAGAAACTATCCCGTGAATGAGCAGGTTGTTTGGACTTCTGAATAGATTAGTGGAATGCGTTGTCAAGCGATCTGGATGCTTGCTAGCGCTCGCATCTCAAAAAAGATAAACAATCCCAGAAACTATCCCGTGAATGAGCAGGTTGTTTGGGACTTCTGAATAGATTAGTGGAATGCATTGTCAAGCGATCTGGATGCTCGCTAGCGCTCGCATCTCAAAAAAGATAAACAATCCCAGAAACTTGTTGTTTGGGACTTCTGAATAGATTAGTGGAATGTAATGTTAGGTATGTAACAAGACTGTTTAATGCCTTCGAAAATACCAGAAAAGAAGACAAGTAGAGCAGGAATATCATCGAGGGATAACCGCAGTATAATTCCCGTTTTTCCCTGACTTGTACCGGCTACCTGACCGAACCCTTGTGGCAGTTCCTGGGTTTCTTATCTTGAGAGTTGACCCTTTCTAATCCCCTCTAATGACTGTGGCAGTTCGTGCGTTTCAGATGGACCCAAAATTTGTGGCAGTTCGTGTGTCCCCGGATATTCCCCCATTGACATTTTTAACACCGACGAGACTGCTCTATTTTATAAATGCCTACCAAACGCCACTTTTACTTTAAAAGGCGAAATGTGTCATGGGGGCAAACTGAGCAAAGAACGTGTCACTGTCTTGGTTTGTGCGAATGCCAGTGGAACGGAAAAACTGCCCTTGTTGGTCATAGCCGAAGTCAGCTCGGCCAAGATGCTTCAAAGGCGTCAAAACTCTTCCAGCCGATTACAAAAACAATAAAAATGCCCGGATGACTCGACTATTGTTTGTAGACTTGCTTAGGAGTGTCAATACAAGCATGAAACTGAGGAAGCGAAAAATCATCCTGTCTGTAGACAATTGCACCTCGCATAAAGAACTGCCCGAATTGGACTACGTTAAAGTGCTCTTCCTCCCAGCCAACACCACCAGCAAACTGCAGGCCATGGACCTGGGCATTATCAAAAACTTCAAGGTTTATTACAGAAACGAGGTCGTCAATCATGTCATCGATGCCTTGGAAACAGCCCAAGCTCCAAAAATTTCTCTTCTGCAGGCCATAAGGTTTGCCAAAAAAGCTTGGTTTTTAGTGTCTGAAACAACCATATCGAATTACTTCAGGAAGTCAGGGTTTGTCGTCGGGGATGATTCTAGCACCACCAGCCTGCCTGACCGAATCCCACAAATCGAATGGGATAAGGTAATCTCTGCCCTGCCAGCATTATCATCAACATCATCTGGAGAGATGCCTACCTTCGAAGAATATGTTGATGTTGACAGTGAACAGTAACACAAAATATAATTTGACGCTGTGTACATTTGCGTACTCCGAATTACAATTGCATGCTTCCAAAATTGTATTTTCCTTCAAACTTCCGAGAACCTCTATTTAAGGAATATCAGTAACAAGATACCTGGTTATAAGGAAAACTTGGTTGTACGGAAAACCTCTATATAAGGAAAAAATCCTTTCCCCTTGCGATTCCTTATATCCAGGTTTCACTGCACTATTAAAAGGGGTTTCAAATCTATTTCCAAAGTATTTGGTTTTGGACCTAATAAGCGCACTGCAATAGCTAGTTAAACAAACCAATAAACGGACGTTTTCCCTTGACTCTGTCCATGGCAATAGGTTCTCTGAGTTAACAAATTTCAATATAATTACAAAAAATAGAACCAAAATAATCAAACAAAATTTGCCAAACAAACTAGTTTGTTTTATTTATATTGATATTAATTTATTTTATAATTATGTATCTAATATTTAGTTATTTATTTTATAGTTATTATTTATTGATTTATTTTATAGTTAGTTATTGGAAAACTGGCGCTCTGGGCAAATGCCCAGTTGGCCTCTTTGTAAATCGGAGCCGTCCACATGTGATGACGTCAGGTCGGTCGGTTGGCTTCATGTCAAATTGTGTTTGAAGTAGTAGCAAGAAGGAGAATCAAAATACGCATACGTGCATTCAACATCATCATGAAATAATAAGGTAGATACATAGACACCTAACGAAAAAGAGATCCAGCCCTGCAGCATAACCATGTTAGCGAATTTTCGAATCTGGTGACGGGCTATTTTTGAGGATTTTTGATCAGGTAATTTTCGGGGAAATAGGTCGAAAATTTCAACCAATACATCAGTTTTCATTAAGAAGTTTAATGCCCCTCCCTTTTTCCATATAGCCGCAGCTCGGGGTTATAAGGGTATGTACCTATTGTTTCCTTCAATATTGAAGCCTCCTTCAGTTTTTATGCAACACTTCTTGTCGTATTAATTTTTTCAAAAATGTAATTTTTTTCTTCAAGCTTACATTAGTCATGCTATTATGTAAAGTTATATTGTTATGTGTATATTTTTGCTTTTTCTTATTTATTTTCGTTGTTTTGGTTTATTTTTGGTTTAATTCTATCTTTCTTCTAAAAATTATTCATTATCTTCTGTTCATTTTGCTTTGACCAGTAACGATTCAGTACCACTTTGCACAAGTGTAACACATATTGCGATACTGTTAGTGGACATGGACACTAGTGGACAGTTCCACTATCTGTGAAATTGTTGTAAAAAAAAAGTTTTAGCAATTTATTATAAATAGGTAAGCATAGCTCACACGACTCATCTCCCTACCGCAGGCTGTGCTCTTCTTGGGGGTTATTTTATATTCTAAGTCTTTAAACTTAAACTTGTTAAACTTGTATTTATTTATGCAAATGGAAATGAAAAATCATTTCATTTTCAATTCGATTCAATCATTTTTTTACTGGTAGGTAGGTAAAAGTTTTTTATTTATTTTTATTTTTTAACTTGTCCTTTCTTTTCCAAATCATTCTGAATCTATTCATAGATTTCGTCAATGGTCATAAATACATGTTTTACAAGTTTTGGACCAATTCTGCCGTCCACTGTGCGAAAATCGTAACTGAAATATTGTTTTTCTCGTGAATTCCCCAAGATCTACTCTTAATCCAGTAATCCTTAATTCGTTTGGCGTATTATCTTCTAAAATTCGCCGATAGGGTTTCTGATGTTTATAAAAACAAATGGATATCTACGTACCTCCAGATCCGCCTCCCATGCCGCCACTGCCGCCGCCAGATCCTGGTCAGAAAACACGCGATTGAAAATACAGAGCAACGCAGGGGCTTTCGAGCAAGTAATTCAGTGGCAGTACTTATTTAGTTGGACATGCACAGTGATTCCTGTAAATCAAACTTACCGGAGTCTCCTGGACAGCTTTCGCCTCCGCCACTCATCCCACCTGTCCCTTTACCTACACAAAAAACAAACATAAAATTATTAACGAGACAACAAAGTTACCTACCAGGATCTACAACGTTATACGCATATACTGTATACCTACAGTATATTTCTACTGTTCAGAAGACGAAGGCAGTCGTGCAGCATGACCATATATGAACGAATTTTGAATACAGTCGAACCTCGATATAAAAACATTCGATACAGTGAAAACCTCGATAGCGTGAAGGCATTCTCTGGCCCCTTGAGAATCTCTTGGTAGAATGAAAAAAACCCTGTGTATTTAGATACACTCGGTACTGTGAAGTGCTGGGATGAGCTGTGAGTGGGTGGTGGCTGAAGGAACACTCAATATAGTGAATCGTTAGAATGAAGTTAGAGGAGTTAGAGGAACATAAACGTTTTGGACGCTATTTTCATGATCGAGAAGGCTTGGGGGAATGTGAGTCCAGTGACAATTTCAAACTGTTTCCAGAAATGTGGATTCCGTAAAGATGTCAGTCAACCTCCGGGAGATTCTGCCATCGTGCAAGCCGTACATTTATCCTCTGAAGACTTCGACTTTCAACATTTCGTCCATTTTGATAATGACTTGGTTACCTATGGGGCCTTAACCGATGCTAAAAATTTTGGGACAAGAGGAAGACAACGAGGAGGCCGAGGAAGAAGATGATTCCACTCCACGCCCTACTTACAGTCACCCTGAAAGAAGCCCGCACCTGTCTGGAAGGGTTGAGGTCATATGCGATTTCGTTGGAAGATGGACATGGGCTATTTCCTATTCTGAAAATTGAAAACGTAATTGATTCGACTCGTTGGAGCAACCTTACACAGAAGAAAATTACGGATTATTTTTCCTGCTAAAGACTGAACTGAATAATTGACGAAAAAATGTAATTCATACATACAATACAAATTTATTATTTTATATCTCTCGTTATTGTGAATTTCTCCCTTCAACCCTCTTGATATATAAAACTCTCGGTATAGAAAAACTCTTGTTAGTGTGAAATTTATCTGTCGTCCTCTGGATTTCACTATATCGAGGTTCGACTGTATTTGATTGGCCTAAATGAATTAAGGTCCCTCCCCCCAATAATGAATCCTTCTATGAACACTGCGGGGGGAGGGGGGTGTCGCTCTCTCTCTCTCTCTCTCTCTCTCTCTCTCTCTCTCTCATGCTCAACTTGCCAATTTAGGCTCACTCATTTGGCCCGCGCCGACTTGACATATTTACTGACAAAACTCATATTTGACCCATTTTATTATGATTATTGTCATTTTATTATTATTACTTCGTGGTACCCCTCAAATTCTTATACCACTCCTATGTAATACCTAAATGATTTAACCAAATAAACGAAGGGAACGACGAGCAGAGCGACGCCGAGCGGAAGTAGGAGAAGGGTCCCCTCCATCGACCGCTATCGCTCCTCAACGGTTGTAACAACCGTTGATGGACGGCGAACGGGTGGAAAGGAGCCTTTATAAGCAGCCCTTCTGACCCAGCTCCTCATTCGACAGCTGTGGTGATAACCGCGTGGGTTATTAGTTTCCCTCACATCCTTCCAAATAACGCCTGCTGTGGTGGTAACCGCGGGGCGTCAGCAAAAGACTCCTACGGAGCGCATCCTTCACTCATCCATCTAATCTCACCTAAACCAACCTCATACAACTTTCCGCCCGACTGTCATGAGCCCACGCCACCGGCTTATGACAGTTATTATTATTATTATTTTTGTCAATTGAAATACTTTTGTACTTTCTGTATTACTTTCGTTTCTGGCTCGAGTCACCATTACAGAACACTTTTGGTGGTATTTAGTTATTCGCACAGATTATTAGCGAGTTTTGATCGAGATAAACCTCAAATTTGAACCAATTTTTGTTTTCAAAAATTGATTAGCTTCAAACTCATCCTTTATTTTGCCATTAAAACATTTTGATTTAATCAAGAGTATTTAGTATTTTTTTAAATTCTTTTCGCTCAAGTTTTATGCCGTTCGAAAGTGTACACGAACTCCGAGATGGGTCTTGAAAATCTCATATACAGGTGCATAAAATTACACTGTCAGCTTCTAGAAGCTCAAGACTGGTTCCACATCCTCAACCGATTCAGTCATTTAGAGGTGGAAAGAGGAAGACAGGAAAGAAGGATCATTTTGAGTGGGGGAACATGGCCTTCACCGCTCCACTCCCTCATCAAAGACCACAAAGTTGACTTTTATGTGTTGATAGATTATATTGGCTTTGAAAAATTAAAAACAAATCAATAGTTGTTGTCGTAAGTATTGCGATATATAATATTCACTGTAAAATTATTATCAATTGAATTAATTATTATAACATAATTATAAATGTAAAAAAAAATTATACAAAATCACCTGTAGTCGCACACGGAGCAGGTGATGGAAAAGTAGGTACCGAATAAATAGTAATTTATAAAAATAAAAAGAAAGCTACATATTTTTACCATCAAAAAATTATTGACCATTAGGTAGTTAGTGGCCCACACATAGTACAATTATTGTGCAATGGGCGATCGAAACTGATCTTTTATGATGTACCTATACCATCTTATAACATACACATACAGCTAAATCAATTCCAGTGGACATGAACGGGAGATTTTATATCTAACAGGAATGATTAACCTGTCTTCCTTCGGTGCAACTTTCAGACTGCTGTGGATTTTCGCACGAAAACTCGAGTACTTAAAAAAATCATGACATCTTAGTCGTTTCGAGTATGCAGGTACCTACCAGTTAATCAACAACAGCAGAGAAAAACTGGAATCACCAAAACATGTTTCAAGATCATTTCTAATACCTTGGTACAGGGAAATTATTTAATGGCCCTCTTTTGCGCAAAGGATCGTCAAGATTGATTTTTTTCTTACATGCCTCGGTAACTACTGTGAACCCGCAAAATTACTTGGCTGAATAAAGAAGAAAAGACAAACAGAGGTTTATTATCTTGTTAACACCAATAAAAAAATTATTTAAATTTAAAAAAAATCAATACCCACGTTTTTAAACGGAATAAGAAGTATCAAATAATTTCTCACCGTGTAAGATTTGAAACGAAAAACGTGGGGAGCATGCACAGATGGAAGGGTTCTCCAGATCTACTCCTTACTATAGGATCTATTGCATGCACCCCACGTTTTTCGTTCTAGATGTTACCAGGCGAGAAATTACATTTTTTAGTCCGTTTTAGAAATTTGGTTTAAAAATTTGTTTAAAATATTTACAATTTTTTTTTTTAAATTTTCTGTTTTTTAGTCTTGTGTGTGTGAATTTTTTTAATAATTAATTAATGAACAATTAATATATGAAAACATACATTAGGTGACGTATGCTTTATGATTGATTCATGTATTGGCATCAAAGATAGATGAATATGCAAAATTTAAGCACAATTATCATTGGGAAATGGGCAAAAAAATCTGTTACAAGATTTGTATCAGACAGACGAGACGGACAAGAAAGCGAGTTAATAAAAACGTGGTAATAATAAATGTTTTTCTGAGCCCTGGGAGCCTGAAGGTCTCTCCAAATACATGCAGCATGGTTTTCGTCGGTGTGTTAAAAGAATTGTGATTCCAGTACGCATCTACCTATGTACCTAGATATAAGTTTATCATCACTGAATCAATGGCAGTTTGAATTCAAATTCTTACCTGGTTTTTTGCCCTTCTTCGGCAGGTGGTTCCCTGAAATCATTCAGAGAGTGGATTTTAATAATGATGAAGAAGAAGGAGGAAATATGTACTTCCTTTTTTTTAAATCTAAAAAGATAAACTCAAAGCACTTTTTGGTGAGACAGATAATAGTATTATTGTTTGTTTGGTTGTGATTTACTGAAACTAAAAGCATATAACCTGTACATTCGTTGGAAATAATTACAAGACAACATTATGATACTACGCTTACAGCAATATCCCAGCATCTTTAAGAAATAATAGCAATTGTCTATAGGCTGTGTCACTTATCACTACTTTCAATAGTTCAGGTAGATCCTGGAAGTTGCTAAGCAAATCGAACTCTCATCGGTGTCCCTCGAACAGTGGGCAAATGGAGAGTTAATGCTCTATATTTTCGATTAGGCAAGTATGCAATCACGAAAACCGCACTCCTCCAAGTCTGCCAAACTAAGATGGTAGGTAAGTAGAAACTAAATGATTGTGAGCCATGTCCTGTACTTGCTCTTATCAACTGCAGGTACCAAATCTTTCCTTGGTAACATTTGCAGGTGAGTTGGTGTACACACACACACACACACACACACACACACACACACACACACACACACACACACACACACACACACACACACACACACACACACACACACACACACACACACACACACACACACACATATATATACAGGGTGTTTCTTAAGTAGTGAACCACCCTTTCTAACTACGTTATTTTCAGGAAAATGAAAAAAAGCTTCTAAAGTAACCCCCCTTCATTTTTTACAATGAATTCAAATATCTCATTCCCGCACTTTGCGCATGCGCGGAAACATGCGCAATTGACACCAACTTCGTTTTTTCAAATGGGTACCCTAATTTTTTATTGCAGATTCAGATTCTACGTAAAATTTCATGAACATTTGACCCCTCAATCGATGAATTTGACTGCGCAGAACCTGTTCTGCGAGCGTGCAAAGTTGCTCAGCTGCCAAATTTCGCAAAACTTGGCGTCTAGTAATCCCCAAGTGTGGCACATGATTTTTCATTGTTTTTCAACGCTGATTCACATGGTGCTATCCGTTTTTTGATTTGACTCGATTTGAACGAAATAATGGCCAAAAGTCGGTTATTTTGTACGGAAAAAAAACGTGTTTTGAGGCGTGTGTTGGCACATGAATTACATAATTTGCTATTCCCATCCTCTCTTCCAGTCTCAACAGAAGCGAAGGAATTTGTAAAATAAAATAATACTCCTCAAAACACGTTTTTTTTTCGTACAAAATAACCGACTTTTGGCCATTATTTCGTTCAAATCGAGTCAAATCAAAAAACGGATAGCACCATGTGAATCAGCGTTGAAAAACAATGAAAAATCATGTGCCACACTTGGGGATTACTAGACGCCAAGTTTTGCGAAATTTGGCAGCTGAGCAACTTTGCACGCTCGCAGAACAGGTTCTGCGCAGTCCAATTCATCGATTGAGGGGTCAAATGTTCATGAAATTTTACGTAGAATCTGAATCTGCAATAAAAAATTAGGGTACCCATTTGAAAAAACGAAGTTGGTGTCAATTGCGCATGTTTCCGCGCATGCGCAAAGTGCGGGAATGAGATATTTGAATTCATTGTAAAAAATGAAGGGGGGTTACTTTAGAAGCTTTTTTTCATTTTCCTGAAAATAACGTAGTTAGAAAGGGTGGTTCACTACTTAAGAAACACCCTGTATATACAGGGTGATCCGCTCGTAGATGCAAAAATATTTGCGTAAAATTACATCAAAAATGGAGTAAAATGCCGCCAACCGCATATTTTTGTCTCAATCCGTTCTCAAGATATGATTTTTTAAAGGTTTTTTCAGGAAAACCGTGTTTTTTTCCTTTTAAACTCAAATTTCTCCGCCTTACCCCATTTAATTTTACTTTTTGACCTCATTTTCGGAATCAACGTTAAATTTTCCATACGCATGGTGTAGGTACTTCAAGTCTTTAAAAGTACCATCTAGAGACCACAACAACAGCTCAAACATTAGACAAATTTGAAAAAATACAATTTCTGAAATTTTAAAAACGTTACTACTCCTCCGAAAAAAAAATCCTGGAAACTGGCAAATCTCTTGAAAACTTCTTCATTTAATAAGCTTTCCAATGGTATGGTCAACTTTGCGATTATCTTGTTTCTTTGATGAAAAATTCAAGTTAAAATGCAAGAAAACGTTAGGCACCTCAAAAGGGGGAATTTGATCAAAGGGTAGAAAAAATGTAAAAAAATGTTTTTAATGATTTTAATTGAAAAAATTGAGTCAATAATGTCAATTTACAATTCGAAATCAGGTTTTTCGGTAATTAGGAAAGCCCGTTTTCAAAATGCCCACCGTTATTTTCTCCTCTACCCGTCGGCCAGGATATCTAGCACGATACTGCTGCCGTGCAGCAAGCCCATTTCCATCGCACAACCCGTACACGAAATGTATGTCGGCGTACTCGCGTATTTCTAACATCAAACTGCATTGGGAATAACTTCCCATCACGTTGATGTTTAAACAGGTGGATACACGAACTCATTTAGATACACTGTAATGCGTTGATTTTGAACCTTAAAACTAATTTACTGTTCAGGGTCACTAATCCCCCTGATGACAAACAACATAAAATCTCCTAACGTTTTTTGCATTTAAAATAATTAAATTGGCACTATTGACTCAATTTTTTCAATTAAAATCATTAAAAACATTTTTTTACATTTTTTCTACCCTCTGATCAAATTCCCCTTTTGAGGTGCCTAACGTTTTCTTGCATTTAAACTTAATTTTTCATCAAAGAAACAAGATAATCGCAAAGTTGACCATACATTGGAAAGCTTATTAAATGAAGAAGTTTTCAAGAGATTTGCCAGTTTCCAGGATTTTTTTTCGGAGGAGTAGTAACGTTTTTAAAATTTCAGAAATTTTATTTTTTCAAATTCGTCTAATGTTTGAGCTGTTGTTGTGGTCTCTAGATGGTAATTTTCAAGACTTGAAGTACACCATGCGTATGGAAAATTTAACGCTAATTCCGAAAATGAGGTCAAAAAGTAAAATTAAATGAGGTAAAGCGGAGAAATTTGAGTTTAAAAGGAAAAAAAACACGGTTTTTCTGAAAAAACCTTTAAAAAATCATATCTCGAGAACGGATTGAGATAAATGCGGTTGGCGGCATTTTACTCCATTTTTGATGCAATTTTACGCAAATTTTTTTTGCATCTACGAGCGGATCACCCTGTATATAATTTCTCAAAATCCGAAGATTTTGTGGGGCTATTGAGGTGCGATCGAGTGAAAAAAAGTTTTCTGACGTTTCAAACGTTTATTCGTTCGTCTTCAGGGAATCTACAATATAAAACATATAGACGAAGTGCGTTAGCCTTAGGGTACTATTACTATGATTACAGGATGCTATTGCACATGAATTGCCTAAATTAAACTGTTTAATTTTAGGAAATTCATCTGCAATAGTATCTTGTAATCATAGTAATAGTAAGGCTAACGCGCTCCGTATGTATGTTTTATATTTTAGAATCCCTGAAGATGAAGAATAAACGTTCGAAACGTAGGAAAACTTTTTTCACTCGACCACACGTCAATAACCCCCACAAAATCTTCGGGTTTAGAGAAATTATTATAATTTACGGTCAACAACGTACAAATACATATACATATATATATATATATATATATATATATATATATATATATATATATATATATATATATATATATATGGTGTAAATATATATACATATATATCACTTTCAGGTCAAATTCAACTTTTTACACACCAAATTCACGGTTTTACATTTCAAAATCAAGGTTTTTCATTTCAAATTCAAGTTTTTACATTTCAAAATCAAGTTTTTACCTTTCAATTGAAGTTTTTACCTATCAATGCAAACTCAAGTTCCAATTCAAATTCTAGTTTCAATTGAAATTCAAATTTACATTTAAATTCAAATTCAAGTTTTTTACCTTTAAAATTCAAGTTTCTACCTTTCAAATTCAAGTTTTATCTTTCAATTCAAGTTTTACCTATCAATGCAAACTCAAGTTCCAATTCAAATTCAAGTTTCAATTGAAATTCAAATTTGCCTTTCAATTCAAATCAAGTTTTTACCTTTCAAATTCAAGTTTTTACCTTTCAAATTCAAGCTTTACCTATCAATTCAAACTCAAGTTTCAATTCAAGTTTCAATTGAAATTCAAATTTATTCTTCAATTTAAATTCAAGGTTTTACATTTCGAAATGAAGTTTTTACATTTCAAAATCAAGTTTTTAATTTTAAATTCAAGTTTTTACCTTTAAATTCAAGTGTTTACCTTTTAAATTCAAGGATGTTTTCCATTAATGAAATTAGCATTTTTCACTCAACGTAAATTTGCATTTTCAGTCTCTTGTTTACCCAAATACGGAAGAAAGAAAAGGAAAATGGAATAACTCGATGTCCAACGTAGCGCGGCGAGGCGAGGCGGGCGAGCGAGGATTGAATTTTCAAACCAGTTTGTTTCCGCCGCGCCGCGCCGCCCGCTCAGGGGTCTGAAAAGCTGAGAAGCAAGCTGAATCGGATGGAATAACTTTCAAAGCTCTATCGACCATCCACACAGCGATTGATAAATATTTAGCTCATAAAACGTTACGAAAAAACAGCTATTATTGAGTACCTACATAGTCATAATTTGAGCATATTTTCGAAATTGCGTGAGATTTAGCGGAACACCGACTGACCAAAAACTGTAGAACAATATTGTGCAGAACATACCGTGTGCGATGCCGAACAGGCACACAACAGCGACAAAAGCGAATAGTGCGTACTTCATGGTGTCGAACTATGTGATGTCCCTCGAGCCCTCGACGAGCGGTATATATACCTACGATTACTTCCCAAGTTGGGTCAAGAGAACGCACCTACTTAAAAACAGAAAAGGCCATCTCTCCCCAATATTCGTAATTATTGCTATTTCCACTATCTGCATACCCGCACAGAGCGCTTTTGATTAATTTTTCTAGTTCACGTTCGAGATACCGAAGGAATGATAAATATCACTTAGGTAGATAGTAGGCAGGTAGGCACCTAATTTTTCGGGGACATTCGTTACATCATTATGAACAAGATAAAGCTAGAAAAAGAAGTGACAATAATGTGATTTAAGCAGCCACTAATCGTGTGTACTTATCATAGTTGGGCAGAAACCTACTATTTACTTAATTATGATGTCTTTTTCTTCATTTTTTTTTCCTACCAAAACTGATTAACTGGGTATAGCCGATTTTTTTTTCAAAAACTTTCCTCTTGGTTGGCAGTAAATTGAAAGCACCAAAGTTAGAGGCACAAACGACAGGATATTTCTAAACTAAAAGGAACAGGTTTTCTAAACTAAACTAAAAGGAACTAAACGGAAGGAGGGAGTGCTTAGGTGGGGCAACGAGCTTCCTCATAAACATTAGGTCCTATTTACGATGTTCGCAAAATTAGCGAGTTGTCACAAGCCCTTCAAACGCGTGGAAGACATTCCATAACGTTAGCGTTTTGTATAGCGCGCAGGACCGCTATTTCGAAACCAGTCAAATCGCTACCGGCCTCTTTTAGGGCCAAATGCAACGAGTTTGTGATTGCCGCGATCTCGTTTTGGTTTACTATAGTGAATAATACACCAATGCATTCGCTCAGCAAAACATTTTTATAACACCCCTCAAAATGTTTTTCTTTTCCATTTCAAGGTCCGTAGATTCCAAAAAACGCTGCAAAGTCCTTATCACTTGGGTTTATTATTCTATTGGATATACCTACAGAAATGTGCGATTATTGAAATAGATACCGCTGATGGTTTCCACCAATTTTGGCCACCCAAAAAAGGTATAAGCTCCTACTTTTGACAGATTATCTTTGATAGAGCCATTTAATTGTCTTGATTCACACTACTTCTAGTGTTATTATACAAGTTTATGGTGATTTCAGACGAATTCCCAGGTTTCTGACTTATAAAAAATGAATTTTGGGAGCTGAACCTTCGTTACAACCTCAAGTCAAAATCAACTTCTTTTTCGGTCCTCTAGCCCTACAAAAAACCATGGAAAACGATACATCTCAAGCTCATGTTCACTAAAACCTCAAAAAACCCTCGAAAACCCCTATCTGTACACCTTATTTTCCCCCGTAACACCCCTGGGTGCATTTTGATCGCGCTGCCGAGCTTCGGAGCACAGCTAGGAGCCAAATGTGTTCCCAAATGGGGACCCAAACAGCGTGCGGAAGAACGAGATTTTATACCAAATTTTAACATAGATTTAAGGCTGTAACTTCGTTAGAACCTCATTTCCCCCTCTTTCGTCAAAATCGACTTCATATTCGGTCTCTTCGTCCTAAAAAACATGGAAAAGGATACCTCACGAGCTCATGTTACTAGAGCACCAAGAAACCCCATTTTTACCAACCCATTTGTCACCCATAACACCCCTGGGTATATTCCGATCGGGCTGCAAAGTTTCGGGGCACAACTAGGGCCCAAATGGAGCATGTGTGCGAAAGAGCGAATTTTTGACCGAAAATGGAGTAGTTATACGTGATACGGCGGACGGACATTTTTGGATTCTACGCGCCTTGAAACGGAAAAGAACAAATTTTGAGGGGGTGTTATAAAATTTTTTCGCTGAGCGAATACATAGGTGTATTATTCACAGAATAATAAACCAAAATGCAATCAATGTCCGTCTGTCGTACGCCGTCCGCCGTATCACGCATAACTACTCCATTTTCGGTCTAAAAAATTCGTTCTTTCGCACACATGCTCCATTTGGGCCCTAGTTGTGACCCAAACTTTGCAGCCCGATCGGAATATACCCAGGGGTGTTATGAGTGAAAAACGCTGCAAAGTCCTTGTCACATGGGACTCAATTGGACACACCTACAGAAATGCTGGCTCATTTTGACTCATAAAAAATCAATTTTGGGAACTGAACATCTGGTACAACCTCAATTTTCCACTCTTTTGTCAAAATCGACTTCATATTCGGTCTTCTCGTGCCCAAAAACATGAAAAACAATACCTCAAAAGCTCATTTTACTAACATGTTACTAAAACACAAAATGTACCTATTTTTACACACATTTTCACTCATAACACCCCTGGGTATATTCCGATCGGGCTGCAAAGTTACAGGACACAACTAGGGCCCAAATGGAGGATGTGTGCGAAAGAACGAATTTTTTAGACCGAAAATGAAGCCGGTACACGTGATACGGCGGACGGACATTGCATTTTTTGAATCTGCGCACCTTGAAACGGAAAAGAAAACATTTTGAGAGGGTGCTATAAAGATTTTTTACTCAGCGAATACATAGGTGTATTATTCACAGAATAATAAACCAAAACGCTGCAAAGTCCTTGTCACATGAGTTTATTATTCTATTGGAACAGGTACGTTGCTGTTCATTTATTGTTTATTTCATGCGCAGCAATTGAAATAGTTATTTTAGATGGTTTCCACCAATTTTGGCCCCCATAAACACTACCTCGGCTGTTTTTTTTACATATCTGATTATCTTTGAACATCGATAATGCCATTTAATTGTCTTGATTTACCTGCTAATACTACTTCCAGTGTTATTGTACAAATTGATGGTGATTTCAGACAGTTTACCAGGTTTTTGAATCATAAAAAATGAATTTCGGGAACTTGACCTTTGTTACAACCTCAGTTCTTCAGCCTTTGATCAAAATCAACTTCATTTTCGGTCTTCTCGCCCTAGAAAACATGGAAAACGATACCTACCTCACAAGGTCATGTTCACTAAAACCTCAAAAAAACATCGAAACCCCCTATTTTCAGGCCAATTTTTCTCCCATAACGCCCCTGGGGGTATTCCAATCGGGCTCCCATTCTTTGGAGCACAGCTAGGACCCAAATGTGTTCCCAAATGGGGACCCAAACTGTTTGCGGAAGAACGACGATTTTAGACCAAAATTTAACGTAAATTAAAGGCTGAAACTTCGTTAGAACTTCAACTTTCCACTCTTTGGTCAAAATCGACTTCATATTCGGTCTTCTCGTCCCAAAAATATGGAAAACGATACCTCAAAAGCTCATGTCACTAAGACTCAAAGAACGCCAAAATTACCTACTTTTGTAACCATTTTCGTTTATTATTGTGTGAATTATACACCTATGTAATCGCTCAGCAAAAATTTGTATAACACCCCCTCAAAATGTTTTCTTTTCCGTTTCAAGTTGCGTAGATTCCAAAAACGCTGCAAAGTCCTTGTCACATGGGACTCTATTGGACATACCTACAGAAATGCTGGCTGTTCATTTATTGTTTCTTTCATGTGCAATTGTTGAAATGGCTATTTTTGATGGTTTGACCAATTTGACCAATTTTGGCCCCTAAAACACAAATAAGGTAGGCACGCTCCTTTTTTCTTTTTTTTCAAAAATTATCTTTGATTATTGGTAGTGCCACTTAATCGTCTTGATCCACGTGTTGACACTTTTGCTAGTGTTATTATACAAATTGATGGTGATTTCAGACGATTTTCCAGGTTTTTGACTCATAAAAAATCAATTTTGGCAGCTGAACCTTTCGTAGAACCTCAATTTTCCACACTTTGGTTAAAATCGACTTCATATTCGGTCTTCTCGTCCCCAAAAACATGGAAAGCGATACCTCAAAAGCTCATGCTAGTAAAACACAAAAAGTACCTATTTGTATACACATTTTCACTCATAACACCCCTGGGTATATTCCGATCGGGCTGAAAAGTTTCGGGACACAACTAGGGCCCAAATGGAGCATGTGTGCGAAAGAACGATTTTTTTAGACCGAAAATGAAGCCTGTACACGTGATACGGCGGACGGCGGACGGCGTACGGCGGACGGACATTGCATTTTTGGAATCTACGTACCTTGAAACGGAAAAGAAAAAATTTTGAGGAGGTGTTATAAAAATTTTTTGCTGAGCGATTACATAGGTGTATTATTCACAGAATAATAAACCAACAAAGAAAACGATTGACTGAACTATTGCGGACCATGCCAATGCGCACCACGCCAATTTAGACAATTCGATTATAATCAAGGATATTGTATCCCATATTGTCCGTGGGAGTGGGGGGCCTTCGATTGTTTACCGTTAT